>JAWWEB010000091.1:3910525-3921080 GCA_035222195.1 Myioborus miniatus
ATTTTCACCCTGTGATAATTTAATTATTATTCTATTCAAACCTGTGTGACTTTCAGGTCCTCATACAAAGCTGGTAATTTGCTCCAGGGGTCATAATCAAACCCACAGGTGTTCTGGGCTGTGTGCCAGGGTCTCTGAGCCCTCTGGCAGGGTGTTTGGCAACTCTGGACACCCGGAGGGATGCACTGAGTTCTGACTGGGGATGTTGGATTTGAGTCTCGCCCATGGAGCAGCTCCTGGGGCATGGGCTGGTGCCATCCCTATGCCCTCCTGGCATGGCACAACAGCAGATTATCCCTCTACAGAGCAAGGCAGAGCTCCAAACGCCTTCCTCAGAACCTCATCACTCCTCAGCACGTCAGAGGAAGAAGAGAGGCATCAAAAGCAAGCTGGCTTTTGCTCGTTGCTCGTTTCTCATTGCCTCCCCGCTCATTGCCGGCCAGCCTGGAGCCCCGGCCCCGCGGCGCTCGGCCTTTGGTGGAGCGTGACTCTGCTGTGCCACGCAATTATGGCTGGGAAAGGAAGGGCCAGATCGCCCCGGGAGGGGGAACAACGAGAGCCTTTCATCCCCACCCCGCCTGCCGCTCGCTATTCTTATCCCTCCTGATCAAGGGAAGCGTTTCCTCCGCCTGCCATTGAAGCCGCGGCGTGGCTGGGGCAGCGCTGGGCTGGGATGGGCTTTCCCCAGCCCCACGCTGCAGGGCATGACCCTGCCAGGGTGGGTTTTGAGCGTTGGTGGGTTTTGATGGGTTTTTTTGCATTGATGTGGAGATGCAGGTGCAGCTCCAGCGCTGCCGCCCGCAGAGGAAGGTCAGCCTTGGTTCGTGCTTGATGTGGGAAACGCCGGAGCTCCGGCCAAGGAACGGCTCCTGTGCCTGTGGGAAGAGGAGGAGAGGAGCTCTGGGAGGGAAATGTGGTCATTGGGATTTAAAAATTCCCTTGTGCTTTCATGAGGGAGGCTCCGGCTCTTGTTTTCTGCTTGGGTGGCTTTGCCCCCAACTCTTGTCCTGGTGAGGAAAGGAAGATCCCGTGAGTCACCCCTCGAGGTTGTGTCCCACTGCCCTGCAAATGGAAGGTGCAAAATAGGACATTAGCACCAGCCATGGTGCCTTGGTGGTGGGGAGAAACCTCCCCAAGGGCCTGTGTCCATCCCACCCCCTGATGGCCAGGCCAGGTGGTGGATGGGGTAACGCAAACACAGCCAGTGCCTGAAGGAGGTCACTGGGCCCATCTCTGATAAGTGATCCCAAATCAGCAGAGCTATCCCAGGGTCCAGGAGATCCCACACTGCCCTGGGGATGCTCCCAGCTCACATCTGCTACAGGAACACTTCCCTCGTGCAGCACACGGGTGATGCTGACACTTCCAGGCTGTCTTTGCCATCCTTTGGTCCTTACAAGCTGCTCCAGGAATTAACCAACCCAAGGTTTCTGGAGATGCTGGAAGAGGAGCACTCCAAAAGGCAGCAGAGCCAAGGAGCAGAGCCAAGCCAGGACTGCAGCCCCCAAACAACCCCAGGCTGGGCTGGAGAGACCCCACTGAACCTGACCTGCTCCACCACCATGTCAGGCTCACAGCTCCTCTCCAGCCTGTCTGGAAACAGAGGCTTCTGAGCACCTTCTCTCTGCCAACAGAGCTGCAGGACATCACCTTCATCACCTCGAAGGACCAGGAGCTCTTCCCAACTGTCAGGGATCCCACAGAGAAATAAAATCCAGTAAAAATTCACTCTTCAGTTTGATCCCAGGGAACTCCTCACCACCAAGCCCAGGATGAGCACTCCTGCTCATGGATGAAGCCTCATGTTTCAGGAGCCAGGGCTGCTCTCTCCCAAGCTCCAGGGTCACAGATTTAAGGATTTTTGGCTTGTGGCACTGGGGGTGCCTCAGAATCCTGGGGAGATGCTGAGGTGGAGCAGCCCCATGGAGAGGAAAGCAGCTCCCCACACCTCCTTGCACTGGGCTCCTTGCTGCTGGTTCATGCCTGACTGCAATCAATGTAACCTTCTAAAATTAATCTACTTTCTCTCCTCTTTTGCACACAAATACAGTTGCTGAAATTCCTCCATTTCCATGACATTTGGGAAAAAAATTTGTGTCTTGGTGGAACGCTTTCTTTACACTATAGATGTCATTACTTTAAAGGGGAAATGAAAGTAAAGGTGGTGTGTAATTTTTAATTTTTTTTTTGCCTGTGATATTGGAAAATAAAGGTTCTTTCTCCCTCTAAGTTCAAGCAGCTGCCAAGTGGAACGAGCAGAGCAGCCAGGACAGCCGGGGTCTGCTCCCAGTGCTCCCAGTCATCCTGCTCTGAAACCAGGGGAAAATCCCTGCTACAAGTTCAGGGCTAAAGGTCAGTGACCAGAGAGGCAGGGCAGCAGCCCCAGCACGAGCACAGGCAGCTGCTGCCTTCTGCTCTGGCTCCTGATTTCTCCACACAGGAGGGAGATGGGGAGTGGAGGCCCCAGTCACCCACCCTGGGGCAGGGGGAGGCAGCAGCTCCCAGCTGAGGGGCTGGGCAGGAAAGGATGGCAGCCCCAATTTACACATCACTCTGCTTTTGGACCTAAAACACAAAATTCAGGGCTTCTTCACTGTGTTCCAAAAGCAAAGCTCAGGTCACTCCCAGCTCTGGAGGGCGAGGAGGGGATGAGGAGCTGTGGCCTGTGTGTCACAGGAACAGAAATGCACTGGGATGCAAAGGGACATGTGTCAGCTTGTTCCCACAGGCATGGCTGTAAAACAAATCTGAATGCAGGAGGGAGGAGAATCTTCATCCATGGGAAGGGTGGGAGATGCTTCCTCTTTTGGAGATAAACATGAACTCCTGGTCGAGGTGGGAGCTGTTGTGCTCCAGGACAGCAGCCAGACCTCCAGCTGCCTCTGGGAGAGAAGGAAAAGGGTTTAAAGAGCTAATTCAGGCTCTGTGGGTATCCCCACTGCTTCCCCTCTATCCAGAAATGCCCTCACTGTGCTGTGTCCCTGCCCAGAACAGCCCCACAGAGCCACCAGGGACTCTGCCATCCCTGGAGCATCTTTGTGTTTCTGGGCATCTGAGGATGCAGGTCCTGAGCATCTTCCTGTGCACCTCCCCTGTTTCTGAGCATTTTCTGTGCACACCTTCCCTGTTTCTGGGCATCCTCAGATGCAGGTCCTGAGCATCTTTCCTGTGCACCTCCTCCCCTGTTTCTGGGCATTTTCTGTGCACATCCTCCCCTGTTCCTGGGCATCCTTAGATGCAGGTCCTGAGCATCTTTCTGTGCACCTCTCCTGTTTCTGAGCATCTTTCTGTACACCTGCCCTGTTCCTGGGCATCCTCAGATGCAGGTCTGGGCAGAGGGTATGGGCAGGGCAGCAGGACCCCCATGGACCACACAAGGTCTCCCATGGAGAGGAGCATGGAAAGGGCAGGGCATCACTGCCCAGCCAGGCATGGTGAGCAGTTTGCAGTGTCACACAATGTCCCCTGGCATGTGCAGGATGGTGCCACTGCCCAAAGAGCCCTCCAGCCACCTCTCAGTGCCGACGTGGCTGGATTGCCTGGGAACAAGCCCAGCATCCTGCTCCTTCTCTTTCCCAGGCTAATTTTATCCTCCTCCCAATGACAGATTGAGGGCTTCAAAACCCAGCCCCTGAACTCTCGCCGGCTTCCCCGCCATGGAAATTGCAGCGCGGTGGTTCAAAATGGGAGAGCAATTTGCAAAACAAATAAGTCTCGGATTAGCTAACGAGTGTCAGGCTGACCTTACAGGGACCCCTTCATTAGGAGACACTGAGCACCGATTAACTGCTCTGGGATGGAGGGAGCCACTTCAGACTGGTTTAATGAATTAAATATATGCTCCTATTTGGCTCTTAATGTAAAAAAAAAAAAAAAAAGTTAAGTACAGTAATTGTCACGTTCCCGAAGTCAGTCATCTCCCTACCTCGCAGTTCACTGAGACTTTCCCCTTCCCAGCACCAAAGTTTAATTTGTTAATGTGCTTCTGGTGTCACGGAGCTTCCCTCCATTAACACCAGCCCATCAGAGTGTTCTGCTCAGGGAGCTCGGGAGCGCTTTCCTCCAGGTCTCCTCCTGCTCTCCAGGAATATTCCAGCGCTTGGATTGCTCCAGGCTCTGTCCTGGCCACCAGCTCCTTCTGGGGCTGGATTTTCTCATCTCCTGCTCCTCCTTGTCACACAGGACAAGAGGAACGGCCTCGAGCTGTGCCAGGGGAAGGTCAGGTTGGACACCAGGAGGAATTTCTGCATGGAAAAGCTGCCAGGCACTGGAACTGCTCAGGGGGGTTTGGTGCCCACCCCTGGAGGAGTCCAAGGAAGGGCTGGATGTGGCACTCAGGTGAGGATTGACAGGAATAGTGATTTGTCTTTCCAAACCAGCTGTGGGGCTGCTGGTAGGTAAAACCAGCGCTGGGAGAGAAAAGAAACAATGGGAAGGATTCCACTGATTGATGAATGGATAAAGAGATTTGATTTTACAAATAAACTGCAGGTTTGCTGAGAAATGAAATTAGATGTTGAAAGATGAAAAAAATAACGGGGAAGAAAAAATCCTAAATTCTGTAAGAATTAAAAATTAAAACGGTGGGTTGTACGTTGGAGGGGAATCTCTGGGATCAGGTCTTGTGCGAAGTCTGAACCTCTCAAGTACCTCAGAAATGGGGGAAAACCCCTAAATTCCATATGAATTAAAAATTAAAAGGGAGGGTTATAAATTAGAGGGGAATCTTTGGGATCAGGAGTTCTGGGGAGTCTGAACCTCTCAAGTACCTCAGAAATGGGGAAAGAGAGAAGGGAAATGCAGCTGGGAAATTGGGATAAAAAGGAGGCTGCATCCTCCAAAAATTGGAGAGACCCCCGGGAAATGCCCCATGGCCTCTGCCTTGATTGGAATAAAGTTCCAGGACTCCTCTGTCTCCTTTTTGGACATAAATCTCTGATGTTTGTGGATTAATTTTCCTAACAGGATCATGCACAGATTGCACACGATGCTTTCCCGACTGAAATGACTTGGGAAAAAGAGACAGAAAGGGAAAAACCAGTGACAAGGGAAGTAATAAAATGCCTGATTGTGCTGGCCATGGCCATGGGCTGTCCTGAAGCCCTGCCCAGGGTCCTGTAAACTCACACCTTTAGTGACGTGCCTCTGACTGGTGGTAATTTAATTACAGCACGCTTAGAAGATTAAATCCACGATTAAAAGAATTTATATGGATTAGCGCAGGATGATTTTAAATCACTGCCAGCTCACAGCAAAGCAAGTGTGCAACCTGCAGCAAGAGCAGCAGTGCTGGGAAGGGCTGCAGGAGAGCCTGGCCCTGCTCTGTGTGCCAGCAGAGCTGGGGAAGGGGCCAGCAGGGAGCCCCCAGCCCCTTCCCAGCACAGCTGCTCCATCTGGGGCACTGCCATGGGCAGGAGGGGTTCACCTGTCCAACATTCTCCTCTCCTGATCCATCACTCCATCACACCCATATCTGCTTAAAAACATTCAGCTCTTGCTCCCCAGATGTGGATTTTACTCCCTTTTAAAGCCAATCTGTTACTTTTCTAAAGTCTTTTATTAGATGTG
Organism: Myioborus miniatus; assembly: GCA_035222195.1. Lineage (NCBI taxonomy): Eukaryota > Metazoa > Chordata > Aves > Passeriformes > Parulidae > Myioborus > Myioborus miniatus. The sequence goes on from JAWWEB010000091.1 coordinate 3,916,094, forward strand.
GCTTTATGGGGGAAGGAAAGAAGCTGGATGGGAGGAAAAGTAAAGAATGCAAACTGGGGAGATTTACCAAATCAACTGGTTTAAATCTAATTCCCAGGCCTCCAGCTAAAGCTCTGCCCCAGAAAACTTTATTGTTTCCCTCTCTGGGGTGAGAGGGAGAATGTGAAATTCATTTTTCTGCGCTGGGTGGGGAAGGGAGGATCACAGGCAGCTTTTTCATTAAATCTCTTCTTCCAAAACAGCCATTTGCAAATTTTCATCCCTTCATCCACGCAGCCACCTCACCCCAAACTGGGCAGGGGTGGGGACTGAGCGGGTCCAGGGTTAAACCAGGGAAAATCCTGGAGCAGAGCCTGGTGTGGCTCCAGCCTGTCCCTGCTCTGGGGAGTGCAGGCACAGGCTCCAGCACACCAGGGACGTGGTTGGGGACTCTGGCCAAGAATATTCCTGCAGCCATCTGCTCCCAGCCAGGCAGGGACACAGAGGAGCCCTCCCTGGCCTCCATCCTGCAGGGGATGGGATGAATCCCTTGTTTTGGTGCCTCAGGATTTAGCTTTTATTTAGGCCTGGAACTCAAGGGCACCGTACAGTCACAGGCTGCAAGAGATATAAACAACAGTGAATTAGAGGGGGCAAACTTGGAGTAAATGGCTTTATTACCTAAAACTGTAACTGGAGGATTAACTCCTATATAAAAATTCTATTATATTAATTATTGATATTATTATAGCAAATAGTTATATTATTAATATTATATGAAATTTAATATGCCATAAATTATAAATATATTTATATGATTTACATTATATTATATTACATTACATTTTATTATGTTACACTATATTATGTTATGTTATATTATTTATATTATATTATATTTATTACATTATATAATATAATATAATATAATATTATATTATATTATATTATATTATATTAATTTTATTATGTTTGTTGTAATCATTTTATTATATTTGTTATATTAATTTTATTATATTTGTTATATTATATTGTGATTATATAAATCCTTATAAAAAATGGACCAAACTTATAACTATATGAAAAACTCGTGACAGTTGTTCATTTTGGGAGTAGCCCCTCAGAAACTTCTGACTGCCCAAGGTGTATCTATTGAAATCCTTCAATAAATACAATAAATATCCACTTTTTTCCTCTTAATCTTTCCTAGCCTCTGTTTTTGGTAGCCACTCCAAGGCATCAGCTTCCCTGTGCAGGATGGCAGCGCCACCAGGCCCTGTGCAATCTGTTTGATTTGAAATATTAGTGAAGAGATTAGAAACAGTGCTCATGATTTCGTGATGCATATGGTAATTAAAGTGTTACATTGCAATTATGATGTAATTAAACTGTGGGATGCTCTTCAAGATGCAATTGCCACTCATTTGCATAACTGACGGATTTGCTTATTAGCACCCTTTTAATATATGTATTAAAAAGAGCATCAAGAGCGTTGGCTGCAGAAGCAGCATTTCATCTTCCTCCAGCAGGCTGCAGGGCCTGGGCTGCTGCTGCTTCCCAGCTCCCACTGCTGCTGCAGCATTCCCTGCCTGGGGCTCTCCCCACCAGCGCTCAGGAGTGGCTCTGGATTTTGGAAACCCCAAAATTCCAGCCCCAGCTGGAGCAGACGCATCTTCCTGCTCGTCCAGCTTCTCACTGGGGCCCCCCAAGCAGCACCTGAGCAGCTCCTGGTCCTCCCCTCCTCAAAAACTCTGCTCTGTATCTGTAACTGCTGAGATCTTATTCCAAAGGAAGAGGTTTTCTCTTTTTCCAGCCTCCTGGTCACTCCCCTCCTCACAAACTCTGCCCTGCTCCAAATCTGCTGAGCTCTGATTCCAGAGGAAGAGGTTTTCCTTTTTTCAGCCTTTTGGTCAGTCCCTTCCTCACAAACTCTGCCATGTTCTGTATCTGCTGAGCTCTTATTCCAGAGGAAGAGAATTTCTCTTTTCCAGCCTCCTGATCACTCCCCTCCTCACAAACTCTGCCATGCTCCAAATCTGCTGAGCTCTTATTCCAAAGGAAGAGGTTTTCCCCTTTTCCAGCCTCCCCAAGCCAGTTCTCAGTTATTCACCTTTGGGGGTCCCTGGCACCAAACCTGGCCTTTCCAAGCAATGCAGACAAATCCCTCAGCTCTACATCCACCAGCTGAGCTCAGCCAGCACAGCACTGCCATGGAAATGCTCCTGCTCTGTGCCACAGCTACCCTCACTCATAAAGAACTTTTCTGCAGTTGTAGATTCTTGAAAAAAAAACCCACTTGAAAAATCAGGCAAATTTTTTCCTCTTTAAACTCATCAGAACTTCCTCTGAGGAGCTAAAATAAAATGATTTTCAGCTGGGCTGTCCCTAACCTGGTCCTGATCCCATTGCTGGGAGTGGGTTCAACAGCAGGCAGCAAGGTTGGAACACAACAGGGAGAGAAAATCACCACTGAAAGCCAAGTCCTGTGTGTGGGCCTTGCTTTTATATCGAGCAGGCCATGCCTTAAAACATCCCTGACTGCTGCTAATGCCTCAATCTGCCTCGCTGAGCTCTGTGCAAGGAAAGGGAAAAGGACTTTTCAAATGGTTCCTTTTAGCTGCTGCTTTTAACCCACACTGGGGAACATGAGATTCCTGAAAAACATGATGGCTGGTGTTCTGCAGGAATGGATCCATGGGGAAAATAGTGCTGCTGCTCGGAGAGAATGATGGGTTGGGCTCTGAGGAGTGTTTTGTCCCCTGCTTGGAGAAATCTCAGGGAACATACCCAGGTTTAATGCTCCATGAGCAGGACACAGAGCAATCCCACCACCTAACCTGAGAGGTGTTGAGTGAAAAGGTGTTGTAGGCTGCTGCTTCCCCCCACAAACCGCTCCAGGGTGGCTTGGGAGGTGACAGGTGATGGAGGTCTCCATCAGTGAGGTCAAACAGCAGCTCATAAATCGCCAGCCCCCTGTGAGCCGGCATCTCCGAGCCAAAACCATTTACAGTCATTTAGAGGAAAAGCTTTTTCCCTTCTCTCCGAGCTACAGCAGATCTATGATAGGGCTTTTCAAACTTCAGCATCCCCCTGGCAGCCTGTGTTAGGCCTGGAGGTGGAAATGAATGATTCCTCAGCAGATTAAAAGATCTGTGTGACAGCAGAGCAGTGCTGCGCTCACAGCACAGGCAGGGCTCAGCACAAGCTGGGCTGGCGCCTGCAGGGCACCCTTGGGGCTCACTCCCCATACCAGAGCCACCTGGGACCCCAAAACAAGCCCTGAGCAGCCTCCAGCACCCTCCCTTCACCACTTATTTTGGTTTGGTTGGGAAGTTGTAGATGGCTGCTAATTAAAATTGATGTCGTGTTCACCAGAGCCCAATTCCGCATCGAGCTCCTGTTGCTTCCTCCTCTGCGAGAGCAGGTCTGCCATATTTAGCCAACTTTTAAACTCATTAGCAGCAGCAGATGCTTGGATCTGCAGTCCCTAATGACTGTAAATGAGAGTATTAGTTTATTGACTGATGCTCTAATTGTTGCCACCACGACCACAAGCGACAGCTCCAAGCCTGATCGCTGTCCCTGTGCTGAAGGACACCCAGCCTGGGGACAGAGGGACAGACAGACAGTGCTGCCAGGGCTGGAGGCAGGACAGAAGGACCAGCAGCCCCCAGGGTGTGACCCACATGCAGATGACTGCAGCAGGTGAAGGGCGAAGCAGGAGTTAATTAAATTGCACTTGCCCCAGCAGAGGTCAGAGCCTCGGAGCTGTGTTGATGGGTGACCTTTGCAGAGGGACTTGACCTCCCTGTAATGAGGTAATGAGGAGCCTGTTGGGGCCTGGAGCAGCAGCCTGTGCCATCCCTGCCTCTCTTTCCCTTCACTCGTCCATGGAAGTGCAGATGAGTGGGAGGAGGGCAGAGCCAGAGCAGCCCTGCACGCTGGGGGATGTGCCAGCCAGCCCCGCTCCTGCCCCGGCCCCTGATGGACACTCCAGGGTGATTAACTGTGGCTGTGCTTTAATTAAAGCATCTCCAGCCTGCCCTGATCCAGATGGGCACAAACACCCCCAAAATGAAGAGATTTGGAGCATATGAATGACCCACAGAGCAGGGATGGAGCTAAGCCATGGGAAGACACAGGAGGAGAAACTGCTCAGTTTGCTGAGAAATGTGGGAGACCCCAGGGCACAGAATCCCAGCCTGAAGCGGGGTGGAAGGGGCCACACCTTCCCCCAAAGGGCTCTGGTGTCCCCCCACACCAGGCAGGGCTGGCACTGCACCCCACACCGGGCTGGGGGCACCTCCAGGCAGTGCCAGCACCTGGGGAGGGTCCTGCTCTGCCCCTGGTAGCCCCAAACTTGTTACCCCCTCCAGGATGCATTGCAGCCTTTTTTTTGGCCACTATTTTATTGGAAATGAGAGCAAGAGCTGCCACACAGGGCCTGTGGGAGCTGCTGCATCATGGACCTGAACTGAACCCCCCCAAAATCTGACAGGGCATTGTGCCTGCCCAGCTGACCCTGGGGAAGGGAAAGAGCCATGGAGAAAGTTGTGTCTGCCTTAAAGGGTTGGTGGATGTTTCCCCAACACCTAGAAATCAACAGAAAGAAACAGATTTACAAGAGGATTTAAGAGGCATCAAGTTGCCTGGATACCAGATCCTGTAACTACCCCCAAAAAGTAATTATAAAAGCAAGAAATCTGTCTTGGCTAAGCAGGTGGATGGGAAATTGGAAATCCATTTGTGGGAGACTTTCTGCTTTTTAACAAGGCAGGTTAGAGCTCAGCCCTGTTCTCTGCTGCTCCTGCCTGCCCTGCAGGAGGATGGAGTGCTGGCTCCTGGCTTTCCCAGCACTGTGCTGGGCTCCACACTGCTCCCACCCCTCCAGGTGTGCAGGATTGATGGGGGTGGGATGGTCAGGATGGATGGAGAGCAGAGATCTCTGCAGCCAGGGCTGGGAACTTGTGGGTTATTGCAAAGGGCCTGGGTGCAGGGCCCTGCTGGG
>JAWWEB010000091.1:3944680-3964828 GCA_035222195.1 Myioborus miniatus
ATTCTTATCTATAAAATTTTCTTTCTGCCCAGCCGAGATCTGCTCAGCAGGGCAGCCACAGGCACTCTGACCGCCCCCGAGGTGGTGCTGTCCTTTTATACTACAAACTACATACAACATATTTACAATTACTTTCCAATACCCATCACCTATGTTAGACAGTGAACTTCTACTCCAAACCAATCCCAAAGTGCCAACATCACTGCAGAAAATGGAGAAGAAAACGAAGAAACACGAAGAAGAAGAGAAAGAAGAAGAAAGACGAAGAAGAAGAAGAAGACAGAGAAGAAGAAGATGAAGAAGAAGAAGAAGGAGAAAGATGAAGAAGAAGAAGACAGAGAAGAAGAAGATGAAAATGAAGAAGAAGAAGAAAGACAAAGAAGAAAGACAAAGAAGAAAGACGAAGACGAAGACGAAGAAGAAGAAGAAAGGCTGGACACGCCCAAGTTCCTCCATCTTGTCCCCATAACTCCCATACCAAAAATCCTAAAATCTACATTTTCACCCTGTGATAATTTAATTATTATTCTATTCAAACCTGTGTGACTTTCAGGTCCTCATACAAAGCTGGTAACTTGCTCCAGGGGTCACAATCAAATCCCCAGGTGCTCTGGGCTGTGTGCCAGGGTCTCTGAGCCCCCTGGCAGGGTCCTTGGTAACTCTGGACACCTGGAGGGATGTGCTGAGTTCCGACATTCCTCCTGCTCCTCCACCAGCCCTGTCACACCCTGTCACCCAGCACAGCAGGGCTGTGACCCTCAGCAGCTCTTCCACAGCAATTAAACACCAATTTCTGAGCCCAGTGTCACAAGCATCTCACCCTCAGTAACCCCAGCAGCAAATCCAGGTTCAGGGCAGAGTCTCCAGTCAGGATGATTTATTCTGGCAGTGATTAAATGATCTCAACAATTTTCCAGGCAGCCATCATAGATCCAAGCGTGTTTATGATGAGGATCGGGAAGAAAAAGCAATTTGTTTGGTTTGTTTTTATCAGGATGGGCCCAGACACCCCAGAGTTGTTAAGAGAAGAAAAGTCAGCTCCAAAAAGCCAGAGCTGCTCGATTACAACAGGCACCACAAGTGGGCTTCCTCCAGCACAGCAAAAGACTTTCAAAGGGCATAAATCAAAAACTGCAGCAGCGTGAAATTTGACCAAAGCAAGTCAAATGAGGTGTCCAAAGCCCTGGGCACGAGGGGCTTTCTTTAATAGCTTTGGTGACCTTTAGGGGTGGGCAACCTCTCATGAAATGAGAATTTCTCTGTTTGCATGGCTTCTCTGAAGGTAAGCCCTGTGTGTGTAAGCTGGGAGAAAGGGAATAAGGGAGAGCTGGGGGTGGGAATTGAGCTTTGAATGAGAACAACCAGGAGAGCTGGAGTGCCATGAACACACATCAGCTGGAAGAGCTCATGGCCTCAAACCACCCTGCAGGTCCTGTGTGACCTTGGCAAGTCACAGTGAGGGCAGAGGTGGTGGTGAAGGAGGAAGAGGATGGCAGCAGAGTTGAAGAGTTTGGAACACCCCATTCCAAAGGCGCCAAGATCCAGCTCTGCTCCTGCTCACGGCGCCTTGGGAATTGATTCCACAGCATCACCAAAGCCTCAGGGCTCTGCTTTTCCCAGCCTGGCCCTGTCACATGGGCACATCAGACCCCACAAACTCCATGTGCAGAAGCAGCTGTGGTGTCCCATCCCCAGGAACAAAGCCCTGTTGAACAAACCCGCACATCCCGCGGAAGCTCGGCTTTGCCGCCAGCTCCGGGAGCGCAAAAGCACTTTGCAAATCCACACCTCATCTTCTATTCCATTTAAATGATCTACCATCTTTAGCAGGGCTGAGCCTCTCCAGAGCCTGTATCCAAGGCAACAAGAGCTACCAGGGAAAAAATGGATCCAAGAAGTTATTAAAATCACAATATCCTTCCTGAGCAAGGTAGAGATAATGAGCGTGTTCCACCATGGGCTGGCTCCCAGCTCCTGCTAGGTGCAGCTCCTGGCTGCTGACCAAACTCCAGCTTGAGGGAGGCATTCAGGATCCTAAAGTCACTGAGTGTGCTGTCCACACCTCCAGACCTCAGCCCAAACCCAGACAGCCCCAGAATTTATTCACGGCATGAAGAATCGCTCTCCAGTGTGGGACAGTAGCGTTTCTAAGAGTTAGGAAGGGGCCTGGATTTCAAATTTACGGATATTTGGGGAATTTTAGGATGCTGGGGAATCAGTAGGTTGCAAAGAGGAAAATGAAATACTGCCCTTGTGGCACCTCAGATCAGTGAGACATAGATGAGGCTGGGACACCAGGGTTGCTCCTGGGTCCATTTCTTGGCATGTGTTTCACTTTTCCACCCTGCAAGAGTGAGCACAGACTGTGACGAGCCCAGACCCTGATGGTCCTGATGTTTCTGATCCCAGAAACACCCCAGACTGGGGAGGCTTTGCTGGGAGAGGCCAGGGCCCTGGCTGGCAGCTCTGTGTGCTGCATGCGAGCTCCAGGGCTGTGCTGCAGGGATGATTCACCCCGGTGGGCGCTGCCAAGCGCGTTCCTAAATCCCGGGATTAGCGGAACACGTCCGAGCGCCGGCGCTCCGCGTGCGCCTGGCACGGGGCAGCTCCTCCCGCGGGCAGGCTGAGACAGCAATCATGGTGTAAATTTGTTTTGGAGTCTCCAGACCCTGCAGCCTCTGGTTCCATCCCAGAAACTCCCGTGGGAGTTGAAGACGAGCTCCCGCTGATTTTACAATGAAGGGCAGCTTTGCCTTGCAAGCTCAAAGTCAAAATCTGGGATTATCTTCCCTCCCCACCTCTCCAGAGTGACGCGCCACGGTAAAGATTTGATTTGCAAAGAGATTGTGCAAACATTTCCCTTTATCCATCCTCTGTTTGAGCTCAGAGATTTTAAAGCAAAAGGCTGAGCTCTCCTGGGATTTATACTGAAACCAACAGAGTCGGCTGAGCATCAGTTCTATAAACTGCATCCATATTTGCTAAAAAAGGGACTGGATTGTCCTCAAAATAAGCCCAGGAGCAGCCAGAGAGTGGCGGTGACCATTGCAAGGGCTGCCAATGCCTCCAGCAAACCCACAGCAAGCCTTAGTGCTGAATTGCCAAGAATAAAGAGATCATTGTGGATGCTGAATTTTGCCACAAATATTTACAGAGTCGCAGTGAGCAGATTCCAAACAGACCCAGGTAATTAATAGGCAATTAATGCCTGGTATTAACGTGCAGGCTGACACCTAAACCACCTTCCTGGGCAAAACTGTGGCAGCTCCACCTAAGCCACCTCCCACATCTGCATTTCCTGGCTCCACCGAGGGCACCAGAGCAATTTGTACCAGCACCACTGCATCTGCACACAGTCTGTCTCGTATAATTACAGCAGCAAAACAACTGGAACACTTTATAATATTCCTCAGCTTGCAAAATTCTACCAGGATTGCTTTTAAAATGATGATCAGCCAGAATTCACAGCCTCAATCACTGAATCGTTAATTCGATGGTTTTTAGTGTATTTTTCAAATGAAATGTTCAGCAAAGAGTATTTATTCATCCTTCATTGCTTTCTAGCTGTAAAAATAATCAAATTAAATTCCACTCTCAAATTCAAACAAGACTTTAGAGGCAGAGACAGTCAAAACAAGCGTACGAGAACAGCACAAATGTTCACGGCGTTTGCCCACCCATCTCAGATCAAAACTCCAGGCTTTGATCACTGGGTTAGTTTGGCAAATCCTACTGGAATAATAGGAGCAAAGCTGCCTCATTAGAAAAGTTTGGACCTTTTTCCTTGTTTTTCCCTCACTCCAAAATCAATATTTTGGTGGCAGCGCTTGTCAGACAATGTGTCAGCAGCTTCCCCGTCACGCCGCAGCACCAAGTACCAGCACCACCTCTGTTTCTCTGAAGAGATGATCACAGCAATGCCCCAAAGGCCCAAAACTATATTTGTTTGTCTTCCTTTCATCCTCCCCGAGCTAAAATATTTATGAGGTTTCTCTAAACTGCAGGCCTGGAGCATTTATATCTGCTGGGTTAAACACCCACACACCCACTCGGAGCTGGGCTTTGGGCTTTGCTGCCCCTCCAGCCTTGCTGTGTGCTCTGGAATGTCCCTTTCTCCCCCTTTCTGCTTCCTGCAGTCCCTTCCTGGTGCCCAGCACCCAGGGACAGGCTCTGGCACAAGGAGCATCACCCCAGCACCACCCTGGGGTGCCCTGGCTGTGTCCTTGGCAAGGGGTAAAGCTGGCAAAGGAAAATACAAAGCTGCTGCTGCCATTGAGGGAATCTTCCAGGAAGCCTCTGGGCCTCTTGTCTCAAGCCTGACTTGATGCTGAGTTTACTGGAAAGTGAAAAAAGGGGAGCTCAATGCGTGGACATGTCCCTCCCTCCACTGCCCTCAGTTGGTTTGGGGCAGCAGCGTCTGCAGCCCAAGATTTGAGGGGCAGGTGGGAAGTTTTGGGGTCTCAGCCCTGTCTCAGTGATTGCAGTAATCTCCTCTGCCTCCAGACAGTGACAGGGCTGGCGAGGAACCAGGAGGGTTCTCCTCTGCTAGGGGCAGGAGGGAGGGAGATTTTCCTGCTCTTTTGCCTTTTCTTAAAGGGATGCAAATAAGGGAAGCAGCAGCGATCAGGCTGCCGGCCCCAGAACAGCTTCTCTGGAGCTTATTCTCCTCACCGTGGGGGTTTGATGAAGGCAAACTTGCCCAACTCTCTGCAGCACACGCGGGAAGAGCCCGTTTCCAAGGAAACAGGGATCTTTTGCATGACCAGCATGTGGTCAGAGGAGGAGAAAGGTTGTGAAGACAGAGCCTGCCCTCCTCCATGGCTGCTGCTGCCTTCCTTCCCTCCTTCCTTCCCAGGCAGGCACGGAGCATTCCCAGCTTCCCTGCAGTGCTGGGGTGCTTGTTTTAATTTGGAGAAGTAGGAGATGGGCAAAGTTCATCTTGGTATCACCTGTACATTTTAGGGGCCACAGCATCCCCCAAAAAATCAACACCTGCAGCCATAAGGTGGCTGAAAATCCAGGCAGGACCAGGTTGAACCAGGGGCCAACCCCAAGGTTTTGCCACCTCTCCAGGCAGGAATAGCAGTAAAATCCTCCCTGAGATCTGTACAGGGGGGTGTTTGCAGGGGCACAGGTTGTTTTTAGTTACCTTTTGGGGCAGATACTGCCAGAAATGAGGGGTTTTGCCCACAACAGATGTGATCCAAGCTCTCTCCTGCTGGGAAGCTCCTGGCTCTGAGCTGTGTGTGGCTCCAAACCTGGCTGCATCTGCAGCTCCACGTTTGCAGACACTGTCTGTGTCTATAATTAATTAATGTTTGCACAGTGCTTTTAAGATAAAGTGCCATCTAAGTACCAACTATCATTATTATTAGGCCCATCGTGATTCAAAGCCATCAAAAGGCAGGAAATTGGGGGTTTAAGAGCCTGGCAGCCTGGTCACACCAGAGCTGCTGCAACTCCCAGCTTTGTGCTCAGGGTTTTACTCGGTGGAGTGAGTTAAGTCACAAATGTCAACTGGAGATTTGCAGGCTGAGCCCAGAATTTACTGACTTTTGTGTCTTGAGGGGAGAAATCTCTGATGAAAGGGACCTTCCTCAGGGAGTCAGACAATAAAAATCTCCCTAATGCATTAATCCAAGGGACTTTCAAGGCCCCTTCCCAGGCAGGTGCACCCAGGCTGGGTGGCAGCAGTGCCTGCCCTGCTTGGTGGCAGCTGGGACTGGTCATTGTCACTAAGGCAGGGGTTTGTCCCCTTCATGTGCCCATGATCAGCACTGAAAATCGACTCCAAAAGCACTAATTTCAGCTGAGTTCATTTCAAATGTCAGCCTCTAAGAGTTAGGGAGGACTAATTAGGAAGGGGGAATGGGAAGGAGAACATCGGGATCTCCAATTTCACTCAGTGCAGCCAACCCTGAAGGGAATCCGCAGCTCCTAATTAGCGACACGCCTTTAATTTGACTCCAAATTTGAGTCACCAACCCTGACAAAGGCTTGCTAATGCCAGGCCCGGGTGTCCTGGGGCAAGATGCTCACTGGGGGCTTCAGTGGGTGAGGCTGGGGATGTACAGACCATCCCAACCTCTGGTTTCACTGGGGTGCAAGAGGGGCTGGAGGCTGAGCCCCCCCAGAGCAAGGAATAACAAAAGGGTCTCAGAAATGTCACTTAACTGCTCTTGCACTCAATCTATCCAAGTTCTGTGCCAAGAAAGGAGAGAAAGGAAGAAGAAAGGGAGAGGAACACAGAGCAGGGAGGGCTGAGAGGGCGGAGGCTGCTGCATCCTTCCCCCAAGCCAAGGCTGGCACACGGGTGCTCTGAGCCCTGGCACAGCCCCACCTTGTGCCTCGCCTGCTGCTCTCCACCTGGTCACCAGCAGAAAGAGAATAATTTATTCCTTTTGCTTCCAGGACTGCTTTTATCCTGTTTCAAACCTTTGTGTTTTGTGCAGGATGCTGGATCAGCACAGGCTTGGGAACACCTCCCCTCCCTGTCTACAAATCATAGATCTGGAGCTCAAATGGACACAACCAAGTCCTACAACAACCCCTGCAGCCCCTTCCTCCATCTGTCCCACAACTCAGAGAGTTTCCAGCCCCTGGTCCACAAACCCTGTGCTGTCTCTCCAGTACCAGCATCCACGTGGGATCACAAATGCCCCAAAGGTTTGGACCTTCCTGTGCCCCCGATCCTGTAGGATCCTGAAGAACCCAGCTGAGCAACTGGTGGTTCTCATAACCCAGCTGGTGTGACCCTCCTGATTCTGGGCAGTGCCAGTGGGATTGAGATGGCAAAGCCAAGAGCTGCTGGGTCCTGAGGCTTCCTCACTGTCTCAGCTTTTCCTTTCACCAAACACATGTTAGAAGGTGATCCAAAAGGTTCTTGGACGCCTGGAGGTTGTGGGACACAACCAAGTCCTACAACAACCCCTGCAGCCCCTTCCTCCATCTGTCCCATAACTCAGAGAGTTTCCAGCCCCTGGTCCACAAACCCTGTGCTGTCTCTCCAGCACCAGCATCCACATTTGTGGGATCACAAATGCCCCAAAGGTTTGGACAAGGTGAGAACCCTCCTGTGCCTCATGGATCCTGGAGAACCCAGCTGAGCAACTGGTGGTTCTCATAACCCAGCTGGTGTGACCCTCCTGATTCTGGGCAGTGGGACTGGGATGGCAAAGCCAAGAGCTGCTGGGTCCTGGGGCTCCCTCCCTGTCTCAGCTTTTCCTTTCACCAAACTCATGTTAGAAGGTGATCCAAAAGGTTCTTGGACTCCTGGAGGTTGTGGGACTCTGTGACACTGAGCTCCTTAGGGATCCATGGCCCTTGTGGAGTCCTGTGATCTCAAAAGCAGCCAGAGCCTTCAGCCCAGCTGTGCATCCCAAGAGTTTTGCTGGATTATTCCCAAAGCCTGCGTTCCTCTTCAAAACATTCCCAGGAATGGAGGGATCAGTTTCTGAAGTGTCCATTAGTTAACTGCCTTTCCTGTTAAAAAAGTCACCACTGAGACTGGCTTAGATAATTTGAATTTCCCTGTCATTATTTTAACCCCTCTGTGACTGGCTTGGATCATTTGAATTTCCCTGTTCATTATTTTAACCCCTCTGTGACTGGCTTGGATCATTTGAATTTCCCTGTTCATTATTTTAACACCCCTGTGACACATTTTAACCCCTCTGTGACCGGATTCTCTCACTGCAACCACCTGCTGGGTGCTGAAAATGCTCCCCAGAGCCCACCCAGGCTCCAGTGGGGTCCCTCCTCACCCTCAGGGCGAGGCTGAAGGCTGGATCCTGCCTCCACACCCGCCCTTCACGTGCCAGGGCCGGGATGTGGTTTCAGAGCTGCCCGTGAGAACTGCTCTGAAATATCAATGCTATAATTTTATCTCCCCGCACAACTGACAGGCATATTTCAACAGTGCTATATTATCAATTATAAGCCTAACAGAGCATGTTCTCCCATCTGATTGTTGGAAAAATCACTTGTCAAGGGCTGGTAAAGACCACAGCTGTCTCAGAATCACAGAATCACAGAATCCTCCTGGCTACAGACGGCCCCGTGCGAAGCTCCTGCCGTACAATGCTTTCTCTTTTGCTCCCTTTCTTCCTTTTTTCCCTCTCTGCTTTAATAGTGGAGAACTGAAAAAGGTGATTTCTGTAGTGCCTTTACCGACAGTGTTTCTCCCAGCAAAGTCTCAGATCCTGGCAGTGCAGTGCCAACGTTAATCAAACACTGTTAATCAAACACTGTTAATCAAACACCGTTAATCAAACATGGCCGTGGGTGTGGGGATGGCTCTGAGGGGAAGAGCTGAGACAGCCCCATGGACAGGACCCTCCCAAAACAGGGGCTTTGCTGTTTTCACAGCAGGCTCCTACACCAGAGGCCATAGCCAGGGCCTTCCAGTTCCTTCTGGGAATGGAGATGGAGCCCCATCCCTGCTCACCTCAGTGGAGCCCCATCCCCATTTTCCCACCTCAGTGAGCCCCATCTCTGTTTTGCTTCCTCAGTGGAGCCCCATCCCTGCTTTCCCATTTCATTGGAGCCCCATCCCTGCTTTCCCATTTCATTGGAGCCCCATCCCTGTTTTATTGCCTCAGTGGAGCCCCATCCCTGTTTTCCCACCTCAGTGGAGCCCCATCCCTGTTTTCCCACCTCAGTGGAGCCCCATCCCCATTCTCCCTCCTCATTGGAGCCCCATCCCTGTTCTCTCACCTCAGTGGAGCCCCATCCCCATTTTCCCACCTCAGTGAGCCCCATCCCCATTTTCCCACCTCAGCAGCACCCAGGGGCTCATCCCTGGGACATCACCTCTCCCTCCCAGCCCTGAGATGATCCCCTCATAGCACAGGCCATGGGTCTCCCTCAGAGATAAGCAGTGACAACATTTCCCACCACGTTTTGTGCTCTGGTGTGTCACCATCCACGAGGACACGATGCCAATTAGAGCTACTCACAGGCCGGGCGATGCCAATTATAACCACTTACAAACAGGACAGGGGGATTTCTAATTATTAAAAAGCTTTAGCGCCTTAAAAAGCTACAACAAGAGAGTGAGAAAGAAAAGACTTAATCAGTTTTGCTTTGGAGTTGCCTCAAATTTGTAATTCAATCAAACCTCCCATAGCAGGAAGGATGTCTTTCTGATATTCACAGGAGCTTTCCAGGGGCTATAATCTCTGAGAGATTTATTCATACTTTCTGCATTAGCTTAAGACTGTTTTGGAAGAAACATCTCTCCCTCCCTCCCATCAGCAGAGCTCGAGAGAAGACATTAATATTAAAACAATTCAATTACTCTGACTTGGGGAGAACACGGGGCCTGGGGAAGGCTGCTCGTGCCAGGCCAGCCCTCTCCTCTGTCCTGATTCCCCTGCTCCTTGTTCTCAAAGAGTTTCCTGAAAAATGGAACAGAGCTCCTGAAGAGGGAGAGGAGAGAGCCCAGCTCCCCGTCCTCACTCACAGCTGGGTGGTGGCACTGCTGCTTGTGAGCCCTGAGCTCCTGGGGACACCCAGGTGACACCAGGGCTTCAGGGCATCCTCCCAGCCCACGCTCTTCCTCCTGCTGCATCAACCCCAAACTAATTCAAAAATCCCCAAATCCCAGACAGGTTTGTGTTGGAAGGGACCTTAAAGCTCATCCCGTTGCACCCTGGAAGGGCAGGGACACCTTCCACTGTCCCAGGTGACTCCAAGCCCTGCCCTGGGACAAGAAGAACCCCAGGATTCCAGGACAGGGCTTTGAGATGCTTAAAAGAGCCAGTCCTGACTTTTTGTGGTTCCAAGCCCCGGGGAGGATGGGTCCAGCCCCTTGGCCATCAGCAGCACCTGGCAGGAGGCAGCTGGGATGAGGAGGAGGAGGAGGAGACTCCGAGGGGGGGAGAAGGATCGGGAGTACTTTACACTTCAAAAGACACATCATCTCCTTGCTTCACAAGATCACAAGGAAGAAGGAATAGCAAGGCTGGAGGATAGATTAACCTTCCTTCTCCCTGCTGCTTCCTTGTTCTATCCAATCCATCCTTCATGCACCAGCTAATTAAACATGAAACAAGGAGAGGGGGGTGCTGAGCCTCATCAGCTCAGCTCTACGTGCAGCACTCCTGCTCCTTCAGCCTTGCAGCAGGGAATGCTGTGGTGCAGATGGAGCTGCAGGAGAGCCACAGCATGGGGAGGCTCAGAGGGGACATCTCTGCATGGGACACCCCTGCATGGGACACACCTGAATGAGACACCCCTGCATGGGACACCCCTGCATGGGACACCCCTGCATGGGACACCCCTGCATGGACACCCCTGTTGGGACACCCCTGCATGTGCACCCTCACAGGCAGCCCTGCCCATTCCTAACCACTCTGCTGTGCCTTCCTGTCACAGAATTCCAAGATGGTTTGGGTTGAGAAGGTCCTCAAAGGTTTTTCCAGTGCCACCCCCCTGCCATGGTAGCACTGGAAAAATCTTTGAGGATCTTCTTTCCAACTTTCCACTGTCCCAGGTTGTTCCAAGGCCTGTCCCATCTGGTTTTGGACGATTCCAAGGATGGGACAGCCACAGTTTCTCTGGGAATTCCATGCCAGCCCCTCCCCATCCTCACAGCCAATATTTCTCCCAAATATCCAACCCTGCCCTCCTTCACTGAAGCCATCCCCCCTTTCCTGTCACCCCAGGCCCTTTCACTGAGCTGAGCTGAGAATCCCTCCCGTTGTTGCTGTAATTTCTGATGTAAGAACACAGCCTCAGCAACCAAATGAAACCCCACAGCTCCTGATTTACAGCAGAACAGGAGCTGGAGAGGAGCATTCTCACGACCTGGGCTGGGTCCCAGTGGGGTCTCTGCTGCACATTTGTTCTCAGCCAGATCAACCCCACACACGACCCTGCATGGCCAAGGGAAAAGGACTTTGCAGAGGGAGGGCAGCTCAGACACGACCCCTGTGCACTCAGGGGATGTCCCAGTGCTGGTGATAGTAAAAGATTTTAAAATCACACAAAATTCAGGGAGCTAGAAAGAAATTTAGGCTTAGCAGGCCCTGGGAAAATGTTAAAGGTAGGCCCTGGGAAATGTTAAGCCTCATGTTTGCTAGATCATGTGAAACTGCACCTGTGTAGTCAGTATATGATAAATAATTGTTAAATTATTGTTTTTATTGATATTGTTTAAAGAATCATGTGGGAAACTATGTTAGGGGTTTGAGGGGGATCACGAGAAATCCATGCTTGGACGAAATCAATGTATGCAATAGAACAATGTAAGTTTAATAATAAAAATGTAAGTTATATAATGATGGAATATAAAACATGTTCAGCCCAAAACCATGTCAGAGTCAGATTTGGGTTTGTGTACCCCTGAACACCCAGAGCTCTTTAATAAAAGCACCTGCATAGAATCATTCTGTGATGATGTGTTCCTGAACACTAACACTGGTTTTGCTCATGAATTCACTGCTGAGACCCAACAAGCTCATTGGAAATGGAGCCTCGAGTTCCCCACAGCTCCCAGCTCTGCCAAGGGAGTCAGGAGTGACACGAAATCCAACTGATGGCAGAGGAGAGGGATCAGATTTTGCAGTGGAAAGGAGTCAGCCACGCAGCTGTCACACTCATCTGCACATCTCTATCCATAAATCCAGAGCTCTGACATCTACAGCCCTCGCTATCAACATCCGTATGAGAACAGAGAGGACTTGGAGAGGGAAATAACATCGCTGGGATGAGATTGTTTTATCTCCCTCCCTGGCTCTCAGGGGCAGCAGCCTGAGAGCTGGAGATGTGCAGAGCAACTGCCAGCAGAGGGGAGGAAGGCACCAACACAGGAGCCTCTCTTTTCCCTGAGGATGCTGTTATTTTTCCAGCTTGCCAGTTCCAGTGAGTGCCTGCTGCATGTGTGTGCATATGCCAGCACTCTGCCCGGGAGAAAATGTGCTTTGGAAGCATCCAGCAGAGGCACAAACACACACAGCCAGGCTGAGGCTGCCCCAAACACAGCTTGGCATGGGCACAGGTGTTGCTTTGGTTTTTTTTTTTAAGTTCTTTTAAGCTTTTTGATGTTTACGTTTTTGTAATAAAGAATTATTGTTTTACATTCTTCTCTGGAGGAGGAGAAATTCGATGAACTCTTGTCTTGTCCAGTGTCATTGGAGAGGTGGCACTTTTGTAAGTCTATAAATATTGGAGTCAGGAAATAAACTTCCCTTCTTTTTCTTCTTCTTACCTCAGAATCCGGTGTCTGTGTGGTTTTATTTTGTGTCCTATTACAACACAGGCAAGAAGAGGAGCTGGGATTCTGCTCCCTGCCATTGGTGCCCTCCTGCCATCAGGACACATTTCTCACCCTGCCAGGTGAGAGCTGGAATTCTGCTGTGCCACAGGGATGGGAAAAGGGGAGATCCCTTCATCCCTGCAGGCAGCAACAGCAGCTCCAGGCATGGGGAAGGGTCAGGACCCAATTTACTGCCCACACTCTTTGTGAGTTTCTATTTTTAACCCAATGATGGGTCTGTTCTGCTCCCTTCTCTGGTGCCACCTCACCAGGGCAGTGATTACAGCAAATCCCAACCCTACACCCACCACTGGGATGAGGTGGCCAAGGAGCCTCTTGGGATTTAGGCCAGACCTCCCCCCTCCCTTTGTGACTCAGGAAAAGGGGAATAAAGAGACTTTGCAAAGGGAAGTGAGACCTTCAGGAGGGTGAGAGTGACAGATTTCAGTGGAACACATGTGAATCACAGGGTATTCTTACTTACCAGGGAGTCTGGAGCACAACTTGCTGCTCCCCACATCGACACCTCGGCGTGTTTGTCGTCTCAGAGGCAGCTCTGCAGAAAGGAGCCGCCTCTGCCACCCCAGATTTGGTTGCTTGGAAGAAAAGCAGGAAGTTTTTTTTTTATTGCTGCCACCCAGCCCATTTTCTCCACTTCCAAGCCTTGCCCTCCCTCCCTTAAACATCAATGCCTCACCTCAAAAATACCCCTGCTAGGAGTTTCCAGCTTTTGTCTGCTTCACCAGAACAATCAGATTTTCAGGTTTTTTGTGTGCTAAAAATGTGTTTACCTTGTTATAATCTTGAGTGGGTCATTCTGAGGACTCTCTAGATCTGAGGATTACATAAATCAAGCCAGACCACACGTCTGAGGCTGTGCCCAGAGCAGCAGGGCTGGCAGCTGATCAAGGCATGGAAATGCCCTTTCAGCTCTGCTCTCACCTGGCTCTGGCAGCCTGGCTCAGCAGCTCCTCACAGAGGGCTCTTTATTCCCAAGCTTTGCCAGCACAGAGGTTTGGGTTCTGCAAGGCAGCACAATGACCTCGGAAAAGACAACAGGAATGATTGGACTGGAATGGAATCAAGGGACTGAGCTGCATTAACAACAGGAAATTGCTCAGAGAAAGAGCTTGCAATAACAGGCAGTTCTCCTGTCCCATGGCAACTGGGGATTAAGTGTGCATGTAGATAGGGGATAAACATGCAGATCTGATCTGAAAAGCAGAAATTTACCTAAAAACAGTTCCACAGTCTTCAATCCTCCCTTATCTGCAGTGTTTTTCGCAGCCACCTGCTGTTATCTCCAAGGGGCTCGCTGGTTCCACAGGGGAAGGATTCACTAAGGAGGAAGGGCAGCTCCAGCTTATCCAGCATTTTCTGTCTGTCCCAGAGGTGCAGCACATCTGGAAAGGAGTGCTGGCACCCTCTGGGAGCTGCTCAGGCTCCCAGAAGAGCTTCCTTAGGAGCAAAGCGTTTTGTACCTTCACAGCAAGTTCCAGCCCCCTCCCTGACCTTGTCTCCCAAAGGATTGGGGCATTTTCAGGGAATATCCCAAACCACAGAAAACAAACTCCACAATTGCAGAGTTTGGTGGATCCCTTGAGGCCTTTTAATAAATCTGTACTTTATTCTTGAACTCTGTCCAGTCTCTCTTCTAGCTCAGCCCTCACCAGGCATCACTGGGAGGAGACACAGGTTTGGTGCTTCTGGTGAGGATAAACCCAACCCACAGCTGGCCAGGTGTGCTCTGTGCAAATGCCATGGATCCCCACAAACCTCATTTTGTGGCATTCTCTGGGGGTGTTTCCAGGCCCCACAGCCCAAACAGCACCTCCTGCCAAGGTTGCAGCCTTGGCCCTGTGGAACCCAGGTGTTTGTGTGAGGAAGCAGCTGCAGCCACAGCTGGCCAGGGGTGGCCCCGTCAGAGGTGGTTGGACATCTCCAGCCACCTCCAGGCCATCACTGCAGCAGGATCACATCACATCCCCTCCAACATTCCAGCAGCATTCAGGCTCCTTTCCTCAGCTGCTGAAATTGGGAAAGGGTCCAGGCAGGACTGGGTCTGTGCTGTTCCCAGAGCTGCCTTCTCTCCCCAGGCACTGCCACCAGAGAGACAATTCCAAGCCAGGCCACCTCTCCCACATCCAAATGCTCCTCTGTTCCTCCCAGCCTCAGATAATCCTGATGAATTTTCTGAAATAGCCCATATAAAACAGAAAACAAGCCAGGAAGGTTTTGTCTCTGAGGTAATTTACTAAATAGTCCATAAATGTCTAATTTAACAGGAGCCATCCTGCCTTGAAATCACTGCCTGGAGAGTTCAGAAGCATATTTCCTTTTTGTGGTGGAAGGGATAGAAAAAGAAATTCAGCAACCTCCTAAAACAGATGACTTTGTCTAAATTCCTTCCAGAATTGTGGTTTCATACCAAGAGACCCAGGCTTGCTACCAGGACATCTTTTTTCCAGGAAGATGACAATTTAATTGAGCCAGCATTCTCCATGCAGAAAAAAAGGGCACGGGGATATCTGAACTGACACAGGAGCATTTCTGTAAAACACTCACACGCTCAGTCCTGAGTGTGTGCCCAGCCCTGCTCCTGCTCCTCGTGGCAGGAACGCCATGCCAGCCTGCAAACTCAAGTGCAGCTTAACAGATGAGCTTGAAGACCTCAAAGGACCAGCAGGTCAGACCCCATCCCTCACAAACTGCCTGCTTGCCACTGAAAGTGAGGCCTGCTGGTCCCAGATGAGGATCCATCCTAAGATTTCCTACTGAAGCATTAAATTGGAGCTGTATCCTCAGCCACTGCTGCTCCCAGCAGGGGTGGAGGTGCCACATTCACCAGGGATCTGTTTTGCCCTTTCCTTCCACTTCAAATGTCCCATCCCAAGTGCCAAAGGTGACATTAAGCAAAGCTCTGTTGTCCCTGTCCCTCTCCCTGGCTGTGCTGGAATCTTGAGGCAGCACTGAGTGAGGACTGCCAGCATTCACACTCCTGTCACTGCAGGCTCCATCTGGGACAGAAATAGCAGAAATTAGTGGCAGATAGGAAATAAAATCTTAATATATCCACTTGCAAGAGGGAGGCAGCTCCAGAGGGTCTGTGAGGCAGAGCAGCAATCCCTGGGTAAAATCAAGTCTTGCACAACCAAGAGCCTCCATGGGCTGAGCAGAGCTGGAAAAGGCACCTGAGGAGCTGGGGCTGATGTGGCTGCACAGAATCCCTCAGGAGGTTTGGTGTTCTGGGCTGAGCACAGGGGTGAGGATCCCCAGGGCTCTGTGATGCTGAGTGTGGGATGTGGATCCTTCACCCAGGCTGCAAACAGGGCCTGAGGCCATCAGGGGGGTTTGAACAGAATAGGAGAGCACCACGAGGTTACTTCAGGTCTGTTGTGGTCACACAGTGAGGTGTTGGCAGACTGGGAAAGGACAAATTCATAAAATCATCATAAAATCATCAAATCCCAGAATAATTTGGGCTGAAGCGACATCAAATCCCAGAATGGTTTGGGTTGAAGGGACATCAAATCCCAGAGTGGTTTGGGTTGAAAGGAAATCAGATCCCAGAGTGGTTTGGGTTGAAGTGACATGAAATCCCAGAGTGGTTTGGGTTGAAGGGACATGAAATCCCAGAGTGGTTTGGGTTGAAGGGACATGAAATCCCAGAGAGGTTTGGGTTGAAAGGAAATCAGATCCCAGAGTGGTTTGGGTTGAAGGGACATGAAATCCCAGAGAGGTTTGGGTTGAAGGGACATGAAATCCCAGAGAGGTTTGGGTTGAAAGGAAATCAGATCCCAGAGTGGTTTGGGTTGAAGGGACATGAATCCCAGAGTGGTTTGGGTTGAAGGGACATGAAATCCCAGAGTGGTTTGGGTTCAAGGGGTGTTAAAGCTCATCCCATCCCTCTGCCAAGGACAGGGGCACCTTCCACGGGACATCCAGCCTGGCTTTGGCCTCTGGTTTTCCCAAACCCATAAAGCACAATCCCAGCTAAACAGGCACCACAAACCTGTCCCCACCTCTTCCCCTCCTGCAACATTTCCCATTTTGAGAGGAGAGATTATTGATTGTTCAGCTTGTTGTACAGGCTGGCATGATTTATTTAAGCATTTGCCAATAAACACCAGGATGGGAGGCTGTTTTTCCAGCATTCCCACAGTGGAGCACTAGAGGAAACAATAACCAGCCCTGTGATTGTTACTGTGGGACTTCTCCTGCCAATTATACTGAGTTACAAGTTTCAGTTATGGGATATAAAATAATTAACTTCATAAGGTCCAAGAAGAATTGCTTGCTCTCTAGGAAGGATCTTCTTCCTCTGCTTTTTTTATGCCAGCACAATGTATAATGAGTGGAGGTTACAAAAACACTCTGCAGACTCCACAGAACTCAGTATTTCATCACTTCTGCTGCTCAGCACCATTTTAATAACAAAAACAGGTTGTCAGGGTCATAAACCCCAGGTGAACATTCCCTTCCTGCCCACATTCCCCTGGCAGGAGCAGGACTTTCAGCCAGAAGAGCACGGCATGAAAACAAAGAGCATTTAGCAACAGCTCTGGGAGATTTGTCATATAAGTTTGTGCTTAATGAAAATAAAAATCAAATTAAGGATCTTGCAAAGTCTTCCTTGGGATTTTTCAAGTGATGAGACTTAATTAAAAGTAAGCAAGGAAAAAGGAAAGCATTGCATGGACGGAGAGGAATAACCCAGAACTGCATTCAGGACAGGGTGGGCAGACACTGGGAGGAGAAATGAGGAGCAGTGAGCCCTGCTGGGGAAGGATTTTTCTCAGGGATGGTTTCACCTGCTCAGAGCAGCCTGAGGGGTCTCTGCAGACTGGAGCAGCCTCCTCCTCTACTGGTTTAACTGGGATGAAAGAGGGTGAGGGCTGGGACACAGCAAAAGGGTGCTGTGGATTATTGATTAATATAAAATCATGGAATCCCAGAGTGGTTTGGGTTGGAAGGGACCTTAAAGCTCATCTCATTCCACCCCCTGCCATGGGCAGGGACACCTTCCACTACCCCAGGGTGCTCCAAGCCCCATCCAGCCTTCCAGGGACACTCCAGGGGCAGCCACATCTTCTCTGGGAATTCTATCCCAGCCCTTGCCCACCCTCACAAGGAGGAATTTCTCCCTAATCTCTCGCCTAAACTTCCCCTCTCTCAGTCTGACTCAGACTCACATCCATTTATTGACTCCTTTCAGCCCTAATAAATATCTGAGATGTGTAGCTGAAGGTTCAGATTACATTTTGGATCCAAACTAGGTCACATTTGCTTCCAAAGCCAAAAATAAGCTCTTATTCCAAAAACCACAGGATAAACAGAAGCCTTTCCATCATCATGGAGCATTCTTCAGCCTGATGTTCCTTTCAGAGCACAGACCCTCTCATGCATAAATGCCATGGTAGGACAAGGATTCAGGAGTGGCGGGTTAATGTAATAATGTTTTGCAAAATGAGAAAAATAATCAAATAAGCCCTCAAATGGAAATGTTGGCATTCACTCCCAACAGTGCAGTGTCAAAAAAGGAGATTATAATTACCTCTAAGGCTCACAACAGCAAACGCAGCTTCCCACTGGAGTTTTACCTCCATATATTAAAAAATATCCTAATTTACAGGTATTGGCTCCATTAAGCCCTATGGAAATCCTGCACTGTAAAGCTCATAATCCTCCCCTCAGACCTCCCAGCACCAGGGGGTGTCCCCAGCTGAGGAGCAGGAAAAGCTCTGTACCCAGAGCAATCCCCTCCCTTTCAGGCCAGGATGTGCTGAATGACAGATGCCTGTGAATCCTCGGGGAACCCTCAGCTGCAGGATCTGATTTCAGCTCTTGCAGGGTGATAATCCCTCCTGCAACAGCCACAGGCCTGACTAAACATGAGAGGGAAGACCCAAATTTCCAGGTGATGCCTCAGGTTCAGCTTTGATATTTTTCACATTCTGTGCTGTTTTAGTGGGTGGGTCTGGGCTTCATATCAGGGATGGTGAGCTCTGTGCACAGAGCAGGGAGACAAAACAATTCCTGCTCCAGCTGGGCACCAAGGACAAATGATCCAAATCTCAGCCCCAAGAGCACAAACAATGTGGAATGAAGAGAGAAAAACAAGAAGGATGGGACTTCATAATATAAAACTGTAATTAACAATTAACTCCAATATACAAATGGAGCAGAAATTATAAAAGTGAGAGACTCCATGGCCTGTCATCCATTTTTATGTGTCCATTTTGGTTCATCTTGGATGTAGCCCTGGCTGGGCTCTTGTGGATCCATTGAGGCCTTTTAAGAAATCCCTACTTTATTCTAATAAATCCATACTTTTATTAGAATCCATGCTGGATTCTAATAAATCCATACTTTATCACCTGCCCAAGGTGGATCCATCGAGGCCTTTTAATAAATCCCTGCTTTATTCTTTAGCTCTGCCCAGTCTCTGTACTAGGTCAGCCCTCACCAGGCATCACTGGGATGGGGTCTGGGCTCAGCTCAGGGGCTGGTTTTGCTCCTAAGTGAGACTCAAAGTCATTTTTTTTTTGGTTACTTCATTCCTGTTGTGCAACCCCAGGTGAAAAATCCCACCCTGCCCCTTCATCCCCAGGGTATTTTCTGGCAGCTGGACATCACCAGGGATGGAGATGGTGTCAGGAATCTCATGGGATTGCTGCTCCTCTGCTTTGGCTCAGAAAAAGCTGATGGGCTCAGAATCTTTCAGAAAAGTCCCTCATCCACCCAGATCCAGATACCAGTTTTGGAGTTGAGGCTTCCCAGTAACTCTTCACATTCTGCAGCTGCCCCCAGATTGGCAATTTCCTTCTAAAAACACCAGTTTTACAATGTGCCTTTAAGATCAGAAAATAAAGATGTGCAGTTAAATAAAACTCACAGCAAAACAGAAACATTTCCTTGTTCCTTGCTCTTCCCCTGTTGACCTACAAACTCCAGGACTTCAGGAAGAATTTGCAGAAAATTGTGTAGCTCCTCTCCTTTGCCTCAGCTCCAACCACAGCCTCAGCACTAATAAATGTATTTACAAGTGGTTTTTGCTCACTCCAGTGAATCAGCGTGCTCAGGGTGAGTTTCCAGGTCCTGACTTCCCCCTGGGATTTTGGGAAGGGGCTGGCTGCTGGCTGAGGTCTCTGATTTAATCACTCAACCTTCCCCTTCTCCTTCATTTGCAAACCCACAGGGGTGTGTGAAGAGTTGGAGTCATCTCGGAGTCAGCTCCTCTGAGCACTCAGAACACCAGGCCAGCAGCTGCAGAAAGGGAATTATTCTGGATGATGGAGAAGGAACCATCCTGGCACGAAGGCCTGAGGCTCCAGGCACGGTAAGTCCTTGCAGAGGTGACTTCATTGAAAGGGAGAGTGAATCCTCCAGCAGCACTGGGAATATGGGGAGAGGGGAAATGATGGATTTTTCCTCACTACAGACCCCAAGGAGGAGCCAGCATTACTCAGGCTGCCCCTCTGGAGGCCCCAGTGATGGAGCAGCAGGACCTGTTGGGATCCCTCCTTGTGCTGCTGAGCCAGCAAACATCACAGTGTGAAAAATACCTATTTTATGATTGGTTTTTCACAAATATTAAAATGAATATTATATGTGTTGTGTTAGAAAGTGATGTTGTATTTTCTTAAGTATTGTGTTAAATATGGTTTTAGGTTATAACAAAATGTTAAAATAGAAACTATGCTATGTAAAATACTTTTTTTCTAAAGAAAGGACTGGCAGCAAGATAGCAGCCACAGGACACCTGAATCTTTCCAAGAAAAAGAATTTATTGCTCCATTATCAGAAGAAACCAACTTCTTCCTGCCTCACTCAGGCAGGATGATGCTGTCAGGATTCAGAGGAAGAAGCTGACACTGCCCAGACAGAAT
>JAWWEB010000091.1:4006581-4033026 GCA_035222195.1 Myioborus miniatus
ATGATTTATGGAATATACATTTAGATACATTATATATATAATATATATAATATATATAGATTTTATATATATATATATATAAATGTAAATATACAATGTGTATATTTTTAAAAATTATTTTTAATACACATTTCTCTATCCCAGCAAACCAGCAGGGATAAAAGCTGCCCCTGTCTGTGGCTGGATGCAGAGCCCCGTGGTTGTGCAGAGCATCCTGAGGAAGCAGAGCCGAGCGTTCCTGCGGCCCCAGAACGGCTGAGCCTGGCACGGGATCAGAGAGCAGGGATCAGGAGCCTCAGGAGCAGGGCCAGCCCTCGTTTGTAGCACTGAGACCTCCAGAGACCCCCAAACCCTGCCCAGCCCAGCTCACAGGCCTTGGCAGGCTCTCTGCATGCTGCGCTGCCTTCAGAGCCACCACCAGGCCCTGGGATGTCACCACCTGCCACCAGCAGCAGGACCCGAAGGCCACATCCTCCCCGTGGCTCAGTTCCAGAGCTTTGCTCCATCTGCCCCTGCTCAGGGGAGCCCTGCAGCTCCCAGGGCTTTGGTTGCAGTGCTAAAAACAAAAATGCAAACGGGCCCTGAGCTCATCCCTTCCCAGAGCAGCTAATTTGTCCCTAGAGGCAAAGGGGGGAGGGCACCAGCACTCTCCCTTCTGTTATAAAAATAACAAAAAGTGATGAATGACCCTCAGAGCCCAGGATGGGAAGCAGCAGCTTTTTCCAGCCCGAGATAAATTACTGCTGTCACTGCAGGTAGAGCTGTGATTTACCCACCATGTACCCGGGCCAGCTCCTTGGCGACCCGGCACTGCCAGCCCCGCTTATCTCATCTCCAAAGGGTCTGAAATCCAAACTGAGAGCAACTGGGGAACGGGAGAAGAGGAGAGGATGGCCAGGGGTGGCAGGAGGAGCATCCACATCTCCCTGTGCTATGTCAGAGCCCAGGAAATTCCTCTGGATGGCCTGGAGGGCTCGAGCCCCTGCCCAGGGGGCTCAGAGACCTTGGCACAGAGCCCCCAACCTCTGTGCCTTGGAAAAAACAATAACAACCTTTATATGAAAAATTACAAGTCAAGAAAGTTTAAGTAGAATAATAGTTAGTTTGTCACAGGGTGAAAAATTGATTTTTGAGGTTTTTAGAATGGGGGTTCATCCCAAGATGGAGGAATTTGGCTGTGCCATGTCCTTTTTCCTTCTTCTTCCTGACCTCCATCTTCTGGGTGATGTTGGCATTTTTAGATTGGTTTAGAGTAGAAGCTAAGGTTGGCTTAAAAGGCTTGAGCTGGCTGCCCTAAAGGGCTTGAGCCCCTGCCCAGGGGGCTCAGAGGCCTTGGCACAGAGTCAAAACCACCTGGGACTTTGATATAGCCCTTGGAAAAAACAATTACCAACCTTTATATGAAAAATTACAAGTCAAGAAAGTTTAAGTAGAATAATAGTTTGTCACAGGGTGAAACATTGATTTTTGAGGTTTTTGGAATGGGGGTTCAGGGGTTCTAAGATGGAGGAATTTGGACGTGCTTTGCCCTTTTTCCTTCTTCTTCTTGGCCTCCATCTTCTGGGTGATGTTGGCATTTTTAGATTGGTTTGGAGTAGAAGGTCACTGTCTAACATAGGTGATAGGTATTGGAAAGTTATGGTAAATAGTGTACTTGTAGTTTTTAGTATAAAAAGATAACACCAGTGTGCCTCAACCCGACCTGCCAGACAGACCTCAGTGGGTCAGAGAAAGAATTTTAGAGATAAGAAACAATAAACAACCTTGAGAATGAGAATAGTTCTGACTCCTTCTTCGACTGTGAAAAGAGACTTTCTAACACATCTTGGGGTCATTGTGAGCAGCAGGGATTCCGAGACCCAGGAAGAGCAAATCCAGGAGCTCATCTCCAGGAGGAGAGCTCACAGCACACAAGGACGAGTGTCCATCCTTCCCACCCCACCTGTTCCCTCCTCCAGGAATTCCCAAGCGCCATCTATTGGCATTTCTTCCCATTAACTTTCCCCAGCCCCAAGGCAGCCAAGGAATGTTCTCCTCACAGGCAGCAACTTGAGAATCGTGGTGTGGTTGTGTTTGCAGGAACGAGGGAAGAGATGAGAATCTTGACTCCATGTTGCAGAAGGCTGATTTATTATTTTATGATATATATTATATTAAAACTACATTAAGAATAGAGGAAGGAGACATCAGAAGGCTAGCAAAGAAAGGAGTGGAATGATAATGAAATCTTGTGACTGCTCACAGCCTTGACACAGGTGGCTGTCATTGGGCATCAAGTAAAAACAATGACATGCAACCAATCACAGGTGCACCTGTTGGTAAAGCATCTCCAGGCCACATTCCACAGCAGCAGATAATTATTGTCTACATTTCATTTCTGAGGCCTCTCAGCTTCTCAGGAGAAAAAAAAAAATCCTGGCAAAAGGATTTTTCATAAAATATGTCAGTGACATTGTGGCTCAGGTGGAAAAGCTGAGAGCACACAGGAGACAATCCCAGTGCTCAGTGCTGGGTTTGCACAGGGCTGCCTGGGTTTTCCTTCCTGGTTTTATGTGGAACACCCCTTATCTGCCAGGCATCTCACCCCACCTTAATAGACTCATTTATTCAGGATGGGGAATTGATAGATTTAGTTTGATTTTTGTTTCATAAGCCTTCCTCCCCGAGCTACGTTTCTCTTTTCATTAATGTGCTGATGGAGGAATAAACTTTTAACTCTGAGGATCAGCCCTGTCAAACAGAATCTCCTCTGCTGCCTGGGAAGGGGAGGGAGCTGGGCTGGAAAAGGGCTCCCAGCCAAGGGAGCAGCCTGGCAGGTGATTTTAGGAGAGCTGCTGAATTCCATTTCCTTACTTCTCCATCCTCTTCCTCCATGGAAGTTTTAGTGGTGGTTTGAACTCGCTCCTCTGCAGTGTCTGACACAAAACCTGCTGCAAAACCCCACCTGGGAACAGGAGTCCTTGGGCAGGGAGGGGATGGGCACAGAGTGGGGAGAAAGGCTTGGAAAAACAGAGATTTAGGCAAATATAAACGGGAGGAGGAAAGCCTGGGCTTATGGCAAGGGAAATCACAAGAAAATCCAGCTGAAGAACTGAAAGTGTCTCTTATGAGGCAATAATGATGCCCCAAAAGAGATTCCTCCTGAGCCTGCCCTTCAGGAATTGGGTTTTCTCTCAAACCTTTGGGATTGGGTTTTCTCTCAAAACCTTTGGGTTTGGGTTTTCTCCCACACCTTTGGCCCCAACAGTTTATACGAATTCCCAGTTTAACCAAACCTTTGGGACTGGGTTTTCTCCCAAACCTTTGGGACTGGATTTTTTTCCCAAATCTTTGAGATTGGGTTTTCTCTCAAACCTTTGGGACTGTTTTTTCTCTCAAATCTTTGGGATTGAGTTTTCTCCCCAGATCTTTGAGATTGGTTTTCTCTCCAAACCTTTGGAGTTGGGTTTTCTCTCCAAACGTTTGGAATTGGGTTTCCTCCCAAACCTTTGGGATTTGGTTTCCTCTTAAATCTTTGGGACTGGGTTTTCTCCCAAACCTTTGGGACAGGATTTTTTTCCCAAATCTTTGAGATTGGGTTTTCTCCCCAAAACCTTTGGGATTGAGTTTTCTCCCAAACATTTGGGATTGGCTTTTCTCCGAAACCTTTGGGACTGGGCTTGGCTGAGCTTTCCTTAGTGCTCCTCCACAAAAAGCACAGTTTATCATCTCCCACTTTGCATAAAAGATGGAGCTTTCCCATTTCCATGCAGGCACACAGCCTGTGCTCATGCATACATTCATCCAGCTCCCCTTCCAGAGCAGATTCCTTCCCAGAGCAGATCTGTTATGGCAACGCAAACACCAAACACACAAAGATGTTTCCAGATTTTTCCCCACCCCAAACACTCTTTACAGATGAGGCATAAATCTGTGGGTGATCTATTTTCACATCCCTGGCTCACCGTGGACATGAAAGATCACCAGCACAAACCCCACTAGACTCAGCCTTGTTAAAACCAGCTGTTATCCCTCATTCCACGTTTTTGTTCCACTTTAGCAGCTTTAAGGCCAAGCAGAGCAGAGCCAAGCTCTGATCAATAGGATCTGACAATAAAGCAAGCAGCTCTTTTTCTCTGCTCTGCTCAACTCTGGGCCTTCCCATCACTGTGCTGCAAAGGGAAAGGATCCAAACCCTTCTCCTGAAGGATCCAGGCTGGAGATGGAGCCTTGCTAATGAGAGCTTTATCCACACAAATAAAAATCCCTGGAGAGCTGGGAGTTCAGTTCTGAGTCATAGCCAGGAATTTGGGCAACGAATACAAAGGCTGAGCCAAATTAGTAAGAAAATAATGAAAATTCTCGAGCTGGGGACTATTTCTGTGCAGGAACTGGAAGAGCCAAGAGGAAAGACCAACAGAGCCCCCAAAACCCCTCATGGAGACAGATTGGCACGTGATTAAATCAATTTTCTCCTCAAGACAAATCCTCCGGAGCCGTGTCCCCAGTGTGACAGTGAAGGTGTTAATTCCTCTGTAAATAGGGTGTGAAATGCCACAACATCAGATGGGGTTTCTACTCACTTTGCTAATTATGTTCGTCTGTCATCGTTGCGTGGTGCAGCAGGAGAAGGGCTCGGCTCCGGCAAGCAACACACAATTTTTAGATTGGAGTGGAAAATTTGCCAGAGGCTGTTTTGTCAGAAGGAGGGGAAAAAAAAAATCTAACATATGATCTACCAGCATTACTGCAAGGAGTTCTTTTTTAGAGTCCTAAGTCAGAAATCCTGCTGGGCTTACAGAGATGGACAAACAGGGGAAGCAAAGAACAAGTTCATGGTGAGTTAAGTACTCTGACATTTTCCTGACAGAACCTTGCTCTATTCCCACCAAATATTTTTGTGCACATTTGGTTTTTTAGATGCCACCACTGCAGCGTCACCTTGGAGCTGGCTCAGGTGCAGGGGTGACAAAATTCTGTCACTGCACAGTGCAGGGTCTGTCAGGTTGAACTCCAAGCATTGGTGGCCCCAACAGCTCCAGCTCATCCAAATTCCCATTTATTTTCCTTGGGTGGGCATTGGAAACCTCACTGAGCTGTATTGGTTTGATGCAGGACCTGGAAATTGTGAAGAATTACATGGAAATTGGGAAGGATTAGGAGGAAATTACGAGGACCTGGAGTGACAGGACAAGGGGGAATGTCCTTAAGCTGAAGGGGGCCAGGGTTAGATGGGATATTGGGATAAAATTCCTCCTTGTGAGAGGATGGAATGGATTTCCCAGAGAAGCTGGGACTGCCCCTGGATCCATGGAAGTGCCCAAGGCCAGGGTGGATGGGGTTTGGAGCAACCTGGGACAATGGAAGGTGTCCCTGCTCCTGGCAGGGGTGGGACAAATTTTTAATGTCCCTTCCCACCCAAAACATTCATTGATCCCAAAGCATTCCATGATTTCAAACCATTCATTGACCCTCAAACTTTTAATTGATCCCAAACCATTCATTGATCCCAAACCATTCCATGATGATTCCAAACCATTCCATGATCCCAAACAATTTCATGATCCCAAACCATTCATTGACCCCAAACTGTTTCATGATGATCCCAAACCATTCCAAGATCCCAAACCATTCCATGATTCCAATCATCAATTACAATCATTGATCCCAAACCATTCCATGATCCCAAACCATTTATTGACTCAAACCCTTCATTGATCCCAAACCATTCATTGATCCCAAACCCTTCATTGACCCCAAACCATTCCATGACCCCAAACCCTTCATTGACCCCAAACCATTCCATGACCCCAAACCCTTCATTGATCCCAAACCATTCCATGACCCCAAACCCTTCATTGACCCCAAACCATTCCATGACCCCATGGCTGGTGACTTCACCTCCATGCAGGGGAGGGGGCAGGGATGAATTCCTTCATTTGCCACCCTCAGTTCTCCCCCTGCAGCAATGCCAGGACCCAGGAGAGGTGGGATGACCCTGCCTCAGCCTCTCCTGGCCCATTCAGAGCCTCCTCCTCACCCCCTGGAACTTTCCAGAGTGCTCCTGCCCTTCCCGGGCTCTCCCAGGGTTAGCAAGGTGGGAGGTTTGTGTGCAGGGAGTAAATAATGAGTAAATAATGCTCATTTAGGATGATGCTCTGCCTGCCACAGCCCAGGGACCTTCCTCCTCCTGCTTGAGCAAGGGCAGGCTCAGGGAGTGAGCTCAGCTTGAGAAAAGAATTCTGCAGTCCCACAGAGTCCATTGCAGTCCCTGGTCAGTTGTTCTGTCATTAATTCTCCTCAGAAGTAAAAATATTCACTTCTTGCTTTGAATTTCTCTCAGCTGAGCTCCTTCCTCTTGTTTTATCCCAGGAAAGGAGGAAGAAAATTACCTTTATTGACTTAGAGCAGGTTACTCCTGGTTTATTGCAGGTATACACAGGGAGAATCAGCCCCTCTGGAGTTATTGCTGATTTACAACAGGGAAGTAGGTACACAATTACTTGTGGTGATTTACAACCCAGTTACCTGTTATTTATTCTAGGTATTTAAGGGTATATCCACATGGGGGCCCTAAGGAAAATTAAACCAAATTAATTTTAAAGTAGATTAGTTAAACTGTGTGACACCATGACACAAACCCTCCTCTTCTGAATTAAAGAGGCCTTAATGCTTTGGAGTTCATCTTAACTCCTTCCCCAGTGAGAAGCAGCTCAGCCCAGGCAGTGCTACCAAGGAATTGCCAGGGCCAAGGAGGAGGAAAAACCAGCCCTGCTCCTTGGAAAAGGAATCCCTGCTGCTTTCCAGCAGGAAAAAGAGACTGAATCCCACAAAATTCACTGGTGGAACAACTCTGGCTCACACTGGAGAGCCTGGGCAGGTTGCTGGAGATCAGAACTGATCACAATCTATGAAATTCCCATCAGCTCCTTCCCTCAGCCCTTCCCAGGCTGTAATTCCAGAGGAGGATTTATTTAACATTCCAGTTTAACACTTTATTTCATGTTCCTGTTTAACAGGAGGGAGACAGCAGCAGATGATTATTCTTTTTCTTTTCCTCTGAGGCCTCTCAGCTTCTAAGGGGAAAAATCCTGGGCAAAGGGATTTTTCAGAAAATTTCATGGCTACACACTGGTGGTGAGCTCGTGGATGCTACAAAAAGAGCCCTGAGAGCTGCTCAGGTGTCACCATTAGGTTGGATGCAACATCCACATGTGATCAGGGTCAAAGAAGAAAAAAATTTTTTATTCTGCATGTTCTCCAGTTTATATACTCTTAAAAAAGCATGATCTTAAGTCATTAACTACATCACAATAACTTATTATATTGGTGCAAAGCAATTAAGGTCAATATAATTGTCAAACGTTTTACAGAAATGTAATAAGGCATGTACACACATTTACTTATGCACTAGTCTAGCTTACAAAAATTTAATGTATCTTTTCTAATCTGTTTCCATGCTGATGGCCTTGTCTTCCTCCTTGCTGTGGATACACTCAAGAATCATCAATTGTTATTTCTTTTATTAACTCAGCTTTGCTTGCAGGGCAGCTGTCAAAGCCTCTCCAAGCCCAGGCCTGGCTCTGTGGCAGCCTCAGGATGGCTCAAGGGTCCCCCAGACTCCTTGTGACCATCTCAGAGTCATGAATTCCACATGGTATTCATGATTCCAAAGATATTCATTCAAATTCCCCTTTAGATTGCAGGGCAGGAATGTGTCAGGGAGCCTGGAGGATGGAGGAGGGCACTGATGTGCCAAAGCAGGGGCAGCACCCAGGGATGCTTCACCTGTTTCAGTCAGACTTCAGTGTGCCTCATCCTCACTCTGCCCACCTAGGCCAGCACTCATTTATTACAAAAAAAGAAGTTTAAAGGCTGCAAGAGGATTTGGTTGGGGTTTTTTGGCCTTTCACAATAAGCTGTGAGTGTACATTACTCACAAAGTCGGGGGAAGCAGAGCTCTCAGATGTGTGAGGCTCTGAGGACACAGCAGTGTGGCCACTGCTGCAGCTCCAAATCAAATAAGGCATTTGCCAAACCTAACAGACTCTGCCACCTTTGATCATGTTAATTTTTCTGCTCCCAGTTCCTGCTGTAATGTTATTTCATGAGACACTCAGCCTTCAAAAGAGCAGAACAAAAATTCAGCTTCCCATCCCCGGGCCTTTGAAGAAAGTCTTGGAAATGGAACTCCAGTGTCAGTGTTCAACCCCCAGGAGTTGAGAGGAGAGGTCACCCTTGGAGGAAGGCTGACCTGCATTTTAAAGGGTGCTGCTGCTGCCTGGGACAAGCTTGAAATGCAGGGACTGCTCCAGCTGTGCTGTCTAAGAGCTGAATTTAAATTCAGCTCAAGCACTTGGGGTTCCAGGAACTCCTTATTTTCCTCTGGAGTGAAGTTTGGGTTGTACATTAGAGGGGAATCTTTGGTTTTGGGAAATCTGAACCTCTCAAGTACCTCAGAAATGGGCAAAGAGAGAAGGGAAATGCAGCTGGGAAATTGGGGTAGAAAGGAGGCTGCATCCTCCAAAAATTGGAGAGACCCCAGGGGATGCCCCATGGCCTCTGCATTTATTGGAATAAAGTTCCAGGAATCCTCTGTCTCCTTTGGACACAAACCTCTGCTGTTTGTGGGTGGATTTTCCTGGCAGCAGGACGAAGGAGCAGCAGAAATGCTGCTCAGCACCATCCCCTGTCACTGATGAACCTGCCAGGGTCCTCACACAGCTCCTGAAGGACATTTGGGGACTGCTGCTGGTGGCTTTGTGTGATCCAGGGATTTTCCCCCAGGGAAATATTTTTATATTCAATATAAACTGAATATATGTGGGATATTCAATATAAATTGAATTGAAATGTGGTATTATAGCCTGCATTTCTTGTTGAATTTTCTTCCTTTCAAACAGAGGGAAGTTCAACCTGCCACCTGAATTTAGGCCACCCTAAATCTATCCCAGGAACACACAGAGCCTAATCCCTGCTGCAGAGCTCCAGAGATTATTCTGAAGCAAACACAACTAAAAAACTGCTGTGGCATCACCCCTTGCTCAGAGATCCCAAATTTGCAGAGTTATTCAGATTGAAATTTGTGCATATTTTGAAATGTGGGAGAGGCACGAGGTGGAAGCCCTAATCCAGGTGGTAGAACCCCTGGGGTCCCACCTGTGATTCCCAAAAGCAGAAATTTCCTCAGGGAATCAGCAGCTGAGTCTGCACAATCCTTTAATCCCCGTGTGGAAGATCCCCATTATCTGTCCAGTACAAGACACATTATTAAGGGATTATGTTTGCAGCAGGTAAAGGTCACTTTTAATGCTTTTAATGATTTAAAAATGGATTTTTCTTTTCAGATTTACTATTTTCAAGTGGCTTGGCTGTGAAAACCCTGCCTGGTAAGTGATATGAATGAAAAGGGAGAGCTTCAGTTGCTCAGTTCTCCAAAAAAGAGCCCAAAAGGGATCAGTTGTGATACATGGTGACCCAGTGCAGATGTGGGAGCCAGAAAACACAGGCCAGGATTTTAAAAACCCCTCCAAAATCAAAAGCTTCCCTTAAAGAGCAAGTTCAGACACATTTGCTGCCCTCCCAGCCATTAACAAGTGGCTCTGATGGCTAAATCCCATTTTTGGCTGCACAAATATCACAGGGCCTCGTTTATTTGGTCTCTTCTGCATCAATTGGGGCAGGGAAGCACAGACACCTCCCAGGGAACAATTTCTTCCCAGTATCCCATTGTACATTGGAGGAAAACCTTTGGGATCAGGTGTTCTGGGAAGTCTGAGCCTCTCAAGTACCTCAGAAATGAGGGAAAACCCCTAAATCCCACAGGAATTAAAAATGAAAAGGCAAGGTTGTACATTAGAGGGGAATCTCTGGGATCAGGTGTTCTGGGAAGTCTGAACCTCTCAAGTACCTCAGAAATGGGGAAAGAGAGAAGGGAAATTGGGATAAAAAGGAGGCTGCATCCTCCAAAAATTGGGGAGACCCCAGGGGATGCCCCATGGCCTCTGCATTTATTGGAATAAAGTTCCAGGACTGCTCTGTCTCCTTTTTGGACACAAACCTCTGGTGTTTGTGGGTGGATTTTCCTGGCAGCAGGAAGAAGGAGCAGCAGAAATGCTGCTCAGCACCATCCTCTGTCACTGATGAACCTGCCAGGTTCCCCAAACAGCTCCTGAAGGACATTTGGGACACCTCCTGGTGGCTTTGTGTGTCCTGCCCAGAGCTCAGGGCACTACACAGAGCACTTTGCTGCTACAATTCAGTTTGTAATGGCAAATGAACATTACAGTGTCCCAGCCCAGCTCAGAGAGTCCCAGTGATTTACCCAAGGCACAGATCTGAGATCTGTGAGTTTATTTGCCATGTCAAGCGTGTCCTGCAACGAAGGAAAGCCACTCATTTCTGTGGCACCTTCCCTGCCCCGAGTCCACTGCTCCTGTCAGACAGCAGGAGTGAAAAATCATCACATTTCCTGAAAAGTTACATAAGGAATTGATGTAAAATAAAATACCCCAAGTCCTGCTCTTGCCAAACAAGCCTGGCTTGTTTGAGGGAGGGGACAGCAGAGGGTGACAGGCAGGGCCAGAAAGGAAAGGAAAGAAACAGAAAGGGAACCTCCCTGAGCTGGGATGTGGCTCTGCTCACACTGGGCTCTGCACCTCTGGAATTGATAAAACTGGCAGGATTGGGATTGTCCAGCCTGGAGAAGGGAAAGTTCTTAGGGGAAGTGCATTATTCCTTCCATTGCACAAAAAAAGCCCCACAAAAAAGATGGAGAGGGACTTTGGACAAGGGATGCAGGGACAGGACACAGGGAATGGAAAAAAGGAGATTTGGGTGGGATGTTGGGAAGGAATTGTTCCCTGGGAGGGTGAGAAGGGGCTGGGAATTCCCAGAGCAGCTGTGGCTGCCCCTGGCAGTGCCCAGGGCCAGGTTGGACAGGGCTTGGAGCAGCTGGGACAGTGGGAGGTGTCCCCATGGCAGGGGTGGCACTGGAGGGGCTCTGGGTCCCTTCCAGCCCATTCTGGGATTCCCCTGGGGAGGTGCTGAGAAGGACACACTGAACACCACAACCTCAGACCCACAAATCAGCTTTTTGTGGCTCATTTTCAGGGCTGGAGGGATTCCAGCTGGCTGGGCACAGCTTCCTGGTCTGCCTTCACCTCATTACTCTTTTCTCCAGTTTGCTGGTGGTGGGGAAGTCAATCCATGGGGTTCTGGCTTTTCAGCAGCCTCCTCCCAGCTGTGGCATCAGAACTGGCACCTCCAGTTGGGTTTGTAAAACAGAAGAGTCTTCCTGTTGGGAAGGATGAAAGTTTGACAAGAAAGTCTCACAGATGTGTGTGCTTAGCAGAAAGATTTTTAAATGTAGAATCTGAAGAAGGAATAGAGATGGAAGCAAGTTTTGATACAGAAGAAAAGAATTGCTGAGCCAGTCTCACTGGATAACCAAGGAGGAGAAGGGTCTGTTAGTTAGAAGGGTTTTCATGGCTTAGAGCAAAGGATAAACCCACCCCAAACAAAAAGATGTTTTTACCAAGCACAAAGATAGCACAGGCAGACAAGCCTGCCAATGTGGCAAGTAGAAAAAACAGGGTGGGAAAATTCTGCAGTCTCAGAATTTTCCACTGCAAGAAAACTGAAAAACAACTTCTAGCTTAAACTGTAATGTACTGACTTTGAGTGACTGGAGAACAGTAACATGAATATGGTAATTATAGCAGTTATGATAGGCAATAGATAAAAGTTAAGGTATAGATTGGTTCTGCTGTATTGAGATGCTCAGCAAAGAAAAGTATAGAATGTATTGTGACCAAAAGAAAAGTATAGAATGCATTGTGACCTAAACCAAAGGGTCTCCAGGCCTGCCTGCAGCTGGAGCTGACAGCTGTGGGCACAGCTCTGTCCCCCACCATCCTGGACTGCTGAAACCTGTTGGATACAACAAACTGCATTTTGGGGAGCCCCTGGAGTCCCATATCCCTCATTCAGGCTGTTACATCTTCCCCTTTCCTACAGAGGATCTCCATTGCAATTGTGACTCCCATTTTAAGAGCCCTTTTCAGCACAATTCAGAGCAGCAAGAAGCTCAGATGTGGCACATTTGCATTGATGCACCTAAAACCTTCCCCACAGCTTTGTCAGTCTGTGATTTACAACTTAATTCCCTAAAAATGGTGGTTGGAGCATAAAAAAATGGGACACTGGAATGAAATGTTTGCCAAAAAATGGCTGTAGGTCAAAGCACAAGGGAAAGGGAACACTGGAATGAAATGCAGGGAAAGAGAAAAAGAGAGTTGGGGTAAAATAAAATCAAATCAACAGCTGCCATGTCAGTGTGTCCTGTTCTCTGAGGATGTTCAGTGACCTTAATGTCACTAAAAGGCACTTCTGTACTGTCTCAGGCACTGACTGAACATCCAAAAGCTTCAAACCTTGTTTTCTTTTTGTGTTCAAGTCCTAAGAGAGGAAGGACAGATTGAGCTACTCCTTCTTACCCTTCCCTTCGTACATAATTTATCAAAAATAACAACTCCCTTTTCCCTACAACTGCTTTGAAGGTTCTCTGTGTTGTGTCACAATGAACACAAAAAAACTCCCATTTTTACAAACACTGACGAGATTCACACCAAGATGCAAAAATCAAAGCCTGAATCCAACTGAAATTACCTCCTTATGTAACTTTTTGTTGGCAGCAGCGGTGGGGATGAAGCTTGGTTGGTTTTATTTGGGTTTTTTGCGGGGGTTGAGGCCTTGAGGTTATTTTTCATGTGATTTTTATTAATGCTGTGGTCTGTTTCATTTAATTTCTTGTTTTTTGTTGTATTTCAGGATCTAAGAGCCACTGGGATGATTCTTTTGGGGTGGGGGGAAGCTGCATTTTTATTTTTTGCCCAAGGAAACTCTCCCTGCACAGACACAAACCTCAGTCTCCACCTCCAGCACAACAAACACCCCATTCCACATGGATTTTCCAAAGGTAAAACAGCTGCCAAACACCCTGAGATCAGCCCCTGCTCCTCCCTGCAACACCCACTGTGGCATTCACATTTTTGAGAAAAATCCCTTCATCCAGGATTTTTCTTCTGGGAAGCTGAGAAGCCTCAGAGAAAAAGAAAAACAGTAATTATCTGATTTTCTTCTCCTGAGTTTTTCTGCTTTGGAATGTGTTTAAAAAGGAAAACAATTCTTATCTCATTTGCTTCTCTGTTTTGCTCCTTTGGAATGTGTTTGGAGATTGTTTACCCACAGGTGATTGTTTCATTGGATTCTGCTGTGAGTTGTTTTCACTTTTGGCCAATCAGGGCCAAGCTGCTTCAGGACTCTGGAAAGAGTCACAGGTTTTTCATCATTATCTTTTTAGCATTTTGTCTGTATCCTTTCTGTATTCTTTAGTATAGTTTAGTTTGGTATTCTTAATTATAATATAGTATCATAAAACAATAAATGAGCCTTCTGAGAACATGGAGTCAGATGCATCATTCCTCCCTGCCACGGGGCACCCCACAAATACAATAAGCAGGGAAGGTTTGCAGCTGAGCCCAGATGTCCCTGTGGGTCTCTTTCAGTGCTTTGTTCACATCGAGGGGAAATCACCTCCTGCTCTGCTCCATGGCCAATTTTGCTGCTCCACTCTCTGGAAGACCCCAAGAAGTTTTTCCAAGAAAAGAAAGTTTTGCTCCAGTTGGGAAACTGCTCCATCCAATGCGTGGCAAATGCAAAAATCAGAGCAAGTTTGCCCCAAACTCCATGAGCAATTAATGCTGTTTTAATCAGCTAGGCCAAGTGGATCTGCTCATAAAATTCCTGCAACTCCCATCCAGCCTGCTGGGAATCAACAGGAATTGGGTGTTCCATGCTGTATCCCAGACTCAGCATTTCTGTCAGACACTGTTGAGTTTGCATTTTCTGTGGTGGATGGAGAGAAAAGAGGTTTTCCTCTGTGTTCTTCCCCAAAAAAGAGTTGAGGTTTTTTTTTAACCTGTCATTTCCCCTTCCCCCAAGATCCTTCAGCAACTGAATTAACAAAATGCTCCCCACACCTGAGAGAACGGTTTATAATAACAGACTGGAATGCTACAAAACACAATCAGGAGCTGCTTGATTCATTTGAAACAAGAGTTCCTGGTAAGAGCCGAGGGAATAAAAAGAAAAAAAAAATAAAAAAACAGGATAGATTTTTCTATCAGCTCCAGCAAATCCTGTAAGTGCTGTGTTTATCCATGGAATCAAAATACTCCCTGTTCCACTTGGGGAAGTGCAAACACACATTACAATAAAATGTAAAGCTTGCTGAGCTGATAAACTTCATAAGTGTGTTTTATGACAGTATCTGCAGAGATAAGGCTCATTAGCACTTACAGCCACCAGCTGAAGGAACCTTAAAAAGCACAGTCACAAACAGAAGAAGAGGAAAAAAATTTGCATCCTGACGTCAAAAAAAAAAAGCTTCTAAAGGGTTAACCCTATCCATAATAATCCTAATAAGTTCTGGGTCCTCTCAACTTCTCAGCTTGACCTGAGCTGGTTCCTGAGCTCTGGAAAAAGCCAGGAAAGCAAATCCTACCTGTCTGATGTTGGTCCAGAGCCTGCAGCCACGTTCTGCAGGAGGAGCAGTGGCCCCCCATGGCCATTTAGGAGGGCAAACACCAAGTCCTGTGCTCCAGGGCTCCTCAGGTCAGGGAACCAAGTGTAGGAACACAGCACAAGCCACCAGAGAGCTGTTCTGGCTGCAGAGAGAAGGGGCTGCTCCAGTGTGGAGGGAAGCCAGAGGCTCAGAAGGTTTCAGGTTGGAAAAACAGATCCAGGAGAGTTCTTGGAATGCTCCAACACAGCCCTGGGAGTTGGGAACTCGGGAAGTTTGTGTTTAACAGAAGCTGCAGTGTGAACTCAGCACCATCCCACCCCAGAGGGGTCTCTCGAGGCAACTAGAGCTACAGGGACAGAAATTCAGGCGGAGCAGATCAAGACATTTTGAAGGCATCAAATCCTCTCCCCAATCATCAGGGGAAGACTTGACCCCTTTCTCTTCCACAGAACTCAGGTGGCCAGAGTACCCAAGCCCTGAAGGGACCACATTATTTTATTATTCCATGGAATTGGAGCAGAGGGGATCTACATGGAGCTTCTGGCATCAGAAATCCTCCCACCTCTGGTGGCCCCCCCAGTGGGGATATTCTGATTTAACATCTCCAAAACCTAACTCCCTCTTAGAAGGCACCAAGGCACAAAGATGAAACAGGAGACAGGGAAGGCAAA
Source organism: Myioborus miniatus (assembly GCA_035222195.1). NCBI lineage: Eukaryota > Metazoa > Chordata > Aves > Passeriformes > Parulidae > Myioborus > Myioborus miniatus. The sequence goes on from JAWWEB010000091.1 coordinate 4,021,819, forward strand.
TCCAGTCTTGAGCTCTCCTGAGCCAAGATTTCTATCTGCCACCACCCCTGTGGAGCTCTGGACCATGAATGCCTCACACTGTGGGAACACCAGTGATGGTCACTGGTCCAGCACCTCCTCTGGCTGCCCAGCCACCCCCACAACAGCTTAATCTCCACAGTTTCTTCTGATTCAGATTTTCCACTTAAAAAAACTTTAAAAATGTTTAAATACCAACATTTATTAGAAATAACAACACTTCAGCACATCCTTAAATGAAGGAATGGAATGGAGCATCCCTGGGCCAGGGATATCCACAAGAGAGCTGGGGAGAGCTTTTTGCACAGGTAGATAGTGATGGGATGAGTGGGAATGTTTTAAAGTAAAAGAAAACAGGTTTAGGTGATGTGTTAGGAGGAAATCCTTCCCTGGGAAGGTGGGGAGGCCCTGGCAAAGGTGCCCAGAGCAGCTGTGGCTGCCCCTGGATCTCAAAGTGTCCAAGGCCAGGCTGGACAGGGCTTGGAGCACCCTGTGATGGTGGATGTTGTCCCTGCCCATGACAGAAGGTGAAACTAGAAAATCTTTCTAAGCCAAATCATTCCATGATCCTCCAAGAGGAAACTACACCAAGTCAGCCAGCACAATGAGTTAATCCGACAGAAACATGAAGAAAGCAGCAAAAACTGACAAAGCTTGCTCTGGTCAGAAAGATTCTGACTAAGCTGCATCACAGAGGCTTCTCCATGCAGTCTTCCAGACTTTCCACTTCACCTGCTCTCCCCTTCCCAGTCCCACAGCCTAATTCAATTACCTGCCACCAAATAAGCCTTCAGGCCATTCTCATTACCCCGATAAAGCACAAGGCCTTTAATTATTAAACACTCTGGGGCTCTTTGTGTTGGGGTTGTGGGGCTGGACTCCCTTTTATTGTTGTCAGCAGCTTCCAGAAAGCAAGTTAATCATTGACCAGGCCTTTCAGCAGGAGACCAGAGTCCTGTGGATTCCTGGTCTCTGGTTCTGCATCACCAGTCAGGCTAAAGGAAGTCCCCAGCCTCCTGCTTTGCCAGGTATCCACTCAATATTCTCCTAACAACCCATCTTCCACCTCTGAGACGTCATTTACAGCACTGGGAAAAAGAAAAATGCAATATTTGGACATGGAGGCTGCAGCAGTGCTCATCATTAACCTGAGTTCAGAAAGGAACAGGCCCAGGTGAGGGAAACTGAGGCACAAGGCAGTGGTTCCAAAATGTCGAGCAACGTCATCAAGCCACTACTTAAGCCAAAAAACCAGTAATTCTTGACTGAGTTAATGCTGCTCCATCCTCTGCGGGCAGGAGGAGCTTCCAGGCAGTTCCCAGCCCGATCTGGGACAGATCCTGCTCCCCAGGGACGAAGATGCAGGTCTGGCACAGTTATTTCTCCAAATATTCCTGGCTTTGTCACCACGCTGGTGGCACCTCATCAAATCTAGCTCCACTTCCAGGCACCTCCAAAGCAAATGCTGCTTCTGGGCATGGGGTTCCCTCTCCAGAGGAATGGAGGTTAAACACTGCTTTGAGTTGACCCAGAGAGGCCAACTTTGGGAGCCAAGCCAGGCAGGACTCACAGCACTGACAACTCACCCAGCTCCAAAAAAACCAAGCGAGGGAGAGGAAAAAAAAACAACCCATCCACCCAAACCAGGCAAACCCTTCCAGTTTTCCAAGGAAAACCCCAAAAGCAGCAGCTGAATCCCCGCAGAGCCGTGTGGGAGCGGCAGAACGCGCGGCTCAGGGCGGGATGGTCGAGCCGGCCTTTCCGGGCACTCCAGCTGTGTTTGCCTGCCTGCTGCATTCCTGCCTCGCCAGCCCAGGCCAGGATTTTGGTTTTTTGTTTTTTTGGGTCGTGCTGGGAAGCAGCTGCTCCATCTCACACACGCCAGAGCCCGGCAGAGCCACCGCGGCCTGGAGCGGCCTGCACGTGGCCCCACACCACCCTCCAGTGACAGCCACACACACACGGGCTCTGCCGTCCCCCAGAGCGGCCCACGGGCTGGAAAAACAGGGGCAGAGAGCCCGTGGGATGGCTTCTCCTGGAGGGGACATTGCAGCTGGCAGAGCCCCTGGGATTGCTTCTCCTGGAGGGGACATTCCAGGTGACATCCATGGAGAATTCGTGCCTCACACAGGAAGCCACTCCAGAGTGCTCACAGTACATGAACAGCCCCTTCAAGTCCAACATCCCTCTCTTTTCTAATTCTCTCCTAACAAAATCACACCCTGAACAGCCCCTTCAAGTCCAACACCCTGCTCCTTTTTAAGTTTCTCTTAACAAAAAGAGAACACTCTGAACAGCAAAGTTTCTATCCTACAGATGATGATGGAACTTGTGGTGACTTTGTGCCCTGCTCAGGAACTCACCCCAGAGTGCTCACAGCACCTGAACAGCCCCTTCAAGTCCAACATCCTCCTCTTTTCTAAGCCTCTCCTAAAAAGAAAAAAATCACACTCTGAACAGTGAGATTTCTATCCTACAGCTGACACTGGAACTTGCAGTGACTTCATGCCCCACTCAGAAACCCAGCCCAGAATGCTCACAGCGCCTGAACAGCTCCTTCAAGTCCAACATCCCACTCTTTTCCAAGTCTCTCCTAACAAAATCACACCCTGAACAGCCCCTTCAAGTCCAACATCCCACTTTTTTCTAATTCTCTCTTAACAAAAACGCACCCTGAAGGATGAGGTTTCTGTCTTACAGCTGAAATTCACAGTGACTTTGCGCCTCACACAGGAAGCCGCCCCAGAGTGCTCACAGTGCCTGAACAGCCCCTTCAATTCCAAGGTTTTGTTCTTTTCTAATTCTCTCTAAACAAAATCACACCCTGAAGAATGATGTTTCTACCCTGCAGCTGATGCTGAAGCTCGTGGTGACTTCACGCCCCACTCAGGATCCCATCCTAGAACACTCACAGCACATGAACAGCCCCTTCAAGTCCAACATCCTCCTCTTTTCTAAGTCTCTCCTAAAAAGATACCCTGAAGGACAAGGTTTCTATCCTACAAGCTGATGCTGGAACATGGGGCTGCTACATGCCCTGCTCAGGAACCCTCCCAGAGCGTTCACAGCACCTGAACAGCCCCTCAAATCAAACATCCTGCTCTTTTCCAAGTCTCTCCTAACAAAATCACACCCTGAACAGCCCCTTCAAGTCCAACATCCTTCTCTTTTCTAAGTTTTTCACAACAGAATCATACCCTGAAGGATGAGGTTTCTATCCTACAGTTGACACTGGAACTTGTGGTGACTTCATGACCCACTCAGGAACCCATCCCAGAGCACTCTCACAGCGCCTGAACAACTCCTTCAAGTGCAACATCCTGCTCTTTTCTAAGTATCTCCTAACAAAATCACACCCTGAACAGCCCCTCAAGTCCAACATCCTTCTGTTTTCTAAGTTTCTCATAACAGAATCATACCCTGAAGGACAAGGTTTCTATCCTACAGCTGACACTGGAACTTGTGGTGACTTCATGACCCACTCAGGAACCCACCCCACAGCGCTCATAGCACATGAACAGCCCCTTCAAGTCCAACATCTCGCTCATTTCCAAGTCTCTCCTAACAAAATGACAGCCTGAACAGAGAGGTTTCTATCCCCGAGCAGAGCAGGGCACCTATCCTGCACCTGCCAAAGGGAATAAAAATACACAGCGCTTCCCACACTGCAAAGCCCGCAGTGAGTGGTGTGTTGGTAAATTAGGGCAAGCTATGCTTCCCCTCCCTCCCTCCCTCTCCCCCCGTGAGCATTTGAGGGTTCCTGTTGCCTGCGTGCAGGGGACAGATCAGTTACATTTATGCAGAACATTGCAATCTGTCAATATAAACACTATGTAAGCATGAGCCACTTGTAACATTACTACTGTCTTGACAAGTGTTTGCAGAGGGGGCAGAGCTGCTGGGATCCTTCTGCTCCCAGAGGGAAAGCAGAGCAAATCCCAACCAGCAGCAAAAATATTCCTTCTAGCAAGAATTAAAAAAAGAAATAATTAAAAAAAAAAAAGGTGCCTCAAAATCAGACTATAAATCAGAACAGAAAATAGAGGAGTTGATTTATGGCCTGGGTCACCCCAGACCCACAGATCAGGAAAGCAGAAGCTCCCACAGGTTGGTTTCCCTTCCCACCAGCACAGGGCACAGCAGGATTGAAGTTCCTCAGCCCCCCTGTCACCCCAGCACGGCTAATCTTGTCACCTGCCACTTCCAAAGCCCAGAAGTGCAAGTCCCAACACAATTCCCAGATGCTGCTCTGGCATTTCCACCACCCCCAGCCACACTGGAGAGAGGAAAGGGAGGGAGGGAGGGGAGGTACCCACGCCCAGAGCGTGTCAGGCACCAGGAAAGCAGAGCAGGGAGGAAAACTGAAATGCAATGCTTTCTCAGGGATCCTGGCAGCCTGGGGCTGCTCCAGACTCCCCCAGCAGCCTGCTGGAATATGGTGCAAATTAGTGCTCAGACAGCCCAGCTGCAGAGGCCGTGGCTGGACAGAAAAGCAGCCTCACTCACTCCTGGGGCAGCCAGTGCATCCCAGCAGGTTGACACACAGCCCCAGGCAATGCCTCCCCCAAAAACTCAAAATCCCACAAAACTCAGCCACCCCCATCATCATCATCCTCCTGAGGGGCAGCTCTAAGAGCACAAAGAGCCAGCAAGGCTGTGCTCAGTTTTACAGACATGCTTTTTTCTCTCTGTCAAAAAGTTTCTTATCAGCCAAGGTTTAGGAGCTGCAGCATCACCACATCCCTGATCCCTGCAGCTCCTCCTCCAGCTGCTTCCCAGGAGTTAGGGCACAGCCAAACCCCTCCAAACCTCTCCTGAGCAGGTGCCTGTATGGTCTCAGCTCTGCTCAGCATCACTGCAGGCGCTGCTCCTGGGCAGGAGCCCTGGGTTCTGCTGGCACCTGCTCCAGGAGGAGGGCAGCAACACCCAGCTGCCAGAATTCCCCTCAGGAAAAGGGAAAATTCTCTCTCTTCCTCCACAGACCATTCACCTTCAACACACCTCCCAGTCAGGCAGCTTGGGGATGGAGCACAACAGCAGCAAGAGCCCCACCTGGACTCCAAATTCTGCTTCCAGAGGGTATTTATCCTATTTGGCTGCTATGGCATCCCTCCAAGAACACCAGGGAAGCACAGCAGCCTCCAGCCGTGGTGTCCCCAGCCCAGCATCCCCTCCTGCCACCCCCAGGGACAGGCACAGACATAGCTCCATGCTGACACAATCTCATTACCCTGTAACCATGCCCCGTTTCTGTCCCTGGGCACTCATTCCCCACCAGGCCACGCATTTGGAGACGTGGAATTCTTTCCCTGAAATAAGACATTGGGGCTGGGGGGGAAGGGATCATCCACAGCTGTCTCTATCCCCTCTCCAGGCTGAGGAAGGGAGCAGCCAAAGTGTGACATCTGCTGAGCACTGCCTCACTCTGTGCCCCACCACCTCCTCCACAGGGATGCCAGCACCCAGAGGGGCCAGCAGGCCACCAAAAGGTGGCTTTGCTTCAAAAGAAGCATCCCTTTCCCTGCCCGGAGGGTGTGTTTTAGCTCAGGTCATTCAGCCAAGCTGTTAGCAAGGATTTATCAGAATGAACAGATGTGCTGCCTCACCTGGAGCAGCTCCTTCATGCAGGTGGCAGAAGAAGAAAGATCAATACCAGCCCTCCCAGGGCATTTGCAGAGAAAACTGGGAAGTTCTGCAGGAACTCTCTGCAGCTCTACTTGCAGAGAGAACTGGGGAGTTCTGCAGGAACATCCAGCTTTTTTACCAGGTGGGATTTCTTTCCTTACCAACAGAGAGAAGCCCACAGCGAGGAGGGCTCAGCTCTTCCACACATACTTGTGGATTAGCAGGAGCTGGGATCTCAGCACTGACTACTCCCAGTGTCCCCAGCAGCTCTGCAAGTGCAACAACGTCTGCTCTTGGAAGAACAAAGAGGGGATCAGCTGCTCCTTCACCGGGGCTTTAAGCACAGTCAAGGAGGTTTTGCATAAGCAAACTCCACTGCACAGCAGCCTAGAGTGCACATCTGGCTTGGGGCACATCTGGCAGCATCCCTCTGCCAGGGAGAGAGTCTCAAACCAGAAACAGCAGCTGTACCAAGAGAGAGAAAAACCCAAAGCAGTCAGGACAGACAGCAGACACTGCCCTTGGCTCAGAACGTCCCTTGTACAGTTAAAACCTCTCCAAGCCAAGAGAGAAATCCCAGAAGGAACTGGAATGAGTTACCTGCTGCTCTAGAGCAGATAGCAGCACAGCAGGGATTAATAGGAGAGTTACAGCCAAGCTCCTTGCAAAGGCTGTCAGTCCCCAAGGCACAATTCAGCTGCACTGTGCCGGTGGTCCTGGGCAGACACATGAGCCAGCGGGCTGGGAACAGCCCTGTGCACACTGCCCAGGGAGAAAAGGGCTTTTCCTAAAAACCTGCACACACAGGACAGGCTGTTTCCTTAGAAAACCAGCCCCAGCAGCAGGAAGTGAAACGGTTGTGGAGTTGGAAACAGAAGATGTAAGTAGCACTGTTTAGAAAACTTTGCCAGACCACAAGCAATGGACAAGCCTCAACACCAGGATTTGTTTTACTGGAAAGAAGGGGGGAAAACCTCAAGTCTGCTAAAACATTCTCCAGGGCTGGTCCAGTGGCTCCTACCAGTGGTCACAACACAACATCCCCAAAAAAAGGGGAATCAGAAAGAAGCAAGAATCCCCACTGTTGTGTAAACTTACATAAAAACCTCTTACACAGGTGCTCGCGCCAAACTCCTCTCTCAAACCGACAACATTTTGGGACAAACGGTTTAAAATGAAGGATAAGAGGCAGCGACACCCCAAAAAGCACAGAGGGAAAACCCGCACGGAGCTGACGCGGCGGCGGGGGGCGTTGAAGGGGATCGGGGCAGCGGGGTGAATTGGCTGGTCCAGCTCACCGCACGGAGCCGGGACAGGAGAATAAGAGGGATAAAAATTGGGGGGAAAAACCTCGGTATAAGGGGGATAAATCCTCAATATAAGGGGGATAAAACCCCCGGGATAATGGGGATAAAACGCCGGGATAAGGGGTCGGGAAGGGAAAAGATCGGGATCCACCTGCGCGACGCGCGCCGGGCCGGGAGCGCCCCCTGCCGGCCGCGCCCCGCCCCGCGCACAGGTGAGCGCCGGGGATGCGGCGCCCGCACCCGCGGATCCCCCCAAAAAACAACCGGCGGCACCCCCCTGCCGGTATATGGTGTGGAAACCCGCGCATTAATTGCGGGGAAAACTGAGTTTTCTCCGCGCTGTCACGCTGCGGGGGTTACAGCCCGCGGCTGGTGCGCTGCAGGTCCGCTCCGTGCGGGGAATGAGGGAACGAAGCGCTCGCTCGCCGCCCGGGAGCTCCTGCCCGCGGCCCCGGGACTCAGCCCGGCAGCTCCCGGAGCGCCCGGTCCCGCCTGGCAAATCCAAGGGGATTCCGGACGCTGGGACAGCCGCGGGCACGGCGCTGTCGCTGCCCCTGTCCCGGCTGTCACTCCAGGAGGGGATGCCCGCACCCCCCGAGAGACGGAGGGTGCCCGCAAGAGAACAGCGGCATCCCCACCAAAGCGCAAAACCCCTTCAGCATCAAAAAAACAAACTCGGGCAAAAGTTAAAGAGCAGGAGCGGGGGGCACCTACCCGAAGTAGGCGGCGGAGGGCCGCGGAGCGCAGGCGAGCAGCCCTAGGAGCGCGCAGGAGGAGAGCCATCCCAGCAGGACGTGTCCATCCAGCATCTTGCAGCGGCGCCGGCGCTGCTCATCTCGTTCCCCCGCCGCGCCCGCTGCGGCCCCGCCGCCCGCCCCGCTTCTTATAGCGCGGCCGGCGGAGAGAGCCCGAGCGGCGGCGGGGCGGGCCGGGGAGGGGCCGCCGGGGGGGGAGGGACACGGAGCAGAGGCGGGCTGGGACAGGGGGACACGCCCCGGGAGGAGGGACACGGAGCGGCGGGGCGGGGAGAGCGCGGGGAACGCGAGCGGAGCGGGAGAGGAGAGAGCGGGAGGCGGCGGGGAAGGGGAGAGGGCAGGGGGTGAGAGGGATGGGCAGGGGAGAGAGGGATGAGTGTGCAAGGGTGGGTGTGCAAGGGATTGGTATCTGGGTATAGCATGGGCAGCAGGGCCAGGTGTGGGTGTTGCAGGTGACAGGGCTGGGTGGTGGTGCAAGGATCAGGGAAGTTGTGCAAGGGGGAGGTTTGGCACATCTGGGTGGGTGTGCAAGGGATTGGTATCTGGGCATAGGATGGGCAGCAGGGCCAGGTGTGCCAGGCGTGGGTGTTGCAGGTGACAGGGCTGGGTGGCCGTGCAAGGATCAGGGAAGTTGTTCAAGAGGTAGGTTTGGCACATCTGGACAGCTGTGCAAGAATGGAGCAGTCCTGAAAGGGCTGGGTGTGCCAGGTTTGGCACATTTGGGCAGGGGGGAGGTTTGGCACATCTGGGCAGCTGTGCAAGAATGGAGCAGTCCTGAAAGGGCTGGATGTGCCATGGGGTCGATGTGCCACATCTGAGTGGGTGTGCAAGAGATTGGCATCTGGGTATGGCATGGGCAGCAGGGCCAGGTGTGCAAGGCGTGGGTATTGCAGGTGACAGGGCTGGGTGGCCGTGCAAGGATCAGGGAAGATGTGCAAGGGGAGGTTTGGCACATCTGGGCAGCTGTGCAATAATCAAGCAGTCGTGAAAGAGCTGGGTGTGCCAGCTGGGCAAGGGGGTGGTTTGGCACATCTTGGCAGCTGTGCAAGAATGGAGCAGTCCTGAGAGGGCTGGGTGTGCCAGGGGTGGGCAGCTGTGCAAGGGGGAGGTTTGGCACATCTGGGCAGCTGTGCAGAGGTTGGATGTGGGAAGGCACAGCCGTTGCACACTCGTGTGCACACCCGCAGCGCTGTGAGCAGTGCAGGGACACCGAGCAGCCCGGGGAGGAAGCAGTTAATGCCCTGAATGTCACCCTTGTGGCCGGCAGCGTTTTTCCAGGACTGTCGATGTCACTGTCATCGTCATCCCGGAGGTAATTCCAGCACCCCAGGACGGCAAGGTTCCCCTCCTGAGCGCGTGTGTGTCACACTGCTGAGCCAGCCCGTGTCCCCGCGGGGACAGAGCCAGGAGGACACCTGGCACTGGGCTCTCATCTCCAAAGCCACCGGCCCTGGGGGTTTAAGCCCAGCCCCACAGAGCTGTGCCCTGCAGGTGACATTTGGTGCGTGATGAGCAGCAAGGTGCTCAGAATGGGGTCGTTGGTGTTTCTGACCCCCAGAATCTGTGGATTGACCTGTTCAGGAGCCACACAGGGGGAGAGTTCATGGGGATGAACCTTCTGTTCTGGAACAGCTCCTGGAGTGACACAAAATTCACTGGGAGCTCAATAAATTTGTTCTCACTTCTGACTGTACCCTTGAGCATTTCCAGCCTTCCCAGCACTGTGCAAACTGTGTGGATTCTGCTTATTTTTGGGGGCTGAGAAGGAGAAAGATATTTTTTTTATTTATTTTTTAATGTTTAAAACATCTCAGCCCAGTCCCTGACCACATTTTTGGCAAAACAAAAGCGTCCTTGTGGAAAAGCACTGTTCAAAGCTTCCCACATCCACCCGTGCATGGGATGTGGGGCTCCCACTGTGGTTTTACATCAGGGTAGGGGCTGAAACTGGCTCGGGGTGGGTGTCCCATCCACTCCAGCTTCCTCAAATCCATGTGATTCACCATTATCTGGGAATATCTCAGCTTCCTTCTCCCAGTGAAGTGGCACCGAGTCAGCCCCCTGTGGGTGCTGGGGGTCAGAAGCCCCATGGGGCCACCACAGTCATTTTATTTCATTAAAGCCCCATCTAGAGGCCTTTCCTGGAGGAGAATTTGGGAGATAGGACCAGTGCCAGGGTCATACTGAGTGTCCTTATCCTGCACCCGAGCTCTTCCAGCTTGGGAAAAGGCAAGGCAGGGTTGTAGGTGGAGGCCAGGACAAGCAATGTTATCACTGGGAGGCTTTTCCTGAGCGTTTCTCTGGTGGAAAAAGCAGTTTAAGAGTCATTTTCCACGCACATCCCCAAGAAGCTGGTGATCCCAGCACGTGGAAGGAAACTCCAGTTGCTCCAGGCAGCCCCTGTGGGTCATGGAAAGGCAGCGAGCCCCTTTGCTGTTACTCATTTTCTCTGCCAGACCCGGGGTGATGCCCTGGCTGTGTGTGTGACTCTTTCCAAAGCCAGGCAGCACTAAAAATAGTCCCCACTTCTGCTTCCAGCCAGGAAAAAAGGGAAGCACAAGCGAGCAGTGGCTCCTCCAGGGCTTTGCTGCTTGTCATGCCCGGGGACCACGCATGCAGCATCTTCCTGGGACAGCTCGGTGGCTTCCAGGTCCTCCAGGTGACAGAAATCTCGGTGTTTCTGCTTAGGGCAGTGGCCTCGGGTGCTGTCCCCGCAACCACCGACAGCAGAGGGCAGTGCCACATAGGAGCAGTGCCACATAGGCTCTGGAAAAGGGAATTTTTCTCTCCGGGATGGAAGGGACACAGCAGAGCCAGGGGGAAGCAGCCACGCATTCAAGGAGTTTGGTGATGTAAGCATCAAATTCCAAAGGGTCATAATTGGTATTTTTGGGAGCAAAAGATGCCAGGTGCAGGGATAATGCTGGACAAGGAGCCCCAGAGTTGTCACCTCTGGTGTGGCAGCTGCACAAACCCTCTGTCCTCACCCTGTGGGAAATGGATTTTTAGAGAATTTTTAAATGACCATAACCCCACCGCTGTGCTTCTGGAGTGTGCTCCTGCAGGCAAAGCAGTTGTGGGAGTGAGCTGTGAGGATCCAAGCCTGGCATCCTGCAAAGGGTCCCAATATCCCATTCCCTGAGTCCCTGTCCTGTGGGTGACACTGTCCCACGGCAGTTCAGGTGCCAGCACTGCTGTGTCCACCCCAGGGGGATCTGGAGAGTGCCTTCAAGTTTTCCTGCTCCATGACTCAGCTCTGAGTCATGCCTGAGGTTTCCCCATCCCAGAGGAGCCCTCGCTCCCATGCTTGTGTGTGATTTTTGCAGGAATCCCAGCTCATCATTTCTCCAGGGGTTCCCTTCTGTCAGGACCCAGAACATCCCCCTGGCTGTCCTGAGCAGCCCAGACCCTGCCAGGGGGCTCAGGGACCCTGGCACAGAGCCCAAAACCCCTGTGGGTTTGATTATGGCCCATGGAGCAAATTACCAACCTTAGATGAAGAT
>JAWWEB010000091.1:4037207-4049862 GCA_035222195.1 Myioborus miniatus
CCCAGCCAGCCCAAAGTGTCTGTGGGGTGAAACACCACACACCCAGCCAGCCCAAAGTGTCTGTGGGGTGAAACACCGCAGTGCTGCTGTTTGGTTCAGCACCAAGGGCCACACAAGCTCAGGCAGGTCCTGTCCATCTGTATTGGTAATATTCTGATGGTGTAGGATTTGTAGGAAGCTGCACTTTGGTGTTTTGGAGCACAGAGGGGCTTTGGAACAGGTCTACTAGCCCTGGCCAACCTGGCTCTGGTTATTTGAACTTCAGCTGAGAGGTAAGAATTGGCATAGAATGACCAAAAAACCCCAAAAACCCCAGAAGAGAGAGTTGCTGCCTCTGCCCCTCAATAACCGAGCAGCTCCAGCCCAGCTGGCTCTGGATTTAGAAAATCTGGATTGTGCCCACACAGGCTCTGAGGTGGCAGCAGTGACCTTCAAGGTCAGTGTCACATTCACATTTTCTGAAAAATCCCTTCACCCAGGATTTTTCTCCTGGGAGGCTGAGAAGCCTCAGAGAAAAAGGAAAACAATTCTTATCTCATTTGCTTCTCCTGTGTTTTGCTCATGTGGAATGTGTTTGGAGATTGTTACCCACAGGTGATTGTTTCACTGGTTTCTGCTGTGAGTTGTTTTCACTCTTTGGCCAATCAGGGCCAGGCTGTGTCAGACCCTGGAGAGAGTCACAAGTTTTCATTATTAGCTATTTAGCCTTCTGTAAGTATCCTTTCTGTATTCTTTAATATAAAATAGTATCATAAAATAACAAATTAGCCTTCTGAGAACATGGAGTCAGATTCATCATTCCTGCCTTCATCTGGAGGGAACACAAACACAATAGGTGTGCACTGGGAGGGCACAGACACAGAGTGTGAACACCAACACCCACAGAGCAGTGACAAATTCCTCCTGCTGCTGCTGCTGAGTCAGAGCCAAATGACAAATCAGCCCCAAAGCCAGGCCAGAAGTCACTTCAGAGTCCTTCAGTCCTCTCCTATTTCCCAGAACAAACTCCCATCCTTCCCAGCCGTGTGGAATAGAACTGTTTAAGGAAGGACAGCTATTTTTACATTTCAATTTCTCTTGGCACGTGTCAAAGCAAAGCAACATGAACAAAAAGGAGCTGCCTTCAGCTGATCATAACGCCATCAAATTAAAAGTTTATGTTCTTTAAACACAGCAATGCCTGTCTTTGATGCCTCCACAAAACCAAAAAGTGGCTCACAGAGGAAATCAGAGCGTGAGCAGGAGTGGAGGTGGGAACCAGGTGCATCAAAAGGAGGGAAACAAGCACTGAGCTAATGAATGTAAAGGCTCTGACTTGGCTGAGTGGGATGGGATTTGTCATCCTCCAAAGCATTGTCTTTGTACTGGAAAAACAGAATATTTCTAGGTGGTTTGGGGTTTTTTTTATTTCTAACAGGACAAAAGATGAGATGCACCACTGGCTGTCACTCTGAGGCTGGTGTTGCCACTGAATTTATCAGCTTGATGTAAGAATTTCCCCTGGACTTCTCATCACTTCAATGCCTGCCCATTACATATTGTAATTGTGGAGTGCCCTGATGAAGGGAGGAATGATGAATCTGGCTCCATGTTCTCAGAAGGCTAATTTATTATTTTATGATACTATTTTATATTAAAGAATACTATACTAACTATACTAAAGAATACAGAAAGGATACTTACAGAATGCTAAAAAGATAATAATGAAAATAACAAAATATAATAATGAAATGAAAGCTAATAATGAAAACTGGTGACTCTTTCCAGATCCTGACACAGCTTGGCCCTGACTGGCCAAAGAGTGAAAACAACTCACAGCAGAATCCAATGAAACAATCACCTGTGGGTAAACAATCTCCAAACACATTCCACAGGTGAGCACAACACAGGAGAAGCAAATCAGATAATTATTGTTTTCCTTTTTCTCCGAGGCTTCTCAGCTTCCCTGGAGAAAAGTCCTGGGTGAAGGGATTTTTCAGGCAATGTGAATGGCACTCATTACACAGCAGGAAGCACCACACTCATTCCCAAGAGAAAACTGCATCCTAAAGGTTCCTCATTCCCCACTCCATCCCATCCTCCTGGGAATGGAGTGGGAGTGAGGAACCACTGGAAACACCTCAGGTAGAAATGAAGCTGCCTCATCCTCACCTGGAGGTTCTGAATCCCACCTGGATGGGGCTCCTGGCAGGTGAGGTGATCCTGTAGCTCATCCTGCTCCTAAAAACCTCAGGCTCCCACAGATTCCATGGCATCATTTCCCAGGATGTGCTAAAAATAGGGGGGGAAAAAGGTGCCCTGATTGAAATTCACCCTCCAGGCAGGCTCATTTCAGAAACTGCAGCTACACACTCTGAAAACATTTTGGTCTGGAAAATCTTATGAGATTCCAAATGTTTTATACATTTTACTGCTGAGTGGGCAAGAAATACAGACTTGTCCTTTCAATTTTATCAGCTCGTGTTCAAAATGATGGAGAACAGGGAGAGCTGTGACAGGGAGGCTGCTGGAGCTCTGCTGCAATTTGGGAAGTGTTGGGGTTCTCATCAGGCCCCTGCTGAAGATTTAGGGCTGCTCCTGTTTTACCAAGCCTCACCTCACTCCTGCACCCCACAGTTCACTGGAATTGTGTCCTGTGCAGGGAACAAGAGAAATAAATAAACCCAAACCAGACACAAAATAAAAGTCACCTCCATGATGAGCACCCTTCCCTGGCAACAGCCTCACTGCCTTCTCCTCTCAGCTAGAAAAAAAGAAAAATATCTAATTGCAGCAGCACATTTAGAAGGGGAAATAAAAGGCTTTTTATGCTGCTGCTGCTGCCCACAGGGTTAACATTTGCAAAGGGCTGAGAAAGAGCCTGAGGACATTGTAATTAACGGCTCTGAGGGCTCCTCCCAGCACTCTCGGGGTCACCGAGGTTCCTGCAGCTCTCTGGGCTCCGCAGGACTCCAGCACATCCCGATTGTTCCAGAACAACCCCGAGCCTGGCTGGGGCTCTGAGCTGAGGGATGCAAAGATGCAGCACCAGCAGCAGAGCCTTGCTCCAGGACCTGCCTCAAGTTGTGCCATGGGAGGTTTAGATCACATTTTAGGGACAGGATTTGTCAGCATTGGAATGGGCTGCTCAGGGCAGTGGTGGAGCCACCATCCCTGGCAAGGTTCTGAAATGTGTGGATGTGGCATTGGGGACATGGCTTAGTGGTGAGCAGGGTGGTGATGCTGAGCTCAGGGTCAGACTTGGGGATCTTAAAAGTCTTTTCCAGATTTATGGATTTATGAACCATCTCCCAGAGGCCTTGGGTTTGCCAGGGATCTCCCTTGAGCTCTTCTCAGGGACAGCAGCACCTCCCTGCATGCCAGGAGTGACAGCCACCCTGTGTGTGTCCTTCTCCAGGTACCCAGGAGCATCTCAGCTCCTTCCCTGCATGCCAGGAGGGAGCAAATGGTGACAGCCACCCTGTCCCTGCTCTCCTCTAGGTACCCACGAGGGTCACAGCTCCTTCCCTGCATGCCAGGAGTGAGAGTCACCCTGTGTGTGCCTTCTCCAGGTGCCCAGGAGGATCTCAGCCCCTTCCCTTCATCCCAGGAGTGACAACCACCCTGTCCCTGTCCTTCTCCAAGTACCCAGGAGCATCCCAGCTCCTTCCCTGCATGCCAGGAGGGAGCACATGATGACAGCCACCCTGTCCCTGTCCTTCTCCAGGTACCCAGGAGCATCACAGCTCCCTCTCTGCATGCCAGGAGGGAGCACATGGTGACAACCACCCTGTCCCTGTCCTTGTCCAGGTATCCAAGAGGATCACAGCTCCTTCCCTGCATCCCAGGAGTGACAACCACCCTGTCCCTGCCCCTTTTCCAAATACCCAGGAGCATCCCAGCTCCTTCCCTGCATGCCAGGAGGGAGCACATGGTGACAGCCACCCTGTCCCTGTCCTTCTCCAGGTACCCAGGAGCATCACAGCTCCCTCTCTGCATGCCAGGAGTGACAGTCACCCTGTCCCTGCCCTTTTCCAGGTACCCAGGAGGATCTCAGCTCCTTCCCTTCATCCCAGGAGTGACAACCACCCTGTCCCTGCTCTCCTCCAGGCACCCAGGAGCATCACAGCTCTTTCCCTGCATCCCAGGAGTGACAGCCACCCAGTGTGTGCCCTTCTCCAGGTGCCCAGGAGCATCTCAGCCCCTTCCCTGCATGGCAGGAGTGACAACCACCCTGTCCCTGTCCTTCTCCAAGCACCCAGGAGCATCACAGCTCCCTCTCTGCATGCCAGGAGGGAGCACATGATGACAGCCACCCTGTCCCTGTCCTTTTCCAAGTACTCAGGAGTATCACAGCTCCCTCCCTTCATGCCAGAGCTGGCCTGGCTCTCCAGTTCTGCTTTCTGCCTCTAAAGGGAACAAGTTTGCTAAGATGGAATCAAGGAAAAATGAACATGGAGCGTTCAGGAGAAATTTCCATCCCTACCACACCTCCCTCACTCTCGTGCCTGCCTCATTAAGGAGGTTTCAATGAAATCCTTTCAAAAACACATGGCACAAAAACAATGGAGTGATTGCAGTTTGTGAGGCACTGGGATGCAATTAGCATATGAACATCAAAATGCTTCTGCAACCTTCAGCAGCTCCCTGCTGTCTATATCTTTATACATTCCCAGGTTTTGGGGGTTTTGGGGTTAATTTTCTGCAATTTTATGCCAATTCCTACCCCTCAAGTGAAGTTCAAATAAGCAGGGCCAGGTAGGGCAGGGCTTGGAATTGGTCTAGTGGAAATGTCCCTGCCTTGGAATGAGATGGGTTTGGAGGTTCCTTCCAACCCAAATTGTTCCAGGATTTTGTGAACAGCAGGAAAAGTGTCCTGGGAGTGGTGCCAAGCAGCACAAACTCCCAGTGGATTATCCAGGAGTTCCTGTCACCACTCCAGGAGTTCCTGTCACCTCTCAGGAGCACCAGGGCACAGGGAGTGGTTCAGGTAACAGGGACAGGTGAATAAAGTGTCACCAGAGAGCCTTGGAACATCAGCCCAGGCCTGGAAACAGCTGCTTCTCCTGGGATCTGCCAGAGCCAACAGCTCAGGGGGTTTGGAGCTTCACTGCCTGTGACCCACACAGGAGTTCCCTGGGGACAGACCAGGGGTGCAAAGAATTAAGTGTTTTGCAAATGTCACCGAGTGTGACATGGAGTGTGCAGATCACTGAGTGTGACACAGAATGTGCAGATTTTGGGTATGATTTGGAGTGTGCAGATCCCTGGTGTGACAGAATGTGCAGATCCCTGGTGTGACACACAGTGTGCACATCCCTGGTGTGCCATAGAATGTGCAGATCCCTGTGTGACACAGACTGTGCAGATCCTGGGTGTGATTTGGAGTGTGCAGATCCCTGGTGTGACAGAATGTGCAGATCCCTGGTGTGACAGAATGTGCAGATCCCTGGTGTGATTTGGAGCATGCAGATCCCTGGATGTGATTTGGAGTGTGCACATCCCTGGTGTGATTTGGAGTGTGCAGAATTCCTGGTGTGATTTGGAGTGTGCAGATCTCTGGGTGTGATTTAGAGTGTTCAGATCCCTGGGTGTGATTTGGAGTGTGCAGATCCTTGTGTGACAGAGTGTGCACATCCCTGGGTGTGATTTGGAGTGTGCAAACCCCTGGGTGTGATTTGGAGTGTGCACATCCCTGGTGTGATTTGGAGTGTGCAAACCCCTGGGTGTGATTTGGAGTGTGCACATCCCTGGTGTGATTTGGAGTGTGCACATCCCTGGTGTGATTTGGAGTGTGCACATCCCTGGGTGTGATTTGGAGTGTGCACATCCCTGGGTGTGATTTGGAGTGTTCAGATCCCTGGTGTGATTTGGAGTGTGCACATCCCTGGTGTGATTTGGAGTGTTCAGATCCCTGGTGTGATTTGGAATGTGCACATCCCTGGGTGTGCCCAGCAGGGTGTGCAGCTCCTGCCTTTGCTCACCCACACAAACTGCTCTGGCCCATCCAGGCACACCCAGAGCAGCCCTGCCCAGCAGGGCTGGGGGAATGAGGGGCTGGAAGTGCCCAAGGCCAGGCCTGTGCCTCAACAACTCATCTCCATGTGGAAATCCGTGGGGAAAACTCAATATTCCCTGTTCCAATCCCGTTTCCCCAGAGTGGCTCCATGGTTGAGGCAGGAAGGGCAACACTGGCAGCACTTCCTGAGCACTGATGGCATTT
Organism: Myioborus miniatus; assembly: GCA_035222195.1. Taxonomy (NCBI): domain Eukaryota; kingdom Metazoa; phylum Chordata; class Aves; order Passeriformes; family Parulidae; genus Myioborus; species Myioborus miniatus. Next base: position 4,043,410 of record JAWWEB010000091.1, read on the forward strand.
CTGGAAAAGTCTGGTGTTCAGGTGACTTCAAATGGGCATAAATAATTAAAATAAACACCCTGCACACATTGGACAGGTTGGGGGAAACAAAAAGAGGCTGCAAAACTCCTTGTGTTCATTTAAAAACTCACTTTAAATCCACCAGGAGTAGAAATAATGCAGTTAATTGGCAGGAATTTAGAAATCCTTTCATTTTGGAAGCCCCAGGACAAACAGATTGGGAACTGTGACTCTCTGGGTGTCACCAAGGGTGCTGCACATGGCCTGAGATGCAAACAAGCAGGGAAAGGATTTTTATTTATGGCTCATCCAGCACATTATTGTACCTTGCATTAAAGATCCATCCCCAAGCTGGTCAGATTGATTCTCCCCCTTTGCATTAATGCACAAACAAAGAAATTATTGTCATTTCTCAGTGCAGAGTGGCCCTGGGATGCAGAGCTGTTGAAGCTGTAGCACAAACACTTGCAGCTCTCAGAGAACACAACAGCCTGGAGAAGTCACCTGCCAGGTCACAGATTTTTCCTTTTACCTTGTTCACTCAATAACTGCAATTTCTGCCTTTTTCCCCCTGGTGTTTGTACATTCCCCCGTGCCCTTTGTGGTGTGTGTGATTTTCCACATTAGCATCGAGCCCTCTGTTGTCCAAATGACAAGTTCCACTCCAGTAAAAGCCACACCCTGCATTTTGGGGCAATTTGGGGGAGGTGCTGTTTCAATCCTGTGCTGGATGGAAGGAACAGCATCTCTGACTCCTTCTGCAGAGGCAAAAAATGCTTTTGGACCTGCAGGGGTTGCACAATGAGATGCAGAGCAGCAGACACAGGACAATGTCCCAGCAGCCAAAATTCAGCCATGGGTGCAGTGCTTGGGGAGTTACCAAATACTTTAAATGTGAGTTTGGATGTGAAATGCTGTGAGTTTTTATGTGAAATGTTTCAATCCTGTGCTGGATGGAAGGAACAGCACCTCTGACTCCTTCTGCAGAGGCAAAAAATGCTTTTGGACCTGCAGGGGTTGCACAATGAGATGCAGAGGCAGATTTGATATCCTGGAATGTGGTATCAGCCAGATTTGATATCCTGGGATGTGGTATCAGCCAGATTTGCCATCCTGGGATGTGATTATCAGCAGATTTGATATCCTGGGATGTGATGATCAGCCAGATTTGATATCCTAGAATGTGGTATCAGCCAGGTTTGATATCCTGGGATGTGGCATCACCCAGATTTGATATCCTGGGATGTGGTATCAGCCAGATTTGATATCCTGGGATGTGGTATAAACCAGATTTGATATCCTAGAATGTGGTATCCGCCAGGTTTGATATCCTGGGATGTGGCATCACCCAGATTTGATATCCTGGGATGTGGTATAAACCAGATTTGCCATCCTGCCTCCTGCCCACTGCTAACACCCTGGGGCTGACCTTCCTCATGTGATTCCCACATTCCAGAGGGTCTCTCCTGTGCTAAAGCCCTGAGCCCATCTGACCCAGAGTGTGCTCCCAGCATCCTCCTGATTTTGGACATTGCAGAGAGCCACAGGGATGAATCCCACACGTGGATTATGATCCTGAGCTGAGCCCAACAGAGAATCCTCGCACCCCAAAAACCAGAATCCTCCACAAAACCAGGACAAATATTCACAATTCCATTGTGGTTCTCTGCCCAAAGCAAATTCCAGAATTTTCCAGGGGAATTTCCTTGGAGCACACAAATGCAGCCCTCCTCACCCCTGACACCACGGGCAGAGCAGGAGTGCTGGCTGCTGGAGCTGCTGCTGGTTCTGTGAGGATTCTTCTGAAGTTCTTTCCAAGCCCTGTTTTGGAAACCAGCCAGCACTATTTGCTGCTCAGGCAGAGGATATGGAATTACCGTAAATTATATTGAAAAATTAGATTTATTCACCGCTGTGATAATTGATCTCCCCAATCGGTCTCGGAGAGTTAGCAGCTGGTAAGAAAATAAAATGCAATTTAAATTTTTATTTATTTTTAAAACCCCCCACTTTAATTCAAGTGTGACAACAAACAAGGGGGAGAGGAGAGGGTGAGTTTCTCACTTGCCAGTCCTCGTATTAAATCCTGATGATAAGAAGACAAAGCAAGAGGTGATTGCAGAGGTGTTTGAGAAATTCACAGTCTGCTGGCATTAAGCAGCACAGGCTCTGCAGGGGGGTTTGATACCCTTGCACATAATTATGTGTAATTGTAGCTCAGCCCTGAGCAAAGGGATTATGGCCAAGGACGTGCCTGGAGTAGAATCCCCGGGCTGGGCTGTCACTCCGCTGGAGCTGCTGCAATTGATGCTGACAAACCAACATTCCACAAGTGACTCCAGGAATTCAGCTCCTCTGTCAAAGCCTCTGTAACTGGGTCCATCAAATCTCTGACTGTTTTCTCTCAGGCCCTCAGAGGGAGAAGAACCAGCCCCAAAATCTGGCGTTGGTGATGGCTCCTCTCATTAAGGCTCTTCTCTGTCAGCCCCTGCTCAAATCACATCACACATTACAGATGGAGACAGGATTTGGGTTTTACACCGAGATTAGCTCTGAGGAAATGTATTTTTATCTGCTGGGAGCAGAAAGAAAGAACTCCATAATTCACCATAACCCAATCACTTACAAAGTGATTGGCCAAACAGCGTTTGCAGGGGCTTGAAAAATCTCATGCTGTCATGAGTAATAAAATAAGAGTGATAATCCTGCTCCCTGGCTGAAGGGAGCACAGCAATGGACACGTCATTAAAAGGCAGGAGAATGGTGTGAGGGAGAGGGGGAGATCCTGGCTGGAGCCAGGGCAGTCTGGCAGCTCCATTTACAGCAGCAGATAAACACCACGAGTTCCTAAAACTGCCAGCCCTGGAATTTCCAGCGTGGAGCAGCTCTGACTTCATTTCACAGAATCACTGAGGATGTTCTGGTCTGAAAGCAAAACCAGTGAGAGGCTCCAAGTCAGAAATACAATTTATTAAGAAAAGAAAAGAAAAAAACCACCCTAAAATACATGCAATTGTACAAAAGAAAAACCACTGACAGAATCAGAACACAACTTGACACCCTGCTGGTCAGGGTGTTGGTACAGTTCAATAGGAATTGTGGCTGCAGCCCTCTTGGTGTGACAGATGTGGTTCTGTTGGAGCAGGGATCCTCTAGAAAAGGGTGTAGTCTTCCTCAGATTATATCCAGTGGAAAAGGCAGCTGGGAATCCAGTGGAGAAGCTGTGCTGGTGTCCCAAAACTTCAGATTATATCCAGGTAGGAATACTTGGCTCCTCTGAAATACTTTTCTGGTGTCCCAAAACCTCAGATTATATCCAGTTAAGACTGTTTGGCTTCTCCAAAAGACTGTTCTGGTGTCCTAAAACTCAGATTATATCCAGGTGGAAATGCTTGGCTCCTCCAAAAGGCTGTTCTGGTGTCTCCAAACCCCAGATTATATCCAGGTGGGAATGCTTGGCTCCTCCAATACTTTTCTGGTGTCTCCAAACCCCAGATTATATCCAGGTAGGAATGCTTGGCTCTTCCCTGTGGGCAGAGCATCTCCCAGTGGGATGCTGGAATTTTATCAGCCATGCAGTGACATTCAATAGCCCATTAAGAGCAGATTCTCCTCAGAGGGAGGATTGGTTTGTGAAGAGATAAAGAAAATTGCCCAATTACCAGAAGATAACTGCCACACCTCTAACAGATGGCAACAGAATACACGTTGCCTTTCAATCTAGGACACTGGAAAAGCCCTGCAAGGCCATCAAACCCAGCCTGTGATCAATCCCCACCCTGTCACTCAGTGCCACCTCCAGGGATGGGGAATCCAAACCTCCCTGGGCAGCCCCTGCCCATCTCCCTCTGTCCCTCCTGGGCATGAGGAGCAGGCAGGTTTGGGGGAATTGGGCACTGAAAGGCAGGTGTGGAAAGATCCAGATCTGCCCCAGCCAGTGTGGGAAATAGAGCGGGAAACAGAAGGAAATAGAAAAAATTAGAGGGATACAGAAGGAAATAGAAACAAACAGAAAGAAACAGAAGGAACATAGAAGAAAATAAAAAGAAATAGAAAGAAACAGAAGGAAACAGAAGAAAATAGGAAACAGAAAGAAATAAAAGGAAACAGGAGAAAATAAAAAGAAACAGAAGGAAACAGAAGGCCTGACCCTGACACTCAGGCCAGCAAGTCAGACTGAAATGTTTCACCAATAATTCATGACTATTGGACAAATATAATTCATCCTGGCTGTGTTAGAAGCTTTGATACATCAGGAAACAAATTATTAGCTGAAGTGACCTTTTACTTTTAAAATTATACGACAGAAATAAAAAACAGGGCAGAGAATCTTAACGTAGCAGCAGCACCACTAAAATCAAACCTTTCTGGTGGCACACAAAGGGTTAATCAGTCTGAGAATTCAAAATCATTTTCTTCCACACTTGTGCTGTGGCATTTACACAGATTATCAGTGGGGTACAGCAACAAGAGCAGATCATGTAGCTTAAAAAATACATTATTTATATATATATAATATATATAATAACATATAATAAAATAACAAGCACCCAGGCAGGCCAAGTGTATTTTTGTTCTCTAATCTTCACTTCCAGAAGCCACCTCACTTGCAGGATCATCCTTCTCTGTCTGCAGTATTGTTCCAGCAGTTGAGTAGGTTAAGAACATTTGTATTATTATTATTATTCCCACTATTTCTGATTTGCATGCTAATAGTTATCTAGCAGTTCAAATCTCAATTAGGAGCCCACACAGGCAAGAGCAGCACAATTCACGGCGAGGTTGTAAATGTGGAAATGTACTCAGGCTCACAATGAAGGCAGCTCATCACCCAGCACTGGGGTTTAGTGTTTAGTATTATTAATTTGGTGTCATTGAAAGGCTTCAGAGTGCTTGCTTCAGTTAATGCACGTTCCTGGATACATTGGCTGCTTTTTATTGTGATGGATTTTATGTTTCAATCACACAAAGTTGCCCAGGGCCTTTCAGCAGGGGTTTTTATTTTTTTTTTCCTTTCATAGAATCAAGGAGAACGAAATGTGTTGGTCCATCAGCACCTCTCCATCAGGATTTGCCTCACCAATACTTGGGATGGAACAAACCCTGCAAAACTGCTACAAAAAATGGAATTCCCCAAGCCAGTCCTGAGCAAGGGGTGAGAGGGCTCAATGGGGATTAATTACTGCCTGAATAAACTCCCTTAAAATCACATCATCATCATCACCTCACACCCCAAGTCCTCATCCTGAACTTCCCAATTCTGCCCTACACCTTTGGAAAAATCCTGTTATCCTCCAGCACTCAGTTTTTCTTGGTTTTCCCCATTTTTGGGGCTTCTCAGCACAACCAGCGTGACCTGCAGTACACTGAGGGCTGTGAAAAAATCTTGTTATCCTCCAGCATTGAGTTTTTCTTGGTTTTTCCCATTTTTGGGGCTTCTCAGCATGGCCAGCATGACGTGCAGTGCACTGAGGGCTGTGGAAAAATGTTGTTATCCTCCAGCACTCAGTTTTTCTTGGTTTTCCCATTTTTTTGGGGTTTCTCAGCATGGCCAGCGTGACCTGCAGTGCACTGAGGGCTGTGGAAAAATCTTGTTATCCTCCAGCACTCAGTTTTTCTTGGTTTTCCCCGTTTTTGGGGCTTCTCAGCACAACCAGCGTGACCTGCAGTACACTGAGGGCTGTGGAAAAATCTTCTTGTCTTCCAGCACTCCATTTTTCCTGGTTTTCCCCATTTTTGGGGGGTTTCCCAGCAGGGTCAGCATGACCTGCAGTGCACTGAGGGCTGTGAAAAATCCTGTTATCCTCCAGCACTCAGTTCTTCTTGGTTTTCCCCATTTTTGGGGGCTTCTCAGCATGGCCAGCATGACCTGCAGTGCACTGAGGGCTGTGAGCACAGGAGACAGAGCCAAGGGCAGCACCAACCTCTGCAGAGGAAGCACAAACACTGAAACAAAGGGAGCTCAGCCTGGCTGAGGACAGAGCCGACTCCTCCTGCTTATTTAGGATGGGTTAGTCATGGTGTCAACAGGTTACTGGGACATGATTTCAGTGCTGTGTCCCCCAGCACGGTGACAAGAGCCACCTCAGCAGCTTCTGACACTCAGGAGCCTCTCCTTCCTCCCTTCCTGCAACCTCCAGGTAATTATCCACAAGGGCAGAGCCCCAGGAAAAGCCATTTCTCACTCCACTGCTGCTCAAGGGCCAGCAGGTTAAACAAGTGATGGAAAACCTCGGGGAGCTGCTCTCCTGCTTCCCCCTGTGCACGTGGGGGCCGTGTCCTCCACCCCAGGCAGGGCTTGGAGAGGGCTGATGGCACCTTGGGGAGGCAATAAATTGGCAGCAGCACAGGAGACATCCAGCCTGCGGGCAAATGAAAAATCCTTTCCTTAGGAATTTTCCTCCTGAGAAGCTGAGAGGCCTCAGGAACAAAATGTAAACATTGATTATCTGC
>JAWWEB010000091.1:4052689-4069541 GCA_035222195.1 Myioborus miniatus
ACCCTGCAGGAGGGCTGAGCCACAATTCCAATGGGACTGCTGCCACCAGCCTGACCCACAGGGTGTCAGCTTGGGTTTTGACCCTGGCAGTGTTGTTCTAGTGCACTGCATTGTTTATTTTATCCTTTTATTTTCTTCCCTAATAAAGAACTGTTATTTCCTGCTCCCATAATTTTTGTTGCCTGAGAGCCCCTTAATTTAAAATTCATAACGATTTGGAGAGGGCGGGGGTTTCATTTTCTCCTGCCTTCCTTAGCAGGCACCAGTCTTTCCAAACCAGGACACCTCCCCATCAGAACCTTTCTCCTCATGCTCTGAACACAGATGGATCAGCTCTAACTGCCTTGGGTATTTTATTTATTTATTTTTTTAAGCCATGTTTCACTTTCTTCAACCATTTCTCACCAAGAGGGCGAGCAGAGGCGAATTTCAAACAACCCCGAGCTGTGACTTCGCTGCCTTTGGCATTTCCCAGCCCTGCTCTCACTCTGTTAAACACCAGCTCTTTGCAGAGAGGGAACTGGGGGCTGACAATCCGTGGCTTTGCATAACAAAAACCCCGTTTAGCCGAGCAGTGGGGGACGGAGACACTTCAGGAAACCAGATAATCCAGAAACTGGTGCTAATAAGTTATTGACTTTCCCACTGCTCTTCCAGGAGCAGCTCATGGCTTCCTGTAATCGCTTTGCTTCCACCCTCAGAGTCCAGCTGTGGCTCTTGGAAGAGCTCATTTATGGCAGCTTGTGATAATGGGATATTTTAGCAATGTCAGCTTTTGCACAAGATATAAAAATCCACCGATTTACTGCCCCCTGCTCCCAGTGCAATCAGAAAAGGCAAAGAAACCCATAAAGTGTGTCTCGGTCACGTTGAGGTGAACACGACTCCCCTTTCCTGTCCTGCCCGGGTTTGGATCCAGTTCCTTGTGAGAGGAACGGTGGATTTGTCTTTCCAAACCAGCTGTGGGTCTGCTGGGAGATAAAACCAGCACTGGGAGAGAAAAAAAAACAATGGGAAGGATTCCACTGATTGGGGTATGAAAAAAGAGATTTGATTTTACAAATAAACTTTAGGTTTGTTGATAAATGAAATTGGATATTGAAAGATTAAACAAACAATGGGAAAAACCCCTGAGTTCCATAAGAATTCAAAATTAAAAAGGAAGGTTGTATATTAGAGGGGAATCTTTGGGATCAGGTGTTCTGGGAAGTCTGAACCTCTCAAGTACTTTAGAAATGGGCAAAGAGAAAAGGGAAATGCAGCTGGGAAATTGGGATAAAAGGAGGCTGCATCCTCCAAAAATTGGAGAGACCCCAGGGGATGCCCCATGGCCTCTGCATTTATTGGAATAAAGGTCCAGGACTCCTCTGTCTCCTTTTTGGCCACAAACCTCTGCTGTTTGTGGATGAATTCTCCTGACACCTGCCAGGCACAGGGACCTGTGTGTCCTTCCTGCCCTGGTGCTGCTGTGCCAGGAGCTCAGCTCGGGTGCAGCTGCAGGGGTGGGATGCTGCTACCTGAGAGCTGGGAGAGGTTATTTCTGCTCCAGTCCATGACCCCCTTTGTCCTGCCAAAAACCAATTTGTTACGAGATAAAACCACACAGATCCTGTTTTTCCCTCAGTCTATGTTCCTGGGATTTTTCTTCCTCTGGTGCAGGATGTTCTTCTCCTTGCTGAATTCCAGAGAGTTCTCTGTGCCCACCTCTCCAGCACCCTGGGGTTCTCCTCCCAGTTTTGTGTCTCACTGAGGAGCCTCCTGCCCCTTCACCAACTTGGAATTCACATTTATTTATTTGCTAATAAATTCAGAGCCCAACTGAACCTTGAACAGCCACAGAACAACTTCTGCTTCTTCTCCTGACCTGGCTCTCCAGGACACCCCCACAGCTGGAGCTAAATTTTAAAATTTGAGGCTTTCAATCAGGCAGCTTGAGCCCAGCCAGATGAGGGTTTGGAATTGCTGGTTCCTGGATTTATCTGGGTGAAATTCAGGGCAGTTCTCAGCGCTGCAGCTGTGAGCAGATGTGACACAGGCAGCTCTCCCCTCTAATTGCACCAGACTGCATCTTCTTGGGGACCTGGAGTCTCTTCTGCTGCCTTTCCAAAGCACCTGGCACAGCAACATGTTGATGCAAGGAAGCTCCCAGGCAAGGATGTGATGCTAATTAAAAAGATGAGCACGCCAGACCTTCAGTCTATAAATCAACAACATCCCCTGCCACAAGCACACAGTCAATTTACAGCAGCTGGGCTCTTACTGGGGGGAGTGACACTCCAGCACCAGGCAGAGCTGCCCACAGGTAACCCCAAAAAATGCTTCCCATGGAGCAGGGAAAAAATGCTTTGATAGCAGGGCAGGAGGAGAACAGAGGGAGCATTTTTGGGGCTGGTGGCACTTGGGAAGCTCTCCCATAACGTGGGGAGGTCAGGAAAGGCTGCAGAAGAAGCAGGGTCTCTCCAGCAGCTGCCCTGCTAATGAGGCACATCCATCTCCACCCAGCACAGCCAGTGTCTTTCTGCCTTTGGTGCAGCTGATTTAGGAAAAGCAAGACTGGCACATCGGTGTTTTCAATAAATCCTGACTAAATAATCACAGCTGGACCCTTCTGCCCTTAAAAGCTGAACATTTTCCACAGTAGCGAGGAAAGTTGATCTTGATATGAAGGCAGGAGGGAGAAGGGGGGCAGGGAAGACTTTCTGCATTTGGAAGGAGAAAATAATAAATATATTTTCCCCCTTTAACTGAGGCAGCTTTTACAGCCAAGCTAAAACACTGCAGGGACTCCTGGGGATCAGATCCTGTCAAAGGTTTGCATTTCATGGCTGAGCTTTGAAAGGTGAGGGCAGAGCATTTGCTGCGAGACAGAATGATAACTTCGTCCTTCAGGCTGAAATAACAGAGCTGAACACATTTCCACTCACACAGGAGCAGAATCTCCAGGATAAAGGATGAGAGGGTGTGGATGTGTGCACTGGAGGAGAAGCAGAACACAGAACATCACTGGGAGGGTCACGGGGACATTCTGTGCCCCTGGCAGGAGGCACTCCAGGGCTGGGCAGTGCTTGACCTGCTGGGCTCTGAAAAACAGGAATTGTTTAACACAGAATCAGTTTGGGTTGGGAGGGGACTTAAATCCCATCCTGTTCCACCTGCCACTATCCCAGGAGCAGGAGCAGCAGGGAAGATTGGAATCCCAGAAGAATTTGGGCTGGAAAACACATTAAAACTCATCCAATCCCACTCCCACAACTTCCACTGAGCCAAGCCCCAATCTCCAACTGGCCTTGGACACTTGCAGGGGTGGCAATTATGAGACCTGATAACAGCCCTGCCCTTCAGGGTTCAAAGTTTGTGAGATGAGCTGAAGGAGGAAGAGCTGATCCACAAAAAAACCCCTCCAATGGCTCCATCCCAGGGAGAGCAGCAGGGGAGAAATCAATAACCCGAGCAAGAAACTGTAATAACAGCTGACATTTATCCAGCATGGATAGCCAGGTGTCCCCAAACACTTGACAGATATTACAGGCTGAGCTGATTTACAAGCAGGGATCCGGCTCCTTGCGCAGCATCGATTGTCACGCCGAGGTGAAGCAGCTCCTGGGGATTTTGGGGTAACCTTCAGGCACTGTGCACTCCTGTGGGTTTTGGGGTAACCTTCAGGCACTGTGCACTCCTGTGGGTTTTGGGGTAACCTTCAGGCACTGTTTGCTCCTGAGGGTTTTGTGGTAATCTTCATCCACCTGTCCACTCCTGGAGATTTTGGGGTAACCTTCAGCCACCTCTCCACCCCTGTGGGTTTTGTGGTAACCTTCAGGATTTTGTGGTAACCTTCAGCATTGTCCACTCCTGGGGATTTTGTGGTAATCTTTATCCACCTCTCCACCCCTGTGGGTTTTCTGGTAATCTTCATCCACCTGTTCCCTCCTCAGCACTGAGGTCTCTCCAGCTGCTCCCTGAGACCAAGGGAGCTCTGTTATCACTCACCCTCCCCAAAGCCTCCACAGCAAACAGCCAGCCTGAGAGGATTTACGAGGAACACACCAATCCCAAATCCCTCTTGTTAAAGTTTATTGCTATGGCAAATCTCTGCTGCTGAGGGAGGTTGTTGTAGCAACGCTCTGCCACGATTTTAACTTCACCTCTTCTCTCCTCCTGCCCCCAGAGGTCTCATCTCAGTGAGGTGGCAGAGGCAGGGGATGCCCTGCACAGCTCCCTGGACCCTCTCCAGCTTCCCCATCATGTCACATCCATCACAAGCAGTTCTGCATCTTTTTTGGAGAATATCACTGAAAACACATTACAAACACACCCACTGCCAAAGCAGCTCCCCAGAAAGTTAAGGATGCAGCCTCCAACAGTTTGGATTAAGCTTTTTTCCCCCTCCCTTATCCAGTATGAATTTAGGTTAAGAAGAAAATTCTTCATGGACACCCACGTAAACCCAGGTGTGTTTTGACTGTAGCACAGTTATGGTGGTTATTCAGTTTGTGGTACCCAGAGCAGAGGGTGCAGACACTTCCACCAGTCCTGTTAGCAAGAATATTCCCTTTGGTCCTTCCAATCCTCAAAGGAATTTCACCAGAAGGAGCCAGACAAACCCACAGATCCTCTTGGTTCACCTCTACACCTCATTCAGCTGTAGCCTCGTGTTCCCTGCATGAAAAACCCAAATTCCAGGAAATGAATTTGGGTTGAAAACCCAAAATGAGAAACCAGCACTCCCATCTTAACACAAGCTGTAAATAACATCTCCCTTTCCTTCCCCTGCTTTTTCATCTTCCTTAACTGCATGCTACATTTCTTCCCTGCAAACACCCAATTTAGATGGCATCAGGAGGTGCTAACAAAAAATGCTTCACTGTCTTGTCAGCAGATTACAGAAAGGCGTCTCATTCAAATTTATCCAGTTGGAAACAGAAGTAATTGATGTGAACTTGAAAAATAGATGATTTGGAAGAAGGGGAGGGTGGGGGAAGCAGTCTCACCAGCATCGCTGTTCCTCCCAGCTCGTCCCTCAGTCCTCACCCGGGGCTGGCTAATCAGGAGCTCCATTATCACCTCCCCTCCCCACGTTTAGCTCGGGCACAGGGAGCTGCAGGAGGACAAGGTGTGAATGCAGGTGCTGGGCTGGCTCTGCTAGCTGAAATCCGAGCTGCACTGAGGGGAAAAGCAAATATTTAATTAATTAGGAGAGGGGCTGTGTGTGCCCAAGCAGGGATGGGGTCTGAGGGGGAACTGAGTGAGGTCCCTGCTCCTCCTGCTCTGTGTGACGGTGTTCACAGGGGTCTGAGGATGAGGGAAGAGATGAGGATCTGATTCCGTGTTTCAGAAGGCTTGATTTGTTATTTTATGATATATATTACATTAAAACTATACTAAAAGAATAGCAAAGCAGCACTCAGTGATGCTCAGAGCTCCAGGCACCAGGAATGTCCCAGAATTTCTCACCAAACACTTCCCAAAGCAGCACACCCTGATCCCCAGAGCTCCAGGAATGTCCCAGCATTTACCAAACACCTCCCAAAGCAGCACCCCTCATTCCCAGAGCTCTAGGCACTAGGAATGTCCCAGAATTTCCTGCCAAAGCAGCACTCAGTGATCCCCAGAGCTCCAGGAATGTCCCAGAATTTCTCACCAAACACCTCTCAAAGCAGCACTCGCTGATCCCCAGAGCTCCAGGTACCAGGAATGTCCCAGCATTTCCCAAATACCTTTCAAAGCAGCACTCGCTGATCCCCAGAGCTCCAAACACCAGGAATGTCCCAGCATTTCCCAAACACCTTTCAAAGCACCAGGAATGTCCCAGCATTTCTCACCAAACACCTCCCAAAGCAGCTCTCAGTGATGCTCAGAGCTCCAGGCGCTAGGAATGTCCCAGAATTTCCTCCCAAAGCAGCACTCCCTGATCCCCAGAGCTCCAGGCGCCAGGAATGTCCCAGAATTTCCTCCCAAAGCAGCACTCCCTGATCCCCAGGGCACCAGGAATGTCTCAGAATTTCCCAAACACCTCCCAAAGCAGCACTCCCTGATCCCCAGAGCTCCAGGCACCAGGAATGTCCCAGAATTTCCTCCCAAAGCAGCACTCCCTGATCCCCAGAGCTCCAGGCACCAGGAATGTCCCAGCATTTCCCACCAAACACTGAGGAGATGCCAACACCAAGCACAGCACAAGGGCCTGGACACTCCCTTCACACCTCCCAGGTCAGAACCTGACTCTGAACCACGACAACAAATTAAAGGTGTTTTCCCAAGACCCTGAAGGAGCTCTGGGTGATCACTGACATCTCCCTCATGCAGCTACATCACTGTATTAAAACCAGAATTTGTGTGATCAGCTCTCCTCATCCCAGCTAAACAACCCCTCCCAGCCCTGCAGAAGTGCAAAGCAACTCCCTCCGAAGCACAATTTGTAGTTATTATTTTTATTTCTATTGCACAGAGACCCCCAGGTGAGAGCCCAAGCAGAACAGGTGTTGCACATCCTTTATTTCAATTAAACACTGGAATAGGGAGAGCAGCCCTAGGCTGCAGGGTGCCAAATTAGAAAATTGCATGGCAAACACAAATAAAAAGTATCAGATTCACTCAGGTGAGGCTCACAGGAAGGTGGCTGGCTGCTCCTCAGGGCAGCTCTGCTCTGAAGGAATGAGGCCATTGGGAAACCCCTCACAGTGACATTTTCTGCTGGCCAGCCACACCTTTTGCTGAAGGGGACAAACAAATCCTGCCCCAATGAACCCTCCCAGGTTTGTCGGGGACTGCCACAGAGCTGAGAACTGAACATCCACACAGGAGACCAGCAGCTGAAAGCTTTTGGAAGGATTTTTTCCCAGCAGACTTTTAATTTTGGAAAGGAAAAATGGGTTAAACCAAAGGCTCTGTGCTACCTGCCCAATACAAGCACGGGACATCACTTTCCAAAGGCAGCTCACCTGGAAATGAAGCTTTTAAAACTCAGCCCTAACACTTTGTCCTGCACCAAAGCAGATAAATAAAGCACTCAACTCCACACCCACACTGCCAATAAATTGGGATTTTTTTGCCTTGGGATGGATACATTCCAGAAGGGAAGCAGCATTTACAAAAGCTGACGCTGATTTTGGGAGAAATATATTTGGAACAGTGGAAACATGGCACTAAAATCCTCCTCTATTTTTCTTTAAAATTCAAAACCCCAACACAGCCCTTTTTCTCAGATTCCTCCCCAGGAAGATGAAGCCAATTTTCCAGCATCCCGACGAATATTTCAAAGCTGAGTATTTCCTTAAGCTAATTGGTGCCCATTATCATGGAATTAAAACCAAATGGATTGAAGGCAATTGAGCCTCAACACTTCCATTATTCTCTTTTCCCCGCAGACATTGCTGATTTTGAACTCCCCTGACCCCTGGGCTTTCAGACAGGTTTGCTGACAGGTTGTCTCACAGCAGGAGAGAGGAAGGTCCAGAACATCACCAAGGAAAGGTCCATAAACTGCAGAGGGCAGAAGGGACAGGTGGGGAGGCAGGATCCGTGAGAAACGGCTCCAGAGGGAATTCCTGCACACTGGGAATGTGCTCCCACCAGTTTGCATCTGAGAGGAGTGAGGGATTTGTCTTTCTGAACAAGCTGTGGGGCTGGAGATAAAAGAAACAATGGGAAGGATTCCACTGATTGGTGAATGGAGAAAGATAGTTGATTTTATAAATAAAGTTTAGGTTTGGTGAAAAAAAATTATCATAATTTAGAGGGAGGGGGTTTATATTTTCCATTTCAGAGGAGGGTTCTGCCTTCCTTAAGAAGAACCTGCCTTTTCAAACCAAGCCAGCCACCCACCCTCAGGCACTGACCACTGCCCTAAATGGGACTCTGCTGGTGCGCTCTGGAGCTGGAATTTCCTTACAGAATTTCTTTTGGGAAAAGAAAATTTCTTTTGATGAACAGGCAGGGCTTTGAAGGAGGCCTGAGGAGCGATCTCAAGGCACGCTGAGCTCAGCCTTCCCCCCTCCCACGCGGGGTTTTTGTTCTCTGGCTGTTTACAGCCCAGAATTATTGTCACTGTAAATGTTGGATCCCGAGGCTGGGATGGAGGGAAGGATTCCTGCTTTGTTTGTGGCTCCCTCCTCTGTTGCCCACCTTTCCCCCCCTCCAGCTTTGGTCGTGTTCCTCATTCAGTTTATGTGACACATTGAAGCCTCAGAGGGAGCAGAGCTATGGCAACAGGAGTTGTGCAGTTAATCCCTGATGCAGAGTGCTAAAAATCACACCAGGCAGCAGCACAGCAATTCACCAGAGCAGCCCTGCTTTCATTCATGCTAAACTCGTGGGAAGAAGCAGCCAGAAATTCTGGATGAGGGGGAAAAAATCTCAGGTGCAGTGGGTTTGTGAAGCTGGAGCCTGGCCAAGGGAGGAGGTGGGAATGGGGCCTGGAAGGATCACACCAGGCTGGGAACAAAGGAAGAAAAACTAACATGGAAAATATCACACCAGCCTGGAAACCCAGGGAAAAACCAACCTGGAAAACACCAGAGCAGCCTGGAAAACACCAGAGCAGTCTGGAAACCCAGGGAAAAACCAACCTGGGAAACACCAAACCAGCCTGGAAACCCAGGAAGAAAAACCAACCTGGAAAATATCACACCAGCCTGGAAACCCAGGGAAAAGCCAACCTGGAAAACACCAGACCAATCTGGAAACTCAGGAGGAAAAACCAACCTGGAAAATATCGCACCAGCCTGGAAAGCAAGGAAGAAAAACCAACCTGGAAAACACCAGAGCAGCCTGGAAACCCAGGAGGAAAAACCAACCTGGAAAATATCACACCAGCCTGGAAACCCAGGGAAAAACCAACCTGGAAACCACCAGAGTAGCCTGGAAACTCAGGAGGAAAAACCAACCTGGAAAATCGCACCAGCCTGGAAAGCAAGGAAGAAAAACCAACCTGGAAAACACCAGAGCAGCCTGGAAACCCAGGAAGGAAAACCAACCTGGAAAATATCACACCAGCCTGGAAACCCAGGGAAAAACCAACCTGGAAAATATCACACCAACCTGGAAACCCAGGAAGAAAAACCAAGCTAGAAAACACCAGAGCAGCCTGGAAACCCAAGAAGAAAAACCAACCTGGAAAACACCAGACCAACCCGGGAAACACCACACCAGCCTGGAAACAAAGGAAGAAAAACTAACATGGAAATTACCACACCAGCCTGAGAACCCAGGGAAAAACCAACCTGGAAAACCCCAGAGCAACCTGGAAAGCCAGGAAGAAAAACCGACCTGGAAAACACCAGAGCAGCCTGGAAACCCAGGAAGAAAATCAACCTGGAAAACACCAGAGCAGCCTGGAAACTCAGGAGGAAAATCAACCTGGAAAATATCACACCAGCCTGGAAACCCAGGAAGAAAAACCAAGCTAGAAAACACCAGACCAGACTGGAAATCCAGGAAGAAAATCAACCTGGAAAATATCACATCAGCCTGGAAACCCAGGGAAAAACCAACCTGGAAAACACCAGACCAGACTGGAAACCCAAGAAGAAAACCAACCTGGAAACCACCAGACCAACCTGGAAAACACCAGACCAGCTTGGAAACTCAGGAAGAAAAACTAACATGGAAAACACCAGAGCAACCTGGAAACCCAGGGAAAAAGCCAACAAGAAATGGCAGTATGTAAAAGTGCTTGGAAATTGGTAAAGACTCCCTTCTGCTGCATTTCTGCTCCAGGTCACTGTTTCTGCTCATGTCCAGGAGGTGATAATTCAGTATTACACCTCTCACAACCCTTCCTAAACTTTAATTCCCTCCAGTTGGTCCCAGTTTAAGCCAGAACTGAGGGACAACAGCACAAACTGCTCCAGCTGGGGCTGAGCCCCCTGCCCAGCCCAGAGACCCCCAGGGCTCCAGCACAGCCACCAAACTCAGCCCCTCAGCACCACCAGGAAGGGGCCACAGACTCCACAAATATTTTTATTTTTCAGAAAAACCCTCTACTCTATTTCTAGCTGGTGAGATATCAGCAGTGTGAAGCTGTCTCCGCTCCCCAGGATGTTCCTGGCTCCATCAACACCAAGGAAAACCTTCCCAGGTGCTGTGGGATACCAGGAAACTGCTTCTAGGTGGGGGAAAAAAATAGGAATTAAACAATGGTAAAAAATAGAAATTAAATAATAGCAAAAAACCCCAAAACACACCAAAAAAAAAAAAACCCCAAAAAGGAATTAAACACTGCACACAGTAAAAAAAACCCCAAAAAACAAACACCAACCAACCAAAAAATCCCCAAACAAACAAACATACAAAAACAAACAAACAAACAAAACAAAAAAAAAACCTACCAAAACAACTACAAAACCCAAAAAACAACAACAAAAAAACCCAAAAAAACCCCAAACCCCAAAAAAACTCAAGGGAAAATCAGGGAAGCAAAGCTCGCCTGTGCTCTCCATTCAGCTCTGCTCTGGGAATTAATCCATGATTCACAACTTCCCATCCGTGGGCTGAGAACCAACTGCTTATGAATGAATATTTTTGCAAACTGAAGAACGTGCAAGGTCTGCTCCAGGACAGCTTTTCCACCAAAATCACAACTTTACAACCAACAGCTGAGCCCCAGAACGAGCTGCACAGACTCACCCCAACCTTCACCTCCTTCAGTTGCTGAAGGGCCCACAAATTATGGGATTATGGAA
This sequence comes from Myioborus miniatus, assembly GCA_035222195.1. NCBI lineage: Eukaryota > Metazoa > Chordata > Aves > Passeriformes > Parulidae > Myioborus > Myioborus miniatus. Next base: position 4,063,366 of record JAWWEB010000091.1, read on the forward strand.
TAATTCCTGTCCTCCCCAGCCATAAATAAATAAAGGATGATGCCACACAGGAATGGGCTGCTCTGGAATTTGGGTGGGATTCAAGCACCACCTTTTTTTGTAATTAGTGAGAGGTATGAATGGAGGGCTGCTACAGAGGAAATGGTAATTTATACTAATTGATAGTCTGATGTAGATGGGATAATGTATTGTAAATAAATAAATAAAAATAATAAAGAGAAGCTTTTCTTTTTAAGGGGAAAAAATAAATAGATTTGAGATTGGGCAATAGAAACAGTGAAAAACTGGAGGAGCCCCCTCAGGGTCCCTGTCCTCAGGTGCTTCTCCTGCCAGAGACCACCTGAGCTGTGCTACTGTTCCCAAAATCCTCCAAAACCCTCGGGATAAATCAGATTTCCTCCCAGTGCTCTGTGGTGTCAGTGAGCCAGGCATTATTTTATTCTTGGCCATGGTTTGGGTGTGTGGCTGACAAAGCTCTGGCCTCCACATAGACCCTGATTCAAAACTTCCACTTATTTATACATTTTTAGCAAACAAAGAAATTACCAATCACTGGCTCTAAGCCACACAATTCTCTTTATCAACCACCATTTATTGATTATTGATTTCTTGCTCTTTCTACTCATCCTTTAATCCTTTTATCAGCAGGGACTTTGCAGCTTTCCAGGCCTTGATCTTCTCTGTATCTCCTGGTTACTCCAGCATCCACCAAATGCCATAAATTTAAGATATATAGTCCCAGAATATACATAAATTCCCACATCTCCAAGTCCTTTTGGTTCAGTTTGTTGGAAGTGGTCAATGTTGGTTCCAGGAAACTTCAGCTTTGAGGTGATTTAAAATCAAAGATCTCAACAAGGGCCTGTGAGGAAACTCAACTGGTGCTGGCTGCAAGTGGGCACTGCTCACCAGTCATTAAAAAAAAAAATTCAAAATTATTAAAGGAAGTTATTTCTAATATTCTAGTCTTACTGAACTTCAGGGAGATGGGTGTGGGACAGAAAGGGGAAGGGGAGGGAAAGGGAATGGAAATAAAAAGGAAGGGGAGGGACCTCCATGCCTTGCCTGGGAGGGGATTCCAGAACGTTCCACACGCTCCTGGCAGCTCAGCAGCTTTGGGATTCACCTCCCCTGGCTCCTGAGGGTAAGTTTTGTTCTGTTTTCACTTTGGGGAAAGTTTGTTTTCTCCCTCTGGTTCCATGTTAGAGGATATTTTGGGAGCAGTGGATGTGTGTGGTGAGCTCTCCATGGAAGTTGTCCATGTCACAAATCCATGTCAGGATTTGCAGTCAGATCTTCAAACTTCAGGTGTGCAGGAGTGAATGTGGAGCAGAATCAGCTCCTGAGGAGCTGGGTGTGCTGGGCAGGTGCCACATTCTTTGTCAGATCCACATCCCTGGAATGGGATCTGTTCTCCAGGTCCCTCTCCTGTAGAGTTGATGTTTTCTTCTTCTTCTTAGTTCTCCTTATTAATTTAATGCTATTTTTACCAATTTCCTCATTAATCTAGTTTAATTCTTTTGTTTTACGAGTCAACTTCAACTGGGGATTCGCTTTGCAGCACCTGCCTTGTGCTGAATGTGTAAAATTCTCTGTGCTCAGGTGTTTTCCATTTGAGCTCTGGTATAGGCTGGAGAGAACAGAACAGAAGCAAAGTTTCCCCCACTTTTATTAGGAAATAAAGCAGTGCAGTTTGGCTGATTCTGCTGCTGGAGACTTGGGGGAAGGAGAGGTGTGAGCACCTGGAAAAATCCCTGATGAGCCTTTCAGCCTGCATAGAAACATGCAAATAAAGTGGTTTTAGGAGCCATGTGGAGAATTTTACTTTGTTCAAGCTGCACCTCAACATCTGCTGGGTACCTGGGCTGCCTTAAACCACAGGGACCAGCTCTGTGTTTTCAGTGCTTTTGGAAATCCTGCTGCTCTGGCTTGTGCTGCTGTTTTTATTCCAGCAGTGCTTGTGATGTGCTGGGTGCAGGTTTAGGAATGTGCATAAAAAAAATTGGAAATAGGAGGTGTAAGGTAGAAATGCATTCCCATCAAATCCTCCTGGCTTCTCCATGGGAAGCTGCAATGTTTAATTCATTTGTGAACAGAAATTGGATGTGGGGGAAGCCCAGGGATTCCTGAGCATGGCAGAGGCACTTTAGGAAAAAACCAGTGGGGTTTGAGGAGGAGGATGAGGGACAAAGCTCATCCTGAAGGGTCCTGACTGAACTCTGGGGTTGTGGAGTGGTTCCCTGACAGGAGCAGCTCGTCCTTGCCTGTTTCCAGGACAGGAAAAGTCAATTTTACATGTGCTGCTGATAAACTCTGAGCCTCTCTGCTATCACTTTATGCATGTCAGGATTTGTCAGGGGAGGAAAGCAGATTATTGCAGATATTGCAGAGCAAGGGGCTCCCCACTGTGGCTTGGGGATCAGCCCTGGGTGGGCACAGAGCAGCTGGAAAAGGGGTTTTTTTTGGCTGCCCTGTGCAGGTGAAGCTGAAAATGCCCCAAATGCAGGCAGAAAATGTTGTTTGTGCTGTCTGACACAAACTGGGAAGCACCTCTCCTGAATTTCCAGGTGCTGAGCAAAATCTGCTTCCTTTACCTGTTGGAACCTTTTGGTAAATGGAGCCTGTCCTTGGGAATGAGGGGTTGGTGGCTCCACAGACCTGGCAGAGCATCTGGAGCCAACAAAAGTGCTAAATACACACAAGCCTCCTTTCTTCCTGGGAGAATCCATGGCAGGAAGCTTCACTAATCCACAGAACCCCCAAAACAGTCTGAAGATTCCTTTCATGGAATAGTTCCAGCCAATGCAACAATACATTCCACCCAGAAAACAGGAACTAAATCCATCCGTGGGAATTAACTGAGAGTATCTGAGGTAACTTAATTATTTACCTAATTCTGAGCTTTGCCTGTACCTGGGGGCTCTCATTGTTTCACCATAAGCAAAGAGCACCTTGGAGCCTGGGTAAAATTTACTTTAGATGGATTGAAACAAGAATAAATAGAGCAACAGAAGTGAAATCTTTATTTAGAGCAGGTGTGCTGGGCTCCTGTCTGCCACGCCACATTAATCCAGCCTGCAGCCACCACAGCTGCAAACCTGGCAGCACAGAGGGGCAGCAGCAAGAAGGGCTTGGAAATCCTCAGTTCCAACAATTCCAGTGGAAATTCTCCGTGGTTTTGGTTCCTTAGATGCAGTTTCCATTTTAAAAAGGATTGGGAAGGAGTTTCAGGTTACTTCAAAGCAGTGCTCAGGGTAGAAATGTGCTTTTCTGGGTCCTGGAGAGGATGGTTGGGTCCTGTGTGGTTCAGCAGGGTTTTTAGTCTCTTGGAGTCTGTTTTTGAGAAAACCAAGCTTAGGAAAGCTCAGCCCTGCCACCTCCTCTCCTCTGGGCATTTATTGCCCCTCCTGAGGATGTTCCCAAATCAGCAGGGCCTGGTCTGGGGTTAAATGTGGAGTAGAAATGCTGAAATCCTCAAGGTGAGGGAAAAGCAGGTGAGGGAGTGAGGGTGATTGCTTCTCCTTGGTGGTAGCCAAAACTCCTGGCCAAATAAATCCCTGCTGAAACACGATTAACACAGATCACTTATTTAAGATTCTCTGTCAAGGTACGTTAAGAAACCTTTGCTTGTTCCAAGCTTCATTCAAGCTAAAATCTTGCCCTGGGAAGAAGAGGGTTATTTTAGCTTTGGTTTTTCTGTCAATATCTAAGCTAGTCAGTAAAAAAATTCCCTTTATTTCTTTGTTGCATGTTATTCCTCACATTTTCCAGCTCATGGGATGGAGTTGGTTTCCTAAAAAGCAAAGTTGCAGAAAGGCTTTTGGCTCCTGTGTTGGGATGAGTAATTAGAGTGGTGACTGGCAGTGAAAAGCAGGAGGTTTTTTGGAAGCACAAAGGGTTGGCAAAGCATTCCTGCCTGAGCAGGGAAGAGGAGGGGCCTTGGAGAAGAGGTGAGCTTTGTTTACAGTCTCCTGAGCAAAGGTGAGAGATCTGAGCAGGGAAAAGTTCAGCAGTGATAGACTTGTTAAAAGTTGCCCTTGACTGCTTACAGGCATCAGTTTAATTTAAATGTAATAAAAACCTAAAAGGGAAAATTAAGATGCAGAAAGCACTTGAAAAGCCTGTCTGAAGACATCTGCAAAATGGTTTTATTCCCAGCAAATATAAGAAAACTGTTTGGGTTTTTTATTGTCAAACAATAATTGTGCCTCCATTTATAAAACAGCTTTTACAACCAAATCTCTTTTCATAGATTGCTTCCAAAACAACGCAGAAGTTGATTTATTTTTAAACCCTGTGCCCATAACCCTCTTGTGTGTGCTGAGGGAGCATCTCTGTGGTGGCAGGAAGGGGGGTTTGGCTGGGGCACAGCAGGGCAGGGACCCCTCAGCCCCTTTCCCTGGAGCCACGAGTTGTTCTGCTCAGGGCACTTTTATCTCAAGCTGCCCCAAGGGAAATACAGCCTGGATATCAGGAAAAAGATTTTTATGGGAAAAGTGAGGAAGTTCTGGAATGTTCTGCCCAGGGAGGTGGTGCAGTCCCCATCCCTGGGGGTGTTTAACAAAGCCTGGATGTGGCACTGGGTGCCAGGGGTGAGTTGAGGTGTTGGGGCTGGGTTGGGCTCTATGATCTTGAAGGTCTCTTCCAACCCAGTGATTCTGGGAATTCTGTGAATTTGTGTTCCCTGGGCATTCCTGGGCTGTTTCTTGGGCATTCCTGGGGTGTTTGCCCTGCCCAGGGAGGTGGTGGAGTCACCAAAGCCTGGATGTGGCCCTGGGTGCCAGGGTTGAGTTGAGGTGTTGGGCCATGGACTCGATCCTCTTCAAGGTCTCTTCCAACCCAGTGATTCTGTGACTCTGTGATCTCACCTGAGTGTTTTTCTTTCCCTCCACCCAACCCCTTCCCAGTCCCATTCCCAGCCCAGCTTTGCCCAGCTCCCTGTGGTCCCAGCTCTCTCCTGTGATCATTTGAGCAGAGACAGAGCTGTGCATTCCACTTCAGTTCCCAACCTCTGAAAATGCAGTGATCTGCTTACAATAAATACAAAATAGAGGTGCCTGTTTTCCATACCCTCTAAAAATCCCACTGCTGTCTCCAGAGAAGGAAAACTGCTTTTGTCATACAGACCCACAGACACAGCCCTGGCCAACCTCTGGATCTGGGAATATTTAAATTCATTTATATTATTTTAAAATAATTTATATAATTTTAAAATAATTTCTATAATAGTAATATTTTTATAATTTTTATATTTTTATATTTTATAGTATTTATATTTTAAGCAATAGATGATTGGTGTTGAGGTGTAGGAGCTCTCTCAGCTGTGCAGACCCCTCTGGATTCAGCTGGAGGCCACAGACACAGCTGTGCACAATATTTGGGATTTTCTGTGAGGGGTGAAATGGCCACTGCTCTAATGATCTGCATTTCTCTGTCCTCTGCTGATGGCAGCTGCGAAATGAGGAGGTTCTGACCTGTTTACTTGGCTGTGTCTGATGTCAGGAAAGCAAAACAATGTCAGAAGCCCCAAGAATCCTGACTTGGGCTTTGTGCTTAGAAGGCAGGAACTGAATCTTTCCCTGGGTGAGGAACTTGAAACCTACAGCCAATTAATAACTGCTGTAAAATAGTGCTTTAGTCTGGAAATGCTGACAGAGAGTTTAGTGCACCTTATGGAGGGCAGGGGGGTTACAGATTAATTAATTAAGTTTTGGAAAGTCTGTAATCCTTGGACAAAGGGCTCTGTAAATGTAATATGCAACAGCTATTACTGCAAGCTCCAGTGGTTTCACGTGGGTTGGGGACAGAGGTGCCTTCAAAAGAGAATCCCTGAGGTGAGCAGCTTGGGAATGGTGGGAGGTGTCCCTGCTGGGGCAGGGGTGACACTGGATCAGCTTTGAGCTCCCTTCCAGCCCAAACCATTCCCTGATCCTTCAGCAGGGAGAGCCTGGCTGGTGCTGGGGTCAGGCAGGAGGCTCCAGGGTCTCTGTTCTGGGCTGTGTTTGGGGTTTGGGCTTCTGGGACTCCTGGGGCTGCCTGGGAAGGTGTGTGGCATTCACATTTCTTCACCCAGGGTTTTTTCTCCTGGGAAGCTGAGACGGCTCAGAGAAAAGGAAAACAATTCTTATCTCATTTGCTTCTCCTGTGTTTTGCTCATGTGGAATGTGTTTGGAGAT
>JAWWEB010000091.1:4077216-4093759 GCA_035222195.1 Myioborus miniatus
AAAAAAAAAAAAAAAAAAAAAAAAAAAAAAAAAAAAAAAAAAGAAAGAAGTATAAATCCCTGCGGGCTGCGTGGTGCTGCTGGTGGTGCTGCTGCTGCCGAGGAGCTGGCTCTGAGACAGCCACCGGGAGGGACGCGCCAGCCCTCCCCTGCTCTCCTCTCCTCTCTTCTCCTCTCCTCGCCTTCCCTCTCCTCTCCTCTCTCCCCGAGCTGCTGCCACACTTGGTTCATTCCAGCTGCAGAAGCTCAGAGCCTTCCATGCGGTGGGATTTTTTTTTTTCCTCCTCCTCCCGGGCTGAAAAAAAAAAAAAAATTAAGGGGAAAAAAAAAATAAATCAAAATCACAAGCCTGACCCGCTTCCCCTTCACCTCCCCCTTCCTCCTTCCTTTCTCCTCTTCATCCAGCCGAGCCGAGGACTATCCCAATCGCCGAGGGGAAGGAAAAAACGGGGAAAAAGCCAAGAGCGGCGAGCAGCGGACCCCCAGCACGCCCCATTGGTGCCGCTGCCCTTTGACATGCAACCTTCCTTGGGATGGGACCGGCCGGGATGCGGCTGCAGCTTCGGGAGGCACTGCTGGCAGCTGGGCATGGTGGCACTGCTGGCGGCCGAGGGCAGCGCCTGGAGCCGGGCACTGCTGCTCTCGCTGGGGCTGCTGGCAGGATCGGCCATGGGTGAGTGAGTGCCGCGGGCAACTTCGGCCGGAGAGCTCCGGATCCAGCGCCGGATGGAGGGGATGGAGCCCGGGAGGGAGCGGGGTGCGGGGGGTGGCAATAGGCTGGGTGGCACTGGGGTGGTGGCAGTGAGGTGATAGCAGTAGGCTGTGTGGCACTGGGGTGATGGCACTGAGGTGGTGGCACTCACTGGGGTGTGTGGTGCTGGAGTGGTGGCACTGAGCTGTGTGGTACTGGGGTGGTGGCACTGAGCTGTGTGGGACTGGGGTAGTGGCAATAGGCTGGGTGGCACTGGGGTGGTGGCAGTGAGGTGATAGCAATAGGTTGTGTGGCACTGGGGTGGTGGCACTCACTGGGGTGTGTGGCACTGAGCTGTGTGACCCTGGGGTAGTGGCAATAGGCTGTGTGCTACTGGGGTGGTGGCACTGGGGTGGTAGCAATAGGCTGTTTGGCACTGGGATGATAGCACTGGGGTGGTGGCACTGGGATCATAGCACTGGGCTGTGTGCCACTGGGGTGATGATAGCAGTAGACTGTGTGGCACTGGGGTGGTGGCACTGGGCTGTGTGCCGCTGGGGTGATGGCACTGGCGTGGTGGCACTGAAGTGCTGGCACCGGAATGGTGGCACTGAGCTGTGCGACACTGGGGTGGTCATAGCAATAGGCTGTGTGGCACTGGGCTCTGTGGCACTGGGGTGATGGCAATAGGCTGTGTGGCACTGGGGTTGTGGCACTGGGGTGATGGCACTGAGCTATGTGGCACTGGGGTAGTGGCAATAGGCTGTGTGGCACTGGAGTGGTGACACTGGGGTGGTAGCAATAGGCTGTTTGGCACTGGGATGATAGCACTGGGGTGGTGGCACTGGGCTGTGTGGCACTGGGATGGTGGCACTGGGCTGTGTGGCACTGGGGTTACGGCACCGGCGTGGTGGCACTGAGCTGTGTGGCACTGGGATGATGGCAATAGGCTGTGTGGCACTGGAGTGGTGGCACTGAGCTGTGTGGCACTGGGATGATGGCAATAGGCTGTGTGGCACTGGGGTGGTGGCACTGGGGTGATGGCAATAGGCTGTATGTCACTGGGGTGGTGGCACTGGGCTGTGTGGCACTGGGGTGGTGGCACTGGGGTGCTGGCACACTCTGCCCTGGCACCTTGGGCAGGGCACTGAGGGTGTTGATCCAGACTCTGGAGCTGCATCCTTCGGGAGCAGCAGTTTTTCCCCAGCGCTGCCGTGTGTGACAGGCTCTGGCTCTCCATGATCTCATTCCCCTGCTCTGCTGGGTCAGGTTTGGGATGAGCTGCTTCAGGAGCTGCTGATGTGCAGCATGACTGTGAAAAATGCCAGCCCTGCTCTCCCCTCTGCCTTTCCCTGGCATCTTCATTCAGGATTTCACTACCCTGCTGCTTGCCCACAGCTGATAGAACAGATTTCTGGATGCCTTGCATGAAGATGGAAGCACTTTCCTCCTTTTCCTCCTGCCTTCCCAGTTGAATATCTCTTATATATGAGCTCGCTGGCCTCAGCAGCCTGGTTTTTATGAAATATGCATGTTTGGGCTTGAAAGCAGCAGAAGAGCTGAATTTGGGGGCAGTTTGCTTTGTGTCTCCTGCCTCATTTGCACAGCTGCCCTTGCAGCCAAAGCAGATCCAGGGAGTGAAGTTTATTTCTGGTGTAAACAGCAAATATTTAGGGACTGTCCTTCTGTGTGTGTAGGAGGGGGAAGAGTGGGAGAGCCGCGTGCTTGGCAGTGGCTGCTCTCCACACTGTGCAGTGCCCCCATTTCCAAGTTTCCAAGTCCTGTTGTCTTGTCTGCTGTATCCTAGGCTGGAGGAATGTGTGTTTGGGTGTTGATGTGTATGAAAGCTCCTTGGCTTTGGGATTTTTGTTCTTTTGGGTTTTTTTGCTTTTTTTTTTTTTTTTTGAGGAAAAACTTTATCTGGAATGCAAGGCTGATTTTATTATGTAAGGCAGGTTTCCTTTCAGGGGCTGGGGGATGAGGATTAACTGCTGCTCCTGAGCACTCTTGCAGTGGAGCTGAACAGTTCTGCTGACTGGGAGCATCTGTTAGGAAAGGCTGCAAACCCACCCAAACAACCTACAGGTCCTTAATAAAGGCTGAATATTTATTTTGGTGGCTATTTTTGATCTCTTCAGCATGAACATTCAGCCTGTGCACAGAGGAAAACCATTCCAGCAGCTTCTGTTGAGCTTTCCTCATGCAAGCACGCTGATGGAGAGATACCTAAATCTCAGATTTACTCTACCAGGGGCTTACAGCTTTTTCTCTTCTTCTGAGCTGTCCGTGGCTTACTCATACTGGATCTTCACTCTGTACCTCACTGAGCATTTAATCCTTTCTTCTCAGGGCCCTGCTCCCTCCTGTCTGCATTTTCAGCTCTCTGTTCTGGATCCTTCAGCCAGAGGTTGCTGCTCTGGGTTGTTTTGCTTTGTGAGCAGAAGACCTGCGAAAGCTTTTTAGCCCTCAGAAGGTTTTTTATCTGCATCAGAGCCGGAGGCATTGATCAATAAGTCCCCTCTTTAGATTCTGAAAACCCAGCAAGGATGTTTTTGTGGGAGCAGGATGCCAGCTTGGGCATCAGTGCCTGGTGCTGGGTACGCAGGGAGGGAGGGGAGGCACCAGCCTTTGCAGGGTCACCGTGGGTTTGGGGTGCAGTCCCAGGGAATTATTTCAGCCTGTTCTGAATGCTGAACCCCTGTGGAACAAAAAGTTCCAAGAGCTCCAGGCTCTCCGTTCCGGGGCTGTGCAGGGAGCAGTAGCCAGGAGTTCCCATAGTGTGGCAGCAGAGCCGTGTGTGTGGAGCCATCAGGCTGGAGTTCACAGAAAAACGGGGAGAAACCCGGCTCCCATCACATCAGCTGGGCCCTCCCTGCCCAGAAATGTCCTTCTGACACCCAGCACGGGGTGTGGGGTGCCCTGAGGTGCTGCCCTGTCCAAGGGCAGGGTGATGGAGCTTCCCTTGGGGGAAGGATGGAGCTGGAGCGGAGGGAAGGAGGTGCCCGGTGATGGGAACTTCATTGTGGCTGTGGAAGTGCTTTGTGAGGGTCTCCCTTCCAATTTGAAGTTTATTGTGGCTGTGGAAATGTTTTGTGTTAGGAAAATCCACCCACAAACACCAGAGGTTTGTGTCCATAAAGGAGACAGAGGAGTCCTGGAACTTCGTTCCAATAAATGCAAAGGCCTTGGGGCATCCTCGGGGGTCTCTCCAATTTTTGGAGGATGCAGCCTCCTTTTTATCCCAATTTCCAGCTGCATTTCCCTTCTCTCTTTGCCCATTGCTGAGGTAATTGAGAGGTTCAGACTTCCCAGAACACCTGATCCCAAAGATTCCCCTCTAATGTACAACCCTCCCTTTCAATTTTTAATTCTTGTGGAATGTAGGGGTTTTTCTTCCCCATTGTCTCTTTCATCTCTCAATGTCTAATTTCATTTCTCATCAAACCTAAAGTTTACTTGTAAAATCAAATATCTTTTTCCATTCACCAATCATTGGAATCCTTCCCATTGTTTTTTTTCTCTCCCAGTGCTGGTTTTATCTCCCAGCAGCCCCCCAGCTGGTTTGGAAAGACAAATCCACTGTTCCTCTCATTTGTGAGATTCCTCCTTCCAGTCTGGAGTTGATTGTGGCTGTGGAAGTGCTTTGTGAGCTTCTCCCTTGCAGTTTGAAGGCTGCAGTGATGGTTTCACAGGGACAGGATGGGCTGAGAGCTCTGGATTTGCCTTTGGCTGTGGGTTGGTGGTGAGCCCTGCCTGGCCTCTGGAGTGGGATGGTTCTGGAATTCTGTCTGATGGTTCTGGAATTCTGTCAATTCTGGAATTCTGTCTGTTGGTTCAGGAATTCTGTCTGATGTTTCTGGAATTCTGTGATCGTTCTGGAATTCTGTTGATTCAGGAATTCTGTCTGTTGATTCTGGAATTCTGTGATGATTCTGGAATTCTGCCTGTTGGTTCAGGAATTCTGTCTGTTGATTCCGGAATTCTGTGATGGTTCTGGAATTCTGTTGATTCAGGAATTCTGTCTGTTGATTCTGGAATTCTGTGATGGTTCTGGAATTCTGTTGATTCTGGAATTCTGTCTGATGTTTCTGGAATTCTGTCTGATGGTTCTGGAATTCTGTCTGTTCTGGAATTCTGTCTGTTGGTTCTGGAATTCTGTCTGTTGGTTCTGGAATTCTGTTGGATGAATCTGGAATTCTGTCTGTTGGTTCTGGAATTCTGTCTGTTGGTTGTCAGTCAGGTGGGCCCAGCAGTGCTGCTCACCCCTTTCTGGTGCTTTCTGGGGAATCAGCTCAGCTCCAGCACTGCAGGGTCCATCAGGGGCACGTGCAGGCCCCGTGGGTGTGGATAAACACAGATAAAACACATTTTAATGGCCTGTTCTAAAAGGGTCTCGACACCATTATTTACACACCGTGCTTTATTAGTCAGCACCTTGCTTGGTACTGGGTTAAGGGAGGATGCAGCAGTTTGAAACACCAGCTCATCAATTCTAAACCCCTGTAATTACTATTTTTCCTTAATGGAAAACGTTTTTTTTCCAGACTCCTAAAGAGTGGATGAGCAGGAAACTGTTTATGAATTTTATTTATGATGGATTTGTGTCCCAGGTGTGGCTGAGCTGTTGACCAGGGGATGTCAGTGCTGTGGGACGAGCAGAACTGAGCATCCCTCACTTCTGTGCACCCAGGGAATGGTTCCTGCTCTCAGCCACTTCCAGCAGCATTCCAGGGATTTCCAGCCACCGAATTATTGCTGCCCTTCTCTGCTTTCTGAGAGCCCAGCTGGGTGGGAAATGCCAAATTTCACAGCTGTGCTTCTGTTCCTGCTGCTGCCCTCCCAAGCCCTGCCAGAATCTGGCCTGGATCTTGACCAGAGGAAATTGTTATGATAATGTTGAGGGTTCATTGGGGGCAAGGTCAGGCTGCCTTAACTGGTTTTGAGCCCATAGCATTGCAAGGAAAGTCTTTTTAACTCCATTTTTATCAGGAGTATCCTGAGACACAGGGCTGGAGTAATTTTTCACAGGCTTTAGTGAAATTATAACAAAGCTCTGTTTAGCTGAGTGGATTTTAAATAATACTTCTTTACTCTCCTCCATGTTTCCAGGCATTGGGAGGTTCAGAAACACCATGAATAGGCCTAAATTTAAATTAGGCTTTTTTTTTTTTCCCCAACAGAAAATAGAGCAAATTCAAATGGAAGAGGAGAGATAAGACTTTAAGGGCTACAAAAAAAAAAAAAAAAGGGAAATGATTAAGTAGTAAAGATTCTCTACTGCTGGAATTGTTGAGTGCAGCATTGAGCTGTCTCTTTGACATCCACAGAAATGTCAGAGGTGCTGGAATCCCATTGATTGGCTCCAGTATCCAGTGAGGAATGAGGGGAAGGGAAATGGAATCAGGATTTAAGGGGAGTTTAAACCAGGGGAGGCTTTTTGCTCCACCTGGGAAGAGGTGGAGCAGCTGATGTTGGTGTGTGAATTACCAGCAGTGTCATTACCTGGGCTGTAAATTCCCAGAATCCCAGGATCAGTGAGGTTGGAAGAGCCCTCCCAGGTCACAGAGTCCAAGATGTGCCCAATCCTCACCTTGTCCCCAGCCCAGAGCCCTGAGTGTCACATCCAGGCCCCCTTGACACCTCCAGGGTTGGGATTCCAGCGCCTCCCTGGGCAGTTCTGATGCCTGACCACCCTTTCCATGCAGAAATTCCTCCTGGACACACCTGGAGGTGGAACAGAGAACATTCTAAACTATCAACAAGTGTTGTGTGTAATTGTGGAGTGAAAGATGGAAATCACAGCCCAGAGGGGCTTTTTTTCCAGAATTCTGCTTGCCAAGCAAGGATTGCCTTAGGAGGACACAGGAAAAAGGCCACCAGAGCCAGCCTGGTTTGTTTGGGCACCACCTGGGCACGCCTGGAGCCAAATCCTCACCAAAAAAATTTCTCAATCCTTGCTGAATGTTTCAGCTTTTTCCCCTGTTAATCCTGGGTGTGCTCAGAAGGCAGCTCCTCTCTCCATCCAGCCTGCAGGAAACCCACAGCACCCCATTTCCTGCTGGTAAAAAGACTTTTCCACTCCTGTTTCACTCCTGGGCAGTGAAGTAAACAGGGCAGGAGGCTTTTTTTCCTTTTCATGCCTTTATCAAAAGTGATCAGCTCAAGGTTGGGAAGCTCACCAGACCCACGGTGTCCACCATGACTCGGAGGAGGAGGAAAGTGCAGCTTTGTCCACTAAAGGGCAGAGCTGGGGGTCCCATCCTCACAAGAGTAGGTGTAGCCCCGAGTTTCTGAGCCCTTGGGCCTGTCATGCAGGGTCTTGGCCTCAGCTGAAGTCTTGTGCTCAGGGTGAGGGGCTACAAGGGTTTCCAGCATCTCTGCAGGCTCGGTGCTCCGTTCCTCACGTCCACACATCACTCTGATCTCTTAATTCTGTATTGGTTTGTTGTTTTTGGGGTCTTTTGGGTAAGTTTGATGAGGTTTTTGCCATGGCATGCTGGTCTCGAGGCTGTTTTGCATCTTCTCTTCTGCCCCCTCCATGTCTGGGGAGAAGGACGACTTGCTATACGGATACAAAAGGAGCAATTTACGAGAACGGTGATTGCAATAACAAACAGGTAGAACTTTACTTTTTTCCCCCCAAAAAGGGGCAGATTTTTATTTATAACAGGCAGAGCAGCGGGTGCCCCAGGAGGTGCTGGCAGTCAGGAGGGAGGCAGGAGCAGGAGGGCCTGGCCAAGGTCACCCAGCAGGAGCAGCCTGGATGTCACTCCTGCGTCATCCCACGCTGAGCACCAGCACGGGGATGTGATGCTGCAGCTCCTGAGGTGGTTTTTGAGAAGCCTCCCTGCTGCAGATGAGGCTGGAGCTGTGTCTGTGCAAAGGCATTTCACAGTGGTTACACTGGAACAGAACAATTCCTGCATCCATTTATCAAAATGTCTGTGATTCCCATTTCCAGACAGATAAACCAACGGTGAATCTCAAATAAAGGCGTCTTTGTCCAGAACGTTTTAACACAAAAGGAAAGGGAAGATTTGTTCCTCTGACCTCTGGGATGGGAAGTGTGTTCTGCCCTGCTGAAATGGCTTTATTTGGGTTTCATCCACCTGCCTTGGTGCTTTGTTTCAGTGGAGCATTTTACCTGGTGCTCAGCTGTCACTTCAGAGCAGGGCACGGTCACAGGCTGCTAATCCCAGCCCCAGCTGCACGAGGAGGTGCAAGGAGGGCTGGGATAGCCAAGAAAGATGAGTTAATCACAGGCAGAGAATTAACCACAACTGGGGATTTGCTGCTTCACTGCTCTGCTGTTATTTGCACACTCCCCTGACTCGCAGGAGTTGTCAGAGCCCAGTTCCTGCTGCCTCCCATGGCTGGGGGCACTTGGGGGATCTTCCCTTCCCCATCCCTATGTGAAAAATGCACATTCTATGATTGGCTTGTTGCAAATATTCAAATGAATATTATATGTGTTGTGTTAGAAAGTGATGCTGTATTAATTTTTTTAAGTAGTGTGTTAAATACTGTTTTAAGTTATAACATAATGTTAAAATAGGAACTATGTCTGTGAGATATTTTTTTTAAAGAGAGGAATGAGGTACTTGCACCAGATAGCAGCCACAGGACACCTAAATCCTTCAGAGAAAACGAATTTATTGCTCCATTATCAGAAGAAACCAACTTTTTTCACTATTAGGATTCAGAGGAAGAAGTTGGCTCTGACCAGACAGAATCCTGTGTTTGAATGGAATTTATGCATCATGGATGAGCTGTATGAGTATGCAACAGGCTGTTGCTTTTAAGGGTTAATCCTCTGTTAATTTGGGTCCTTTTTCAGGCTTAAAAGAGGTACCTGGACTGTCCATAACTCTTTGTTTTTATTGTCTCGTATTGTCCTAAATCCTAGTTGTCCAAATTATTATTACTCTCATTATATTACTATTTTTATAACCATTTTATTACTATCGAACTTTTAAAATGTTAAAAACCAAGTGATTGGCGTTTTTCACAGCTACAACAGGGATAAACAGAATTTGCAAAATGATTTACAGATTTATTCTGCAGAGAGAGATCTTGGGATGTTTGTGAGGAGCTTTCAGCAGGTAAAAATTGCACAAGGTTGATTAACTGCTCAACTTTTATGTGCTCTTGCTTCTCTCTCTTGATTGCATGGAGGGAATTCAACCATTTCATGTACAATTTGGGATTAATTGTGAATGACATTTTGAGGTGAAAGTTGTCTGTCTGCCACTGAACTTCAAGCAGCATTGTCAAAAAAAGTCAGGAATAAAACCGAGTGCAGTTTCTGTTGCAGGAATGATTTGCACAGCTCCTGTAATTTGTACAGAATTTGATCTTTTTTATACCTTTAGATCCATGTTTTATGCAAAGACTGCAGCTTTTAAAAGCAAAGTGTGCTCACCAGAGATGGGGAGGTGGGAGGTGTGCACTGAGAATTTGCCAGATGCATCAGAGAATTGGATGCTGGGCTTTAGAAAAGCAGAATATTGGCAGAGAGGATGCTCTGGACCTTCTGAATTTAACCTGCCACACACTCTGCCTTTGAAGCAGTTGCTTAAATTATGTGAGCTCCAGCTTCTTGTCTACAGAGGGGGAAAAGTAGTGCTGTACTAATAGTATTATCTAATTAATTATGAAGATGAATGCCTGCAGGATGGCCGAGATCAAATGGAGAACTTGTTTCCTTGTTACGGTTCCTGTTATTTATCAGCAGTTTATCAATATTTTGTTTAGTTAATTTAGTGAAAGCAGAGTTTGAAATAAGATTTTTTTTTTTTCCTGGTGGCATTTATGTCATTACTTTTGGAGTTGCATGGCCTGAGGTGGAGTTAATTTTTTGAAGAAAACAGGAGGAGGGGGATTTTAGGCACAGGAGGAATGGGATTTTGGGCATAGGAGGAATGGGATTTTGGGCACAGGAGGAATGGGATTTTAGGAAGTTTGCTGAGGAGCTTTATGGTGGGGTGTGGTGGCTCATAGCGGGTCACATCCTGTCCCCAGTCCTATTCCACATATTTAATTCCATAAATTCCATCAGGTTTCTCCCCTCCTCTCACTGCTGTGGGCAGAGGAAGCTCTGCACCTTGCAGGGGCTGTGGAGAGCTGCTAAACTCAGGGCTACAGAAAATTGCAGCTCATTTCTCCTCTGACAAAAGGCACTTCGATGTTCCTTTCCCCTTTATCCACCAAATAATAACACCCAGAAAAAATCCATTTCCTCCTGGAGAGGAGAGGAAAACATCCCATCCTGCAGGAGGATAATGGAGCTGGTGCTTTTCCAGAGGTGATGCCATTTTTAAAGATGCTCCTTGCATCCCACAGCATATTGTTTATGTCCCTGTATTGTTGTTTTGTCTCCATTAGGGAAAGGTTAGGCACAGTCCTGGACACTGGGCAGCTGTCAGCAGCATCCCCAAGGGGCTCTCATTAAAGTCAAGCACCACTTGGGCTGTTAATATTAAAATAAGGTTCACCTGCTGGAATAATGAAGGGTTTGAAGGATGGGGAGTTTGTCCCTCATTGAGTGGGGACTTTTTTTTCCCTGAGATGCCTTAGGGTTTTGTTTTTTTAATTTTCCATATATTTGTAATCCTGCAGTTCTTTAGTTTGTAACCCTAAACTCCACACACAGTGTGAGCTGCTGCTTTCCCATTTTGGGCAGACACAATGTCATGGTTTGGCATGACAGATCTTTAGGGAAGTGATGCAAACCTCAAAACCTCAAAATTAAACCTCAAAACCACTAAACCCAACAATTCCTCTGCAGGCCTGGCAACCAAGGACACCTCAGGCCCCAAAAGATGGGAACAAAAGTGAATTGGGGGGAGCAAACTTGGGGTCAATGACTTCATTAGCTGAAGTAATTGGAATTAATTAACCCCCCAATGTATCCCTCTTTTGGATGGGATGAGATTTAATGTCTCTTTTGGGTGGGATGGGATTTAAGTTCTCTTTTGGATGGGATTAAATGAGATTTAAGTTCTCTTTTGGATGGGATGGGATGAGGTTTAAGGTCTCTTTTGGGTGGGATTGGGTGAGATTTAGGGTCTCTTTTGGATGGGATGATATTTAAGGTCTCTTTTGGATGGGATTGGATAAGGTTTAAGGTCTCTTGGATGAGGTTTAGGGTCTCTTTTGGATGGGATTGGATGAGGTTTAAGGCCTCTTTTGGGTGGGATTGGATGGGATTTAAGGTCTCTTGGATGGGATGGGATTTAAGGTCTCTTTTGGATGGGATGGGATTTAAGGTCTCTTTTGGATGGGATGAGATTTAAGGTCTCTTTTGGATGGGATGGGATTTAAGGTCTCTTTTGGATGGGATGGGATTTAAGGTCTCTTTTGGATTGGATGGGATGAGGCTAAAGGTCTCTTCTGGGTGGGATTGGATGAGGTTTAAGGTCTCTTTTAGGATGGGATGAGATTTAAGATCTCTTTTGGATGGGATGGAATGAGGTTTAGGGTCTCTTAGATGGGACTGGATGATATTTAAGGTCTTTTGGATGAGATTGGATGAGGTTAAAGGTCTCTTTTGGATGGGATGGGATTTAAGGTCTCTTTTGGATGGGACTGGATGAGGTTTAAGGTCTCTTTTGAATGGGATGAGATGAGATTTAAGGTCTCTTGAGTGGGATTGAGGTTTAAGGTCTCTTTTGGGTAGGATTGGATGGGATTTAAGGCCTCTTTTGGATGGGATGGATGAGGTTAAAGGTCTCTTTTGGATGGGATGGAATGAGCTTTAGGGTCTCTTTTGGATGAGATGGGATGAGCTTTAGGATCTCTTAGATGGGACTGGATGATATTTAAGGTCTCTTTTGGATGGGATGGGATTTAAAGTCTTTTGGATGGGATGGATGAGGTTAAAGGTCTCTTTTGGATGATATGATATTTAAGGTCTCTTTTGGATGAGATTGGATGAGGTTTAAGATCTCTTTTGGGTGGGATGGATGAGGTTTCAGGTCTCTTTTGGATGAGATGAGATTTAAGGTCTCTTTTAGATGTCACTGGATGATATTTAAGGTCTCTCTTCAACCCAGACAATTCCAGGATCCTGTCTTTAACTGTGCCCTGGTGTCTCACTGACCCAGGGCCCTTCTCCAGTGGCACAGGCAGGGCTGGTTCTCACCCTGGACAAGATTCAAGGCAGAAAAACCAACCCTGAAGGGCCCTGCTGTTGTCACCTCTTGGTAAACACCTGCACTTCTTCCTACTGAATTAACTAAATTCATTTAGCAAGAGCAAGTTCATTTTGCTGGATTTAAAGTGCCGGCTTAGGGGAGGCTCTGTCATTTGTTCCTCCTGGGAGCACTTCCCAATCTTAAATTAGAGAACAAATGATGACCTTTTTTTACCCAGGAGTCCAACACTGAGGGCTGTTACAGGGAGTTTTTTGCCTTTTTTTCTTCCATGAAATGCAGTTAACAAATGAGACTTTTGACAAAAAATCCCCAATTTGAACGTAGAAGTCGATTCAATTCACCCCCTGTTAGCTCCTTGATTGAGAGCTATGTAGATTGAAGAAGAAAGGTATTGATCTGCTTTGGGGATTGAAAACTAAGATGAAGTGGAATATGTCTGTGGGTGAAAATGAGGTTTTAAATGGATGGAGGAGGCGAGAGAAAAATAAACCACAATGTGATGTTAATAGGAGGGAGTTTGGGGTTTCTCTGGTGGTTCTGCAGAGGTGGAGAGGGCACAGGATGCAGAAGTTGTGCAAGTCTTGGAAAATCAGTGCCTGGCACAAGAGTTTTTCTATATTGGGTCAAAACAGCACAAAAAAATCTGGTTTTGGGCTGTCAGAGCATCCATCAGTTCCCAAACCCTGTTTGGACAGAGGGACATCCCTTGTTGAACAGAGTTCAGTACCCACAGCTGATCTTCAACATCCCCTCCCAGCCATTCCACCATTCCCTGAAATGCTAATCGAGCTTTTACCATTGTAAACCTGAAACTCAGGTCTAAATGGACTGAAAAATTCAGTCCTATTGAAATGTTTCACTCTTTCTCCACATAATCTGGTAGGAGCCTTCTGTAGCTATTATTCTTTGGGGCATGTGACTGGCTTGTTTTTTTGGCTCATTGAGTGAAGTGAATTATTAACTTTTATTTATTAACTTTCCTCTGTACTGTCAACTCCAGGTGACTTTCATTGATTGCTCAAGGTGACAAGGAGGCATTAGGTAATAAATATCAAGTGCTGCAATACTTAAAGGAAGTGAATATGAAAGTGCTGTTAACGGAATCAAGTAAAAATTGGATTTATACCCCCTAACAAAAAATTCCCAGGAGAAATTGCTTTCTGTTGGACTCTTTTTGTAATTCAAATCCAATCACACAAGTGTGAGCTGCTGTAATACAATTGCCTGGCAGAGGGGTTTTGTTGGAAGATCTCAGAGCTCTTGTAAACACACAGAACATTTCACTTCTGCAGAGCGTGGGGACATCAGGACGGTGGTGCAAGAGTGAAGAGCTTTTAATAAGTGCAGTCTCTGCTTGTTCCGAGTGATATTTTTAATTTAGTTCAGCTCTGGAGGTGTGAGATGCTGGGGATGGCAGTGGATGAAGTGGTTTCTTCTGTTTTGGCTGCTGCAGAGCTTCTCTGGGGTCTCCTGGGGCTAAAAAGGGTCTGTGGCCTCTCTGCCAGCACCAAAAGGGGATTTGTGTGAAAAATGCATGAAAATACAAGCTGGTTCATGAGCTGATGTGTAAAATCTAAATCAGAATCCAGAATGTGATGGGAATGGGGAAGAAACCCCATGGAACTCCCTCAGATGGAAAACTTTGCAGTGCAGATTGAGTTCTAAAGGAGCTCTGCCCACTCTGCTCCCTTTAAACCAGCAGGGAGAGGATGGAATTGTTGATATTGGGAGAATTCCAAGGGCTGAGGGCTTGGAAATTCTTGGGGAGTTTGGATTTGGAGCCCAACATCTCCCTTGGGCCTTGAGGGAACACTGAATTTTACAGCTGGACACAGAGCTCCAGGGGCAAAGGGAATTTGAGCTGCTTTTAATTGTTTAATGGTGACAAGAAGAGACCAATAACAGAAGATTTTCATGAGGAATTCTTTAATTTTGGCTCCACTGTGACTTGGGATGGATTTCACCTTGAACCTTCCTTCACCTTCTTCAATTTTTATATTTTCTTTTTTTTTTTTTTTTGAGATAATCCTGACACCCGAGATGAAAATGCCTTTGAGCCCCCTGGATAAACCATTTACATGCAAATATTATTTTACTGCAAAATAATTGAAATACAAATTGAAAAAATTGTTTTGGTGATAATAATTAGCACCTTGTAAATGAGACTGAGTAAAAAATGCTGCACATGAGTGGGAGTCCATTTGCAGACACTGGGAAAAAAAGTTTTTCATCAAATTACCTTCTGTTTTCTGAGTTTCATTTCTACTGGGGGTTGAGATGATCTGTGTCATTTTTACAGATATCTGCAGTGGAGGTGAGAAAAAAAATGAAATCTTTGCTGTGTTCATCTCAGAGAGAAAATAACAGTAAAATTTTCAGAAGGTTTTGAATCAGGCTGAACATTTTAATTGAGGCTCTGACTTCCAGGACAAGATTTTCAAGGATATTTAGATGCCAAAATAAATGGAGACTTGCCCAGGGGGGGTTTATAAGGGAAATGTGGCTGCACAGCTCAGGTGGGCTCCAGAAAATTATAAAATATTTCAAATCCTGGGGCTCTGAAGTCCCTTTGGAAAGGATTTGTGAACTTGGGTTTGGTTTTGTGGCGTTTGTCCCAAAGGGATCAGTCAGAGCCTCCCAGCTCCCATCTCTGTGCCTTTACCACATCTTAAACCATATTTTGTTTTTGAGGATAACTCTTGGTTTGACAGGAAAAGAGCAGAGGAGCTTTGAGGTCCCTGCCCAGGCAAAGCATTCAGCAATTCTGAGTTTTGAATCCTCAAAAGCACTGCAGGAGCTGAGAGGCCACAGAGGGAATTCCCAGTGGGGCTGTTCCTCACCCCAGAATCTGCATTGTGAAAAATGGGAAATTTTATGAAAAATTTGAAAAATTTATGAAAAATTTGATGAAGATATTTTATTGGTTTTTTGCAAATATTAAATGTGTTGTGCTGGAAAGTGATGCTGTATTAATTCTCTTAAGTAGTGTGGTAAATATAGTTTTAGGTTATAAGAAAATGTTAAAATAGAAACAATACTATGTAAAATACCTTCTTTTTCCTAAAGAAAGGACTCTGAGATAGCAGCCACAGGACACTTGAATCTTTCAGAGAAAGAGAACAGAATCCTGTGTTTGAATGGAATTTATGCATCATGTATGAGGTGTATGAATATGCAACAGGTTATTGTTTTTAAGGGTTAATCCTCTGTTATCCTGGGTCCTTTTTCGGGCTTGTGCTGCCCAGAAAAGGTACCCAGACTGTCCATAACTCTTTGTTTTTATTGTCTCATATTTGATTTTACAAATAAACTTTAGGTTTGCTGAGAAATGAAACTGGACATTGAAAGATGAAAGAAACAATGGGGAAGAAAAACCTCTAAATTCTGTAAGAATTAAAAATTCAAAGGGAGGGTTGTACATTAGAGGAGAATCTTTGGGATCAGGTGTTGTGAGAAGTGTGAACCTCTCAAGTACCTCAGAAATAGGGAAAAACCCCTCAATTCCATAAGAATTAACAATTCAAAAGGAGGGTTGTACATTGGAGGGGAATCTGTGGGATCAGGTGTTGTGAGAAGTGTGAAACTCAAGTACCTCAGCAATGGGGAAAAACCCCTAAATTCAATAGAAATTCAAAATTCAAAGGGAGGGTTGTACATTAGAGGGGAATGTTTGGGATCAGGTGTTCTGGGAAGTCTGAACCTCTCAAGTACCTCAGCAATGGGGAAAGAGAGAAGGGAAATGCAGCTGGAAATTGGGATAAAAGGAGGCTGCATCCTCCAAAAATTGGGGAGACCCCAGGGAATGCCCCATGGCCTCTGCCTGTATTGGAATAAAATTCCAGGACTGCTCTGTCTCCTTTTTGGCCACAAACCTCTGCTGTTTGTGGATGAATTTTTTTATTTTTTGGCTCGGGGTGTGGGGTGAATTCTGTGCAGCTCCTGTGACCCAGCTCCAGGATTTCACCTCAGTCTGAAGCTGCTGCAGTGCCACAGGGGCCAGGCTGGAAATGTGGAACGTGTGCACCAAGAAATGGATTTGCTGAGAAGTGCAGAGGGCAGAAACCTGGCATTGTGTTTGAAGTCTTATCAACTGGGGCTGCTTAATTTGATTTTTCACGTGTTGCTCTTCCTGGGGCATTCAGGTTTTTTGTTTGCTCGGGGTTTTTGGAATGTCTGAGCTCCTTCAGCCAAGCTGCCCTGTGGAAATCAGTGGGCCTGGCAGAACCAATGTCCCTTGTTCTCATGCCAGAGGCACCAAATAAATTCACTTTTGTCACAGCACAGACACACCTGTGCTTAGATGGGGTCCAGCACAGGAGAATTTGCTGGTTTGCCTGCAGAAATCTCACAAGGTGGCTGTTGGGCTCTGTGCAATGCTTTCCTCAATTTTTCCTGGGCATTTAAAAGAAATTTTTCCTAATATCCAACCTAAACCTCCTCCTAATTAAGAAAATTTGGATATTTCCCTAATATCCAACTTCCCCTCCTCCTGGCAGGGAGGAAAACTCCCTTTCCCTGTGTGTGTTTGTGGTTTTCTGGTGTGTGGTAGCTCAGTGGAATCTTGAAAGGGAAGGCCTAAAAATGGAATTACTGGGCTGGATCAATTCCAGAAAAGGTGTCACAGCAGTCCAGGGTGGTGGGTGACAGAGCTGTGCCCACAGCTGGCAGCTCCAGCTGCAGGCAGGCCTGGAGACCCT
>JAWWEB010000091.1:4095509-4106531 GCA_035222195.1 Myioborus miniatus
GTTCCTGAGGCCTCTCAGCTTCTCAGGAGGAAAAATCCTAAGGAAAGGATTTTCCATAAAAGATGTCTGTGACAGGGCTGAGGTGAGCAAACCTTGGAGGTGCTGCTGGACAAGCAAGGTTTGCCCCTGGTGTTTCAGTTTTGCTGGGGAAAGGTTTTTTTGTGTGCCTGTGGTTGTGGAATGGGCTGTAGAACAACAGGGAATAACAGCATTTCTGTGTGAGTAACAGGAACTACAGCAAATGGCAAAACCCCAAACTGCTGCATTAGGGAGGAGGCAGCCGTGGATCCTCCATAAATGATGCTGCTGAGAGCAAGGCACTGTGCATGATTTGATATTTGTTCCCACTGAATTGTGCAGTGACCATGCATCAGCGTTTGCTAAATTAGATTTTGTTTCTGCTGAGGAACAAAGTGCAGCGACTTGTATTTCAGGAAGCACTTCAGAGATAAATTCAGTCTCCCTCTCTCTCAAGCACTGCCTGGGTAATAACATGGTGTAAACCAACAGCTACAATTCTTCCTTGCTCTACACCCTCCCTGGATCAGGCCTGGGATTGAAGTTTAAGGAATTGCAAGTAGGTGGAAGATGATTTTTTCCCACTGGTTTCCTTTGCACTTGTCGAGTCAGAGAACGCCTTTGTTTGTTGTTGTTGTTGTTTACCTCCTGGCAGAGGGGGAGGTTTGTAGTGACACACTTTGGATGTTCAGGTTTATCTCAGTCTGGAGCTGCTGGAATTCCCTGTCAGGCAGGGCTGGGAGGGAGCAGCAGCCAGGGCAGCTCATTGCTGTTGCTTATTTGAAAGGAATTACAGAAATCCTGTTGCTGTGAGTGTTCTTCCATGGCTGAATCTCCTGTTTCTGCTGGTGGGTTTGGTCAGGGTGCAGTGACTGTCACACTGCCACCTCTGGGACACTGGGCTGAGCTCTGGAGCTGCTTCAGGGCCCCTCTAAATCTGCAGTGACTGGCACCAGAATGGTGCTGGCTCATGTGTCGAGATGGCTTTGGATTTACAGTGGAAATAAAACCTCCCCCGAGCCTCTGCCTCCACTCCTGGAGCTTGTCCTGTCAAAAGAGCTCTGCTCTGGAGCACAAGGACGTGGTTCCTGCTGCTGCCACCCTTCCTTGCTCTGCATGGCAGCCCCACGCTGGAGCCTGGGGGGTTTGGAGCTCTCCTCTGCTCAGCTGATATTTATTTTTCTCTGCAGTGTCTGGTCACGTTAGGTTTTGTACCGTGTGAATTAAAGTGTGTGTTACAAACTGCATTTCTCCTGTGAGGGTAGTGCAGAGTAAATATTCCATCATTTCCCTGGTCAGGAGCCCAGGGTGAAGCCAGTTAGTCTGGGGATGGTTCAGAGAGTGCCTGTTGCACAAAATAATTCTTGGAGGTGGAGATTTGGTTAAACCAACGTGTGAAAAAATGGAGAAATTGAGGCACCGTCAGTGAATTACATTGGTGGTGTCCCAGATAAGGATGTTTTCCCAAAGTGCTGTGGGTTTCCTTAAAGGATTCAATGGGTTTGGAGGTGTTTTCCAGCCTAAATGATCCTGTGAAGATCCTGAATGATGATCTCCTGAATGATGATGCTCTAAATGGTGATCCCCTAAATGGTGATCTTCTAAATCATGATTCTCTAAATGATAATGCCCTAAATGGTGATCTCCTGAACGATGATGCCCTAAATGATGATGTCCTCACTGATGATGCCCTAAATGACAATTCTCTAAATGATGATTCCCTAAATGATGATATCTTAAATGATGACTCTCTAAATTGTGATCCCCTGAGTGATGATGCCCTAAATGATGATCTCCTAAATAATGATCCCCTAAATGATGATGCCCTGAGTGATGATTCCCTAAATGATGATTCCCTAAATGATGATTCCCTAAATGATGATTCCCTAAATGATGATTCCCTAAATGATGGTTCCCTAAATGATGATATCTTAAATGATGACTCTCTAAATGGTGATCCCCTAAATGATGATGCCCTGAGTGATGATCCCCTAAACGATGATTCTCTAAATGATGATGCCCTAAATGATGATCTCCTAAATAATGATCCCCTAAATATTGATCCCCTAAATGATGATGCCTAAATGGTGATCACCTAAATGATGATTCCCTAAATATTGATGCCCTAAATGCTGATCCCCTAAATGCTGATGCCCTCACTGATCCCTTGTCCTTGTCTGCAGTTCCTGCATTAAAGCAGAGCTGAGGGATTCATTGCAGGGACCCACTCCCAACAAAGCACTCTCCAGAATTGAGAGGAGGAGCTGGCAGAGCCCAGCCTGGCCTCAGCTCTGGTTTTCCTCCATCCCAAATGGGACAAATGCCCACAAAGCCATCCCTGTGATGAGCCCAGGGGGTCCCAGCCCATGGGGAAGAGCTGAGGAGCTGGAACACCCCCAGGAACACACCTCAGCTTGGGGGGGATAATGCAGAATTCTCATCTCTGGGGGAGAAATTGAAGCTGCCTCCTGTCAGACTTTGGGATGGGAAGAAAGTGCCAGAAATTTGGGGAGAATTTTGTCCTCTGTCAACCCCAAATGCACCTGGAAGTTGCACAGCACAGGCACCGGCGCTGCCCTTTCATATCTTTCTGCTTGTTTGTGCTCCTGGGCCAAAGGGATAAAGGGAATTGTTTCTGCAATCTCCACAGGAGAAATTTTGAATTTCAGATAAGGTTTTGTCAGTCAAGGATGAGCTGAACTAACTCAGACCTGGAAGCAAATGATAGAACACATAAATTCCCTCAGCTTCCCGGATTTCTTTCCCTGCCTGATGACTTTTTCCAGCAATGTCCAATATAAATGAAGTCCTCTGCTATTACAGAATATATTACTGCCCAGTTTGGCAGCTTTTGCAAAGCTGTGCTTTGTTTGCAATAAGCAATTTTCTTTTATCTGTGCCCAGAGCACCTCTGGGTCAACGTCGTGAACATGCAAATATTTCAGTAGATTGATTGGATACATCATAAAACTCTGTCTTATTTTTTCTATTATTTATTTGTTCTTTCAGCTAGATTTATGCCATTTGTGGCACAGCCACTGGCTGTAGAAGGATGGGCTGAGTTTGTGGATTTTGGAACTTCCATATGACCTTGGAAGTGTTTGGAACACGGTGTCTGTGACCTTGAATTTATTTCCTGAGCTTTGTGCAGCCTTGGTGACTTTTACACCATCAGGAAATTGAGAGATACAGCCTCTTTAATTTCCCATTTGCCTTAAATTGTTCTGACGAACTTATGATTAAAATAAAAATGAGCAGGAGGGACAGTTCAATATCCCCCTGCTGCTTATTGAGCGTGGCTGAGCTTGGAGAAAGGATTCGACTGAATCGGAGAGCAGAGCTCGTGGATCTTTGGTTCTTAAACCAAACTGGGCTTCATTTTACTCCTCTGTGATCACAGGAATATTCCCACTCCTGTGCAGCTTCCTGGCGCTGAGTTTTCCAGTGAACTCCCCAAAAGAAATGGAGCCCAAGTGGAGGAGGGAGGCGGATTTGTCTCTTATGTAGTGACAAAAAGCCAGGTGCTACAGAAATGCAAAATACTCCAGGCAAGGAATCCTGTGCCTCCCTCACTTTAATCCCTGCTGGATTGTGGGGCTGTTCCTGCCTCTCATTGATCCAATAAACGTGCTACAAAAAAGATTCCCTGGGTAGTAAATAGGATGGGAAGTCTCAGATTCATAAAACTCTGTCTTGCAGGGAGAAGTTCCACGGGGCGTTTTTTTGCACCCAAAGTAGGTCAATCTAATTATAATTGCCTTTAATGAGCACCACTCTGCAGCTCTGTACCTGTAGCTGCTTGGCACTCAGAAGTGCAAATGCCTTTGAGAAAAAAAAAAGGAAGAAGAAAAAAAAAGAGCAAGGAGAAATCAAAGAAGTCATTTCTACTCTAATGCATTTCGACTTGAAAGCCTCTGTTGTCCCCATCAGCTGGGTAAACAATCCAGCATGGGTGGGAAAAGCTGCAGCAGCAGCAGCTCAGGGGGTAAAGGTGAAATTCAGCTTTTGGGCCATGAGATTGACCCTTCCAGCTCTGTCTGGAATTTGGCTTTGTGTGGGGGAATTCTTCCACTAAAGCAGGGAGGGTTGGAGCAGCTTGGAGCGAGTTCTTTGTGCTCCAGAGATATCCAGGCACAGCAGCAGTGAAGGGAGGGGAGAAGGCTGAAGGGAATTTGTCATTTAGGCTGTTCCCAAAACACATTCATGTACCTGTGTGCCCAGAGGGAAAACAAATCTCATCTGTCCTGTAAATGTACGTGGTGGCTCTTTATCTTTGGGATGCAGTGTTCAGGTACTGCCTTGGGCAGGGGAATGGATTGGAGGGAGCTCTGAGGTGTTTCTCTGGTGTTGCAGGAGGGGAATGGATTGGAGGGAGCTCTGAGGTGTGAAGGGGAATGGATTGGAGGGAGGTTTGAGGTGTGAAGGGGAATGGATTGGAGGGAGGTTTGAGGTGTTTCTCTGGTGTTGCAGGAGGGGAATGGATTGGAGGGAGGTTTGAGGTGTTTCTCTGGTGTTACAGGAGTGGAATGGATTGGAGGGATCTTTGAGGTGTTTCTCTGGTTTCTCAGGAGAGGAATGGATTGGAGGGAGGTTTGAGGTGTTTCTCTGGTGTTAAAGCAGGAGAATGGATTGGAGGGAGCTTTGAGGTGTTTTACTGGTGTTATAGGAGAGGAATGGATTGGAGGGAGGTTTGAGGTGTTTCTCTGGTGTTACAGGAGGGGAATGGATTGGAGGGAGGTCTGAGGTGTTTCTCTGGTGTTACAGGAGTGGAATGGATTGGAGGGATCTTTGAGGTGTTTTACTGCTGTTACAGGAGGGGAATGGATTGGAGGGAGGTTTGAGGTGTGAAGGAGAATGGATTGGAGGGAGGTTTGAGGTGTGAAGGAGAATGGATTGGAGGGAGGTTTAAGGTGTTTTACTGCTGTTACAGGAGGGGGTTTTGTTCTCTGCAGCTTTGCAGCAGCTCCTCAGAGGTACAGACTGAGGATGTTCTGTGTGTGGAGGCAGAATGAGGAGCACAAACCTGTCAGTGAGAGGAACCAGCAGCCCCCCAAGGCAGGGTCTGGCCAGTGATTTCTCCCCTGTGTGCCCCATCAGTGCTAACAGGGGTGTGAGTGCTGCTGCTGCTGTTTTTTGTTCCAGTGAGCCATTCTCAGAATCATGAAATGATTTGGGTTGGAGGGCACCTTACAGGATGGTTTGTTTGGCCAAGCCTTGCCCTGTGTCCTGCTTGTTCTGGAGTCAGGACAGGTTTGTGGCTGACCTTTGGCCATGCAGGTGATTTCACAGCTTTCAGGCAGCCTTGGCCAGGCAGGCTCAGCCTGGCACTCCTTGGGGTCCCTTCTGCTTTCTCAGGGTGAGGGGGGGATGTGGCACTGCCTGCACACTCAGCCCTTCTTCTGCCTCCAGGTGGAAATGGGGGAGAAGGGGACAGTTCTGGCAGTGTCCCTGGAACTGGAGGAGAAGGGGACAGTCAGCTCTGGCATTGTTCATGGAATTGTCCCTGGAACTGGGGGAGAAGGAGAGAATCAGCTCTGGCATTGTCCTTGGAATTGTCCCTGGAATTGGGGGAGAAAGGGACACTCAGCTCTGGCATTGTCCCTGGAATTGAGGGAGAATGGGATAGTGATCTCTGTCATTGTCCCTGGAACTGGGAGAGAAGGGACATTCAGCTCTGGCATTCTCCCTGGAGCTGGGGGAGAAGGGGCACTCAGCCTGGCATTGACCCTGGCAGTGTCCCTGGAATTGGGGGAGAAGGGGACACTCAGCTCTGGCATTCTCTCTGGAATTGGGGGAGAAGGGGACACTCAGCTCTGGCATTGTCCCT
The DNA here is from genome assembly GCA_035222195.1 of Myioborus miniatus. Lineage (NCBI taxonomy): Eukaryota > Metazoa > Chordata > Aves > Passeriformes > Parulidae > Myioborus > Myioborus miniatus. Next base: position 4,101,355 of record JAWWEB010000091.1, read on the forward strand.
GGAACTGGGGGAGAAGGGGACACTCGGCTCTGGCATTGTCCCTGTGCTGTGCCCCAGCAGGGCCTGGCAGCTGGCAGGGTGCAGTCCCAAATGCACAGGGTGTGATGGGAGAGCTCTGGTTGCTGTGCTGGGCTGGGGAGGGGTGGCTGAGGAAGGAGCTGTCCCCAGGGCCAGGCAGCAGCTGTGAATCCAGCTGTGCTCACAGCTGTGCTCTGTGGGGAGCAGAGCCCAGGACCTGTCCCTGCAGGGAGGAGGCCACAACTCCATCCTCAGATTTTCCTCTCTGTTTCTCCTGGTGGGAAGAGCCCTGTGTGCTGTGTTGGGATGCTGAGAACATTCAATGCTCACCTCTGACTTTGTGCCTTTTTGTGTTTTTATTTATTTTTTTCTCTTGGCAGCCCAGAACTGCAGTCACACATTGCAGGGCCCAAACGGGACAATACAGAGCCCAGGCTTTCCCTATGGATACCCCAATTATGCAAACTGCACGTGGACAATCACTGCTGAGGAGCAGAACAGGATACAGCTCGTTTTCCAGTCGTTTGCATTAGAAGAAGATTTTGATGTATTATCCATCTACGATGGGCTGCCTGAGCAGGGGACTCTGAGAACGAGGTACAGTTGTTCATTATTACAGTGATGTTTATAAACATCTTCCCTCTTGCTGCTGCTGGGATTAAATCTGCCCTTGGATTGTTGATGCTGCAATAAGCTGGGAGTGTTTCTCCATGAGCAGTTCTTACAGTTGTTTGGATTTCTTAGCTCTTGATAAAGCTTGAAATGTTTCTGACACTAATGGTTTAGCAAGGCTCGTCCCAGAGCTCCAGAGGAGTTCATTAGGAAATGGAGCAGGAGGAAGCAGAGTTAATGTGCAGAGAGCTTCCCTCAGTCCAAAGGAGGCTCCTGGAGCAGGAGGATGGACTGTGGGGTGCAGTGACAGCTCTGCCAGAGCCTTTGTGGGTTTTCCCAAAAAATCTGGGCTGTTCCTTAACCCCCTGTCCATCCAGCAGCAGGACAGGGCTGCATTCCCTCCCATTGCTGCATCTCCAGGGCTGAGAAGTGTTCAATAATCCACTTCAGTAGAGTTAGGAGAATTCATCCACAAACAGCAGAGGTTTGTGGCCAAAAAGGAGACAGAGGAGTCCTGGAACTTTATTCCAATAAAGGCAGAGGCCATGGGGCATCCCCTGGGGTCTCCCCAATTTTTGGAGGATGCAGCCTCCTTTTTATCCCAATTTCCAGCTGCATTTCCCTTCTCTCTTTCCCCATTTCTGAGGTACTTGAGAGGTTCAGACTTCCCAGAACACCTGATCCCAGAGATTCCCCATTAATGTACAACCCTCCCATTAATTTTTAATTCTTACAGAATTTAGGAGTTTTTCTTCCCCATTGTTTCTTTCATCTTTCAATGTCTAATTTCATTTCTCAGCAAACCTGCAGTTTATTTGTAAAATCAAATCTCTTTCTCCATTCATCAATCAGTGGAATCGTCCCCATTGTTTCTTTTATCTCCCAGTGCTGGTTTTACCTACCAGCAGAGCCAGAGTTTGTTTGGAAAGACAAATCCACTGTTCCTCTCAACAGGAAAACTCCCCATGGCTTCTCCATTGAGGCTTCCAGTGGGAGTTTTTTTTAAAAAAAGTTTTTTTTAAAAGTTTTGTGGGAGGCTGATTTTGCTGTGTTGCTGTGGCAGCATCCAGGCTCTGAATCCCTGGAATTCTGAATCCAGAATTCTGCAGGCCTGGAAATGGATTTTCCTTCAAAGCCCTCGAGTTCAGGACAAATCCATTGACCTCAGTGTCTGACCCGAGTGGAACATCTGAGCTGCACCCTGGTGGAAATCAGCTCTTTATGTAGATTATTTCAGCTATGCAAATAAATCATCTCCTCATTTGGCAACCGTGCTTGAGAATCACTTTAATTATGGGACCTGGGTGTTTTAATCAGGAGGTTCAGTGCTTTGCTTTGGGGATAATGGAAAGGTGGAAAATTTGGGGGTAAAATCCAGCTCAGGGGACTTTGTGTGGTGAGAAGTTAATGCTGCTCTGAGATCCTCACTAGAATATTCTGGTTGTAAATAAAAGTAGCAGAAAGGAACCTCCCAAGTGTGATCTGGGGATCTGTGGGAGGTGAGGAGGCAGAAAAGGTTCCCCCTCTGCCTCTCTGGTGAAATTGAGGTGCAGCTTGGGCAAGTGAATGGGAGCTGGGGGTGGAACCAGCAGCAAAATCCACCTGGGAATGTTCCAGCAAAATCCACCTGGGAATGTTCCATCTCTGAGCTCAGGAGATGGAGTGTATTCAGGGCAGGAAAGGGGAATAAAGGGGGCAAATAAAGGGGATTTCTAAAGGTCTGACAGCACTTAGAGAGGGTGTTAGAACTTTGCTGAACTTAGAGTTCAGCAAAGTGAAAGATGAACTCCTGCATGGTGGATGTTTGATTTCTTCCCTTGGACATTTCTGGATTAGTAATTTTAAACCTGGAGCTGGCTCCTTTGGGCTGTTTCATGTCTCATCTTCTTGTTCACCAATTTCACTGTTCAGGCAAGGCTCTTGCACAGGGTGGGATTGTTGGGGTGTCCCTTGATCCTTGTGGGTCCTTTCCACCTCAGGAGACCCCAGGTATTACTTTTATAATTACACCAATCTCACCTCATTAAACTCTTAACTGTTGCCTAACACTGGGTTACTTTTTTCTCCCTCTTTCTCCCTTTTTTCTCTTTCTCATGGCCATCAATTCTGCTTTTTTTTTCCTGCCTGCTCTCCAAATGTTCTCCATCCATCACCAAGGTGCAGCCCTGAAGATGGATGGCCACGTGCCACTCATCAGAGCTCACCCAAAATGAGCTGTGAGCAAGGGGAAAAGAAGGGACAACTCCATTTCTTTGCTTCTTTGCCCTCCCAAACTTCTATTTTTGAGCATCCCCATTCATTTGAGGTCCTTCCCATCCCAGACCACTCCAGGATTTCCTGGGAAGGGGTTAATGTTGTGTTCATCATGTGCTGGCAAACACCCTCCTGTCTTGCAATTTAATGTGGTGTGAAGGTTCCCTAATAGAATAAGAGCAGCCCTAATCCAATGAGGCATTTGCTAATAAACAGCTTTACTGGATATTAGGGAATTTGCCTTGCGTGTTTGTGATGAGGACGTGAATATTAAATGGCTCTCAGTGCCTTAATTTAGACATCCAGGGCTGTTGTCATCTCTCAGTGCCATGACTTTGCTTTGTTTGCTAAAATCAGAGCTGCTTTCCAAGTCTTTGCTATTTCAGCTTCTCTGGAACCATTGGGTTTTTGGAATCCTGCAGTGGGTTGGGTTGGAAGGGAACTCAATTCCATCTCATTCCATCCTCTGCCATGGGCAGGGACCTGCCACCATCCCAGGGGATCCCTTCTCTCTTTCCCCATTTCTGAGGTACTTGGGAGGTTCAGACTTCCCAGAACGCCTGATCCCAAACATTCCCCTCTAATGTACAACCCTCCCTTTTAAATTGTTAATTCTTATGGAATTGAGGGGTTTTCCCCGTTTCCACCATCTTCAGGGATCCAGGGGCAGCCCCAGCTCCTGTGGGCACCCTGTGGCAGGCCTGCCCACCCTCACAGGACAGGATTTTTTCCTTATATATAACCTGAACTTCCCCTTTTTTCCCCTTTACCCTTTTTTCAGTTGGATCCTTCCTCCTTGTCCATTGGAATTTTCCCAGCTCCTGGCTTTCAGCAGGAACCACTGTGGGGGAAATTTTCTGTGAAACCTGAAAGCTGGATATTGTAGTTATATCATTGTAATTATGATATTAATAATGTAATTATAATTAATTATAATATATAATATTTTATAATGCAACATACAATAATATATAATATAATAATATAATTATATTATTAATAATATATAATGCAATATTAATAACATAATTAATTATATTTATATTATTATTATTAATAATATAATATATTATAATAATTATTATTATTAATAATAATAATAATATTTGGTGGCTGCACAGTTTTCTCCTCCATGATAATGGACATCAAGATTTTGCTTCCTGTCCAGGATTTCCCCTCCTCCTGAGCTCATTACACCACACCAAACCCTTCCCAAATGCTCTTCCCCCAAGTTCCCAGCTGCTGTGGGATCCTGTGGGGCCGTGCAGTTTTTCCAGAACGTTCTTTGCCCCGTCCCCTTTGTGCCCCGTGATTGTGGCATTGTTCCCAGGTTCCCTTCCTGATTGCCTTCCCACTGTGCTGGGCTCAGAAACTCAGCACAGACCTGACTGCAATTTGAATTCTTGGGGTTATTTATGGCTCTGAGATTGCTGTGGGCTTTGGGACAGGCTCTGCACCTCTTTGTGTTCCACGGCATCCCCAGAGTGGGCAACCACACAACCACGTGGCTTCCCCCAGCTTTTTCATCTGCCAGTGATTTGCAGGACCCCTTTAATGTGAGAATCTTAAATCACTTGCAAATTCCCTGATTTGAAGCTTAGGGCTTGTACTCAGATCCAAGGAAAACACATTTACAGTCTCCCTGTGAGTCGGTCGTTGGAGCTCCCTAATTCTGTTTTCCCAGTGAGACCTGCTGAATTTACACTCCAAATGGAAGTGGTCAGCTTAGAAAATCACATTTTATTTTTTTTTTCCTTCCAGAGATGTTCAGAAAAGCCCAGGGGACAGAACATGGGATGTTTTTACCAGCAGAGATTCCTCACTTGTGAATGTGCTGAGCCATGCTGGGGTTTCTCAGGCTCTTCCACCTGTTGTGGGCAGGGAATTGTGTCATCCTCTGGTCTCCTCCCTGTTCAAACAAAACATTTCAGTGATGCTGAGTTTATTTGCTTGAGAAAATGTTTGTTTGAGGCTGTGCATGCAGAGGAAAAAACTCCCAGAGCCTTGCTGAGCCCGCATTTCCACAGGCATTGCTGGGAGCAACAACAAATTCCAATTTATTGACACATCTGGGAGGAACCTGCCCCTTCTGAGGAGGGTTCTGCAGAAATTCCTGTTCCTGCAGGGTGTGCAGGGTCTGGGGGGACGTTTGCAGTCATTACTGCAGTGGGGTTCAGTAAGAGCTGTAATGAGGGATGTGGGACTCCAGGGGCTCTTCAAAATGCAGTTTATTGTATACAAAATGCAGTTTATTGTATACAAAATGCAGTTTATTGTATCCAAGAGGTTGCAGC
>JAWWEB010000091.1:4167018-4180421 GCA_035222195.1 Myioborus miniatus
AGGGCTGCTCTCATCCTGTGGGTTCTTGTCAGGTGTCTTGGTTTGAGTTGAGCAGGGAAAATGCAAAAAAAGATGCTCAGATCCTCCTAGAACACAGGAATTGCACAGAATTCCAGGCTGGCTGCAGCCCAGGGTGCTGCTGGTGGCACTGGTGGCACGTCCTGCCTGGTTCAGGAGCTCAGGGCTCTGCCAGCTCCATGGAGTCTCCCCTCCCCTGGGGCAGGGTGTGAAATTTCCTCTGAACTGCTCAGGATTGTCCCTTTTTTCCCTTTTTCCAGGGTGGGAATGTGCCCATGGGGTCCCTCAGCTGCTCCCAGAGGTTTGTGCTGTGCCCCATCTCTCACACCATTAATGAACAGAACATCACTGGCCCCACGTTGTGGAAGTGGATTTTCCTTTTTCCCCCCCAGCAGAAAAACCCTCAGTATCTGCTCCTTTCCCACATTTCTGCTTCATTTCTGACTGGAGAACATTTCAGGATTTTTTATCTGATCAGACCCTTGGAAATAGGGAATGATAGGCAAGTGAGCAGTGACACAACTCACATCAGCTGAGTGGAGAAGGTGCAGATTGATCTCTGAGGAGCTGGGAGAGCAAGAGAAGCTCAGAGCAGCAAAGGGCAGACAGAAAGCAGCTTTAAAAAGCAGGAAATAATAAAGCAGAACCCACTGGCAGCACTCAAGAGTTCCTGCAGTTGGAAAGAATTCACGTTGTGTTAAGGTCAGCCACAGAGGCTCCTTGAAAAGGACATTTTGCCCTTGTGCAGTTCTTGTTCTGCTGCCTTGGCAGCTGGGATCTGTGCCCTGGGGTGTTGAGAGCTCTTCATGGAGCAGCCCCAGAGGCTGCTCAGCTCAGGCTGTGATGCTCAGCCCTGCCAGGGCTTTGCTGGAGCTGCTCTGGAGGGCTTGCAGGGCTTGGTTTGGGGTGTTTATTTTGGTGCCAAGAGGGATGGGTTTGGTGTGGCTGGGACTGAGGCAGGCAGGGATTGGGGTCAGCCTGGCAGGTTTGTGTGGCCGTGTTCACAGGGGTCTGAGGATGAGGGAAGAGACAAGGATCTGACTCCATGGTTCAGAAAGCTGATTTATTGTTTTATTATATATATTACATTAAAACTGCACTAAAATAATAGAAGAAAAGGTTTCATCTCAGAAGGCTGGCTAAGCTAAGAGTAGAAAAGAATGAATAACAAGGGCAGCTGTCCCAGACTCTCTGTCTGAGCCAGCTGCCGTGATTGGCCATTAATTAGAAACATCCAAGATGGGCCAATTAAAAATCTACCTGTTGCATTCCACAGCAGCAGATAATCATTGTTTACATTTTGTCCCTAAGGCCTCACAGCTTCTCAGGAGGAAAGAAATCCCAAGGGAAGGATTTCCATGAAAAGATGTTCTGTGACAGGTTTGGTCACCCCTGGCCATAAAATCCTTGCAGGGACCAAGTTGGGAGAGTGTTCTTCTCTTCACACACTGCCAGGCACAGGCTGGGGGTGTTGGTGCCAGGAAAATCCATCCACAAACACCAGAGATTTGTGGCCAAAAAGGAGACAGAGGAGTCCTGGAACTTTATTCCAATCAAGGCAGAGCCCACGGGGCATCCCCTGGGATTTCTCACATTTTTGGAGGTTGCAACCTCATTTTTATCCCAATTTCCCAGCTGCATTTCCCTTCTCTCTTTGCCCATTTCTGAGGTACTTGAGAGTTTCAGACTTCCCAGAACACCTGATCCCAAAGATTCCCCTCTATTGTACAACCCTCCCTTTGAATTTTTAATTCTTACAGAATTTAGGGGTTTTTCTTCTCGATTTCCCAGCTGCATTTTCCTCACTTCTCTTTCCTCACTGTCTGAGGTATTTGACAGGCACAAACTTCCCAAATCACCTAATATAGCCCCCCTGCTAAAGTGTAACCCCCGTTTTCTTCTTCTCCTTGTGTCAATCAGTGGAATTCCCATGGAATTAATGGTTCTTCCCATTGTTTCTTCCATCTCTCTGTATCCAACTTTATTTATCAACAGGCCCACAGTTTATTTATAAAGACAAATCCTCATTCCTTTCACTGGGGTGTGTGTGCAGGGCCAGGAGTTGGACTTTGATGGTCCCTGTGTGTCCCTTCCAGAATATTCCATGATTCCATAGTGCCCAGGAGAGGAATCACATCTTCACCCCTTTGGTGGATCATCCAAATCCATTCATCACCAGTTTTGAGATGCCAGCTTTGCCGTCCCCATCTCAGTCACACCCAACTGGGACTGTGCAGCTGGTGGGAAAGGGATAGAAAATGAACTTTGTCAAATCAAGCAATTTCTTAAACATAATTCATCCCATTTTACCTGGTGGTTGGGGTCTCTTTTGGGGTTATCTGATGACAGATTTATTTTTCACATAGAAAATAAATGAATCTTTTTTAACTCTAGAATGGTTTGGGTTGGAAGTGGTCTTAAAGATAATTTAATTTCACACACAGTCATATGTGGATATTCTTAACCTGGGGTATTTTACAGATTCTGTGGTATTTGACACATTCTGGGGTGTTTGCCACATTCTGGGGTGTTTGCCACCCTCCCCATGAGAGCTGCAGTTCCCACCCCTGCCTGATGGAACTGGAATGTTGTGGCTTTAAGTGGAATGAGGAAGTTCACGAGCCAACCCGTATTTTATCAGTGTAAATGATGAATTCTGGGAGAGCCAAAACTGGGTCTGTCAAGCTGCTGCTCCAATTGCACTTCTGAGAACTCAGCTGCTGCTTTTTTTGGGGGGGAAACAAAAAGAAACAGATGGGTTTGGAATTCAGTGGGGGTGGCACACTTTGGAAAACCTGCTCCATGATCTCATCTCAAGCTGGGGCTGGGGATTCCCTGTCCCCAAGGACTGCAGGGCAGGGAGCATCATCTGTGCTGCCCCTGGGAGTGGGAGAGGTGGAAAATCACGTTGGGAGCATCATCTGTGCTGCCCCTGGGAGTGGGAGAGGTGGAAAATCACGTTGGGAGCATCCCTGGCGTGGGCTGGGCCGTGCCGGGTGTGGAAGGAGCTCGTTCCTGTGGTGATCTGTGATGTAAATCAAAGCTAACAAGGGGGGCAGGGTGTGCTGCCTCTGCAGCACACTGTGCAGATGGGGATGAGCTCGGGGATGTTCAATCTGTGCTCTCCTGCCTGCAAGATGGGCTTCAAAGAGCAGAGCTGTTGTTCCCCTCGCCGCGGTCCTGGTGGCTCTGAGCTCTCGTGGCTTTTTGGTCCCATTAAAATCAAGCTGTGAACAGAAGCAGGTTATTGATTCTTGAGAGCAGGAGGATCCTTTGGCAGGCAGTTAATGAGCAGAGAACTCTTCCAGGCTCTGATTTTTCAAAGGGTGTTGAAGTTGTAACATCTCAGTTAACGCGTGACGTGACGAGGAGCCTGCAAGGCCTCGCAGTCATCCAGAATTAATCTGTTCCTATGTGGGGGTTTAGGGAAGGCTTCTGCCAGGTTTGGCTGCTGTGGATTGGTCCCAAAACCCTTTATTTTTTGGGAGAGGAGAGAGAAGAGGGCCCCCTTCCAATCCCTTCTTGCTGACAGGAATGGTGGATTTGTCTTTCCAAACAAGCTGTGGGTCTGCTGGGAGATAAAAGGTAAAAGAAACAATGGGAAGGATTCCACTGATTGGTGAATGGAAAAAGATATTTGATTTTACAAATAAACTTTAGGTTTGCTGAGAAATTAAAATGGACATTGGAAGATGAAAGAAACAATGGGGAAGAAAAACCCCTAAATTCTGTAAGAATTAAAAATTAAAAGGGAGGGTTGTGCATTAGAGGGGAATCTTTGGGATCAGGCGTTCTGGGAAGTCTGAATCTCTCAAGTACCTCAGAAATGGGCAAAGAGAGAAGGGAAATGCAGCTGGGAAATTGGGATAAAAAGGAGGCTGCGTCCTCCAAAAATGTGAGATGTCCCATGGGCTCTGCCTTGATTGGAATAAAGTTCCAGGACTCCTCTGTCTCCTTTTTGGCCACAAACCTCTGCTGTTTGTGGATGAATTTTCCTAAGATTGCTGTTGGGAATCACTGGGGTGACTCTCATCACCCTCTGGGGACTCTGACACAAACTTGACCCCAAAGCTGCTCCTTCAAATGCTCAGATCCTCACTGCAGCCTCCAGAAAGAATTGCAGGGCTTGGTTTGGGGTTTTTGTTTTGGTGCTAAGCTCTGGGATACTCCTGGTGTCTCCATGAACACAGACAAGGCCACGTGTGGGAGCATCAGTGCAGAGAAATTTCTTAAATAAATCTTCTGTTCACGAGTCCTCCAGCGCTATTGCTGCCACACCAAGAGCATCTCGTGCACACAAGAAGGAAAATTGCTGGGATGAGGAGAGTGGAGCTGGCTGAGGGAGGGGGGCTGAAGTGCCATTGTTCCCTCAGAACAAGAGGAGATCTCTGCAGAGGCACAGCTCTCGTGTTTCAATGGGACCACGAGTGCAGCAGCCACGTCTTGGTGGTTTTGTGCTCAGTAATTGGATTTTTTCGTTTGGGTGTGGGAGAGTACAGAAAATTCAGGGTTGTTTACGCAAATTTTGAAGTCCCAAATGTGTGTCTTGCACCTGTGATCCGACACCTGTGGTGGCAGATGTGTGTTTGTGCCCCTGGTCAGGCACAGGGAAGTGGATTTTTGATGGCTTTGGATAAAGTTCTGTCACTCCTGGCTTTTCCCTTCTGCTCTGAAACTCATCCCCTTTGAAATCCCCACATGGAGAGGGCAGGGACAGCAAATCCCAAGGACAGGGACAGCAAATGCCATCCTGGACAGCTCTCAGGTGGTTCCGTGTAGCTGGCCTGAAGAGAAGGTTGTCCAGGCAATTTCCAAGGTGTTTTAAATTCATTTTTCCCCGAGCAGTGACAACGCAGGCAGCATTATGATAAAAGTGACATTCCTGGGTCTGTAACAATGCCATTAACATTGGTTCTGAGCACATGAAAAAGGTGCCGAGGCTCCCAACGAGCCAAAATTGTGCCAATACTGAGAGAAACCATTTTCTGCAGTTGGTTTATTGCAGGTTTTAACTACAGTGTGAAAGCAGAGCAAGGAACCCTCCCCAGGCCCCCGAGATACGTTCCCCCCATAATATCCATATTTATCACTTACCCCCCTCCTCCATCAGCTGCCTGCAGCTCTTCCAAGATCATTGTTTCCCCTCTGCTGCTGGAAGGCATCTCCCAAATTGTTATTTCTCCTTGTTAATGCTTTGCTCTCACAGTTATTTCCATCTCCAGTCTCCACACCATTAGTGGGAAACACATCCAGGTGGATAACGACCAATTTCCAGCGCACTGTTTCCCATCCCTTCCTGTTTTCCTGTCGCTACAAGATTTCCTGCTGCAGATAACTGGAATTTTACTGTGTGTTCAGAGCTGGCAGAGTTGTCCCTCAGCCTCTTAGGTGGCATTTCAGCTGAAGAAATTTGTGGCAATGGCCAGACTTGGAGTTTATTGGGGTGTCCTTTTAAAAAAAGGGATATTTTCAGGCTGAGCTGCAGGAATTTGGAGCCATTTCTCACGACCAGTCCTGTGTAATGGGTTCAATTGAGTGGAACCCATGTTCCAACTTCCCTGGGCCTGATTTTGCCTGAGTGCCACTTGTTTATGGAGCTTGCAGGCTGAGGGATGGGGGAACGCAAAGATTCTGTGGAAAGCGTAATTGGCTGGGTGATATCTGGGGCCTTTCTGACCACTTCATATTTGTAACGTGCCAAAAATAGCTGCTCCTTCTGCTGGAGCCACGGCTGCTGCAGCTGGGAATAGATTTTAATTGATGGATCCTGTCAGGCTCTCAGCGGCCGTGCAGGCAGGAGAACCATTAAAGTGAAATTTCTTGTCCCTGCTCACTTCAACACTCTGCTACCAGCTCATGGCAGCCTTGCAGTTTTCCCTTAATATCTCCAGATTTTGTACCTGTGTCCTAGGGCCATATCCCTGGGTTTTAGGTTTCCCAGCAGGGAGAGCTGTTGGCCATGGGCTTTGTGTCCTGGTGGTACAGGTGTGCAAAGATCTGTGACAAAATCCTGTGTGTGGAATAAGGGACAGGAGCAGCTCAGGAGTTGTGTGGAATAAAGGACAGGAGCACCTCAGGAGTTGTGTTGAAAAAGAGACAGGAACTCCTCAGGAGCTGTGCGGATTAAGGGACAGGAGCAGCTCAGGAGTTGTGTGGAATAAGGGACAGGAACTCCTCGGGAGTTATGTGGAATAAGAGAAAGGAACTACTCAGGAATTGTGTGGAATGAGGGACAGGAACTCCTCTGGATTGTGTGGAATAAGAGACAGGAACTCCTTGGGAATTTGGTGGAGTAAGGGACAGGAACTCCTTGGGAGTTGTGTGGAATGAGGGACAGTAGCTCCTCTGGAGTTGTTTTCTGGAGACTTTTGGAGCTTGGGGAAAATGTGGCACTGACCTGGGACTCTGGGATGTGACCTTGCGTGGGAATGGGCTGTGATCATCCCTAAAGGAACCTGGACAAAGGCTGTGGTCAAGAGGAGGAACCTCTCTGAGGCTCCTCCAGCAGGGTCAGGTAGCTGTGTAGGTTTGGGTTCTGAGTTTGTGCACCTTCCCAAGGCTTTTTCCTGGGAAAAGCCGTGTTTGTGTTCCTGCGCCCTCCTGCTTCCTCATCTGCATTCACTGTGCCTCCTCCCCAGCTCCAGGACCTGCTGTTGGAGGACCAAAATCCCTCCTTTGCAGAAGGAGCCTATTTTAACTCCTGGTTTGGAGAAGACATCTCTGTTCTCCTTGTGGGTGTGCAGGAACATCCATTCCCTGCCAGCCACAACAGCACCAGCTCCACTAAACTCAAGTTCCTGTCCTGCCCAAAGACACCACAGCGGGCCAGGGTTTGCTGCAATAACAACTCGGAATTTTATTGGGACTTTCCAAGGAACTGCAATCTCAAGCAGGAAGAGCCATCTCAGGTAGGAACTGCCATCGCAGGTAGGAACTGCAGTCACAGTCAGGAGCTGCAGTCACAGGTAGGACAGGAGGAAATTCCGCAGGTTGGCCGCCTTGGTGGTGAAGGAGACCATGAGGTTCTTCATGGACCTCCTCCGGCGGGACATCCTCGGCCTGCTCCGGCTCCTGGGGCTGTGGCGGATCCTCCTGCGGATCCTCCTGCCCTTGAGGCGCTCGGCCGCCTCCTTGTACATCTCCTTGTCCTCTTCGGGCAGCCTGCGCCACATCCTGCCCAGCCTCTTGGCCGTCTGCACCACGGTCATGTTGGGGTAGAGCCTCTGGAGCCGCCGGCGGTGCCTCTCCATGAAGAGGAAGAAGGGCGGCAGCGCACGCCCGGACGACGTGAAGCGGACGCTCTTGGCGTAGCGCCGTCCCCTCATGGCCCGGAACCTGGAGCGTGCCCTCAAGGATCTCCTCCGGAGCATGCGGCCAGGCCTTTGGATGGTGATGCGGAAGAGCATGGTGGTGCTGGGCCGCCGGCCCGGGCGCACCGGCCTGGCCATGGCCGCGCGGGGCCGGCCAGGCTGGGCCGCTCCTGCTCCTGCTGCTGCTGCTGCCTGGAGCTCCTCTGCGGGGACGCTGTGAGGAGCGCCAGGCTGTGCTGCCCCTCAGCACGGCTGCCAGAGCACACTGACACACAGCAGGCCCACAACAGGCCACAGCGTCACCGCGGCGCTGTGACATCAACAGCCAGCGGCCAATCAGGATGGGCTGGGCCGGCTCCTTGCAATGCTATTGGCTGGAGGGCGTGCTGATGTCATAGGTGGTGTGCTGGAAGGGGTTTGGGTTGATGTGGGAAAGCTTCTGTGGGTGGAATGTTGGGGTGGGTGGTGATGGAGCTGGGCCTTTGGGACATGAGGGTCACAAAACTGAGCAGGACAGGCCAGGCCTGGTCCCTGTGACTGTGCGGGCTGCAGGGGGATGCTGATGTCATCGTCATGGTGGCAGAGCAGATCTTGGATGAGTTGAGAATGTTCTATGGATGGCATTTTGGGATGTGCCATGGTGACATCACTGGGCCTTTGGGACATGAGGGCTCCAAAGCCGAGCAGGACAGGCCAGGCCTGGTGTCTGTGACTGTGTGGGCTGGAGGGAGGTGCTGAGATCATCGCCATGGGGGCAGAGCAGATCTTGGATGAGTTGGGAGTGTTCCGTGGATTGCATTTTGGGTGACATCACCGTGCAGAGGGGACATGAGGGTCCCAAAACTGAGCAGGACGGGCCAGGCCTGCTCCCTGTGACTGTGTGGGATGGAGGGAGGTGCTGAGGTCATCGCCATGAGGGCAGATCTTGGATGAGTTGGGAATGTTCCATGGATGGAATTTTGGGATGTGCCATGGTGACATGTGGTCCCCAGAGCAAATCAGAGGGAGCCGGGCCTGATCCCTGTAACCCTTTGGGCTGGAGGGATGTGGCGATGTCATAATCGTGGTGATGTCACAGCCATGGTGATGGAGCAGTCTGGTGGAATTGGGAACGCTCCATGGATGGAATTTTGGGATGTGCCATGGTGACATCACTGCTGTGCTGACACGAGGTCGCCCAAGCCCACCAGAAGGAGCCACATCCTCTTCCTGTTCCCCTGCTGGCTGGAGGGATGTGGTGATGTCATAGCTGTGATGATGTCACAGTGATGGTGGTGATGTCATGGCCATAGTGGTGACATCACATCCCTTCACCCAGGGGCTCCCCTACTCCAGCACCAGGATTTTGGCTCCGTTTCTCACCCAGTGTTTTACAAACTTGTAACACCCAAGGAGGGAAGTGGAGCCCTCGGATTTTTTTGTCATGATAAAATGCGGAGCCGCCGTTCGCCGCTGCGAGGTGGCAGCTGATAATGGGAAAATGGTTTAGTAGCAGCCCTAAAAATAATTGTCTGTGACAGCTGTTCCTTGGTTCCTGTCAGGAGAACCACTGTTATTTAAATCCACAGCCCTTGGACTCCATGGCTAATTTATTTGGGTGGACTTTTCATTAATTTGAAAGGTTCTCTGGGTTTAAAAGCCTTCATTAATTACGCTTTAGCAGATGGGAATGCAATAACGTTCTGCAGGTTTGTCTGGGAAGAAAAGAAATTCCCAGTGGTTTGGTTGGTTGTTTCCAAAAGGTGAAATCAGTTGTTCCCAGGAAGAGGTGAGCTTGGCTGTCCCTGTCAGAATTCTTGTGACTGACGACAGGACTATGAATAAAACAAATTGAAATTTTGACCACTCATTCTGAGTACAAGGTGATTTATTGAAGTTCCCAGTAGTGTTAAATATTCATATGTAGCCGATTGCATAAGTACTAAATTATGAAACAGCCCCTGTTCTGTGGAACTTGTCTCTCTGAAAGGTGAAGATGGGGGAGGAGAAGCCTTGGAAGTCGGGAGTCATCCCTGAGTTACACATGGATAACTCTGGAATTGTGTAATTCCAGCACAATTAGGACTTGTGTGATTGCTGGGCTGGTTAATCCTGGCAGAGAGGGGGCCAAGGACTTGTCAGGCTCATGGCAAAATCGAGCCTGGACAGAACTGGCTTCCCACTCCCCCTGCTGTGTTTACTCCAGTTGTTTTCCAGTGGCTCAGCCTGGTAGATAAACTCAGTTTGTCCCACCAGCCTCGTTCCTTTCATGTCCCTGCTTTCCCTTTGAGTGGAGAGGGTGATTTGCATTCCATTTATCTCTTCCTTCCCTTGTTTCCTTTGCTCTCCAAAGAGAACCTGCCCTGGTGATTATTCTGGGGCAGTGAAATAATTTCATTCCAGCAGTCACAGGTCCCTTCAGCAGGTGCTTTATTATCTCAATAATTCAGCCTGAGAGACTTTCCAGCCTCCCCAATTCCCACAGTTCAGGAGCTACAAATAAAACTCTTTTGCTCTTTCCTTGATTTGGTTTATTTAGCCTTTTTTTTTTCCTGTGTTCTTTCCAGATCCTCCCCAGGAATTATATTTAAATGTGGAATTGATGCTGTTCAGCCCAATTGCCTTAAGGGGTGCCTTGTGTTAAAATGCACATAAAGGCAGAGCTGTCCCACTTGGGCTGGGTCATTTATAAAATTCACTTTGAATCGAGGCCATTTATCTGAATTCAGTGCAATGTTTGCTCATGTCCCTGGATTACCTACATACTCCATCAAAATAGGTCATTTAGGTCCAGGGAAATCTGGGCTGGAAGTGCTGGAATAAACACAGGGCACTGCTGGGGTGGGACACATCCATCGATCCTTTCTCCAACACGGGGTTGGGTTTAACCCTCCACCACTTTTATGGGGTCTCTGCACCAAAAAGAGCAGAATAAAGCACCTTTATTGCTCCAGTTTCCTTTTTTATTGGAGGATTTTCACATGGAACAGTGATTGTTAAGGACAAAACATTTGTGGGGAGCAGAGCCCAGGAAAAACAGGCTTTGGACACGTCCAGACACTGCAGAGCTTGTCCTGTGGCTCTGGCTGCTCCAGGTATTTGTTTAATCATGGGAATACTCATAAAGACATCCTGGAATTGGTGATTCAGGAGGATTTGTGTCCATTTTCCTGCCTGAAGCTGGACAAGGCCTGTGGCTGTGCTGGGACCTTCTCAGTGCCCTGATCTCATCAGGGCAGAGGGTCCAGGTGTGTCCTGAGACCACCCAGACCTCATTAGGAAGGAGAGATTTTGCCACCAGTCCTGGCAGAATATAAATCTTGCTTGTGGACCTGTTTGGATATGCAGTGAAAAGCAGAATTTTCAAAGCTTGTATTTAGCAGATAATATTGTATCCAAAGAGGCAAAATGAAAAAAAAAAAAACTAAAAAAGCCAACCACAAAATGCCCAGAAACCCCTTGGCCCACTGCTCTGCCTGCCCTGTTAGGTAATGAGCGTTGATGAAGGGATGGAATTGGCTCCAGTTTGCTGAGGTGGGTGAAAAATTCCATGCCAGGAGGAATAACGTCAAAGGCAAGGCAGGAAAATTAACAGGAGGAGAAGACTCTCCATGAATTGCAATTAAAGTTGAGGTAAAGCTGTTGCCAGAGCGCTTCCAGCAGCGCTCCCAGCCCCTCCTTGTCAGGAGCAATCCTTGGAATACACAGCAGCTCCTCATTGGAAATAACAAGTTTTTACTGTTACTTTTAAAAAAGCTGGGAGTGAAAACAGCCTCTTGACAGAAACCATCAGGACGCACCAAAAAAAAAAAACCAAAAAAAAACCAACCCAAAAAAACTAAGGGGGAAGATGAGAAAAATGTCACAGCTCGTAATGATGTTAATTAGGAGGTAAATGAATGTTGACATTTGAGAGCTGAGCTGAAAGGATCAGACGTGTGAAGGTGTGGAGGATCTGTGTGGAGTCTGATGGAGGGAGAAGCTGAAATGTCTGGAAGATTCCCATTCCTGCAGGAGCAGGAGAAAGGAAAAGGTTCAGCATTTTCCTGGTTGGTTCTCGTAATTACACAGGGTGAATCCGGCTTTTAAAAGCTTCGTGTCTTGGACTCTTCCCTCTGATTTGGGGTGGCAGGAAAAGATCTCAGCACAGGGATGGGGCCTTTGAAGTCCCAAGGTGAATAGAAAATACTGTATTTTATAATCTGGTGATATTTGGGTGAATTTTTGCATTTATTACAGGTACAGGTGCTCTCAGGTGTGTAGAGCTGAGCTCAGAAGCTCTGTTTGAATCCCAACAGGTCCCTGTGTAGCTCAGGTGGTTCCCTTCAGCCCAGTCTTGGTGCCTCAGCTGGTTTTGGGGTTTGTGGTGTTTTGTGGTGTGATTTGTGATGTGTTTTGTGGTTTTTTGTCATGCAAAGCAAAGGGGAGTAGACCCATGGAATCATGGAATGGGTTGGAAAATGTGGAACACACAGGACACGTGTGTCCTTCCCCCTTTTGTTGTTTTCTTCTGTTAAGGTTAAATCCTTTCAATCCATTCCTTGAGAATTCCTTGAATCCTCATTGTGCCTGAATTCCAGAGCCTGGGACACTTGATTTTTGGCTTTTGCAAGCTGGAGTGAGGAGTCCTTCCCCTCAGGGATTCATCCCTTGCTGCCATCCATCCGTCCTGCACTGCTGAGGGTCACCCTGGTGGCTTTTCAAATGACAACATTTATTCTTTTTTTTTTTTTTTAATTTCCCCAGTCTCTATTTTCATGCTGTGAAGTCAGGGATCAGGGAGGTGTCTGTCCTGGGAATTGGGGCTGCTCAGCAGCTGTTCCCCATCTTTGGGACCTGGTGCTGCCAGGTTCTCCTGGGAATGCTGCAGTGCACCAGCAGAATCTCCTGGAGGTGCCTTGACCTTGGCCTGCTCACTCTGTCCTCAAACCCAATTTGTTCCCTTTGCAAACCCTGTGGATTTTATGCTCCCAGCTCTCTCCTTTTCCTCCTTTATTGTCCTGGTGGGAAGTGAAAGGGACAGGAGGGGAATGGTGCCTCTCAAAAGCTGCCAGACCTTCGGCTGCTTGTCATAAACCCCTTCCTTTCTCTACAATTCACACCATGTTGCCTTTTATTCCTCATCCTTTTTAGTGGGAGTAGTTACTCCTGTTTCCCACTTTAATGCAATTATAGCACACTTCTCCTTTCCCATATCCCAGGAAGCTGCCCAGCCATTACATGGCATTAAATGGAATAATTGCAAGATTAGGTTCCTTCGGCCTGGCCATAAAAAATGCCATTACAGAGGAGCTGCAGGAGAGTGCCTGGAAAGTCAGGCTTTGAGGCTGAAAGCTCTGCAGGCGTATTTTTATTGTTATTTTCCACCCCAGGGCCTCTGGGAGAAGGAAGCCAAGAGCATTTCTGGGGTTTTTGTCCTCTGTGGAAGCAGTGAAGGCAGGAGTGGCTTCATGTGGGGCGGGTGGGATCAGCTGGGCTCTAGGTTGTTGTCTTCAGTGAGAATTAAAAATACAAATTGTCAGCCCTAGAGGCACATCTGGGGAGCTTTTCCAGCTCTGGGGTCCTTGGGACAGCAGGGCCAGGAGCTCCTGGAGAGCTGTGGAGCTGAGGCAGGGCCTGGAGCTGGAAAGGCTGAGGGAGCTGGGGCTGAGGAGATGCTGAGAGGGGCCCTCAGTCCTGGGTGTCCCTGGGTGTCCCCATCTGACCCTGTTGGGTCTCTGTGTGTCCCTGGGTGTCCTGTGTGACCCTGAGTGTCCCTGGGTGTCCCCATCTGATCCTGTTGGGTCGCTGTGTGTCCCTGGATGTCTCTGGGAGTGCCTGAGTGTCCCCATGTGTCCCTGGGTCACCCTCTTGTGACCCTGGGTGTCCCTGAGTGTCCCCATGGGTCCCTCTATGTCCCTGGGTGACCCTGTTGGATCCCTGTGTGTCTCTGGGTGTTCCTGTCCATCCCTGGCTGTCTGCCCCCACAAGTGTCCTCCCTGGGGACATTCCAGAGCCCTCTGCACACACTGCTGGGCCCTGAGGTGGCACCAGCTGAGCCTCTGTGGCCCCATAACCCTGCCCCACTCTGGGATTCATCCCCCAAAATGAGTTTAT
>JAWWEB010000091.1:4221655-4232556 GCA_035222195.1 Myioborus miniatus
CCCCATCCCTGGGTGTGTTTAACAAAGCCTGGATGTGGCACTGGGTGCCAGGGCTGAGTTGAGGTGTTGGGGCTGGGTTGGACTCAATGATCTGGAAGGTCTCTTCCAACCCAGTGATTCTGGGAATTCTGTGAGGGTGGTTCTTCACCACCAGCTTGGGGCTGGGCAGCTCTGCAGCTCCAGGGAGAAAGGGTTTCTGTGGAATTCCAGGTTTGTATTTCATGGGATTCCAGGTTTGGGTTGGGAGGGACCTCAAGGAAGGGCAGGGACACTTTCATTGTCCCAGGTTTCCCAACATTGGACACTTCCAGGGATCCAGCCACAGCTTTTCTGGGAATTCCAGCCCAGCCCCTCCTCACCATCACAGGGAAGGGTTCAATCCCAATATCCCATCCAAACCTGCTCCTTTCAGTTCAAAGGCGTTGTTGAGGAGAATTGTTGATTTCCCAGAGAGGAGGAGATGAACAGAGGGGGTCCTTTGCCCTGATGTTTTATGGAACAAAAGCTGGAATGGGTTTGGAGACTGGGATGTGGTGGTGGAGTTTGTGTGCACAGCCAGAAACATCCAGACACATCAAGACACATCCAGACAAATCCAGATGCTTCCAAATACTTTCAAACACATCCAGACACATCCAAGCACATCCAGATACATCCAAAGAAATCCAGACAATTCCAGACACATCCAAACACCTCTGGACAAATCCAGATGCCTCCAGGCCCCTCCAAACACATCCAGAAACATCCAAACACCTCCAAACAAATCCAGACATTTCTAAACACCTCCAGACCTCTCCAAACACATCCAGGCACTTCCAAACTCATCCAGACACATCCAGATGCTTCCAAATACTTCCAAACACATCCAAGCACACCCAGGAACATCCAGATAAATCCAGACGCCTCCAAACATATCCATGCACATCCAGATACATCCAAACAAATCCAAACATTTCCAAACACCTCCAGACACTTCCAAACTCATCCAGAAACATCCAGGCACTTTCAGACACATCCAGCTGCTTCCAAACACATCCAGATGCATCCAAGTACATCCAGGAACATCCAGACAAATCCAGACACCTCCAAACATATCCATGCACATCCAGATACATCCAAACAAATGCAGACAATCCTAGACACTTCCAAACTCGTCCAGACCCCTCCAAACACAGAGAGATACTTCCAAACTCATCCAGATCCATCAAGATGCTTCCAAATACTTCCAAATGCTTCTAGACACATCCAAGCACATCCAGGAACATCCAGACAAATCCAGACATCTCCAAACGTATCCATGCACGTCCACATACATCCAAACAAATGCAGACAATTCCAGACACTTCCAAACTCATCCAGACACTTCAAGACACATCCAAACACATCCAGACATTTCCAAACTCATCCAGACACTTCCAAACATATCCAGATCCCTCCAAACACATCCAGACATTTCCAAACACATCCAGATACTTCCAGACACATCCAGACACTTCCAGACACACCCAAACACATCCAGACATTTTCAGGCACATCCAAACACTTCCAAACTCATTCAGATACTTCCAGACATGTCCAGACACTTCCATACTCATCCAGACACTTCCAGACCCCTCCACTATCCCAGGTTGCTCCAAGTCCTTTCCACCTTGGGATCCAGAGGGAAACCTTTTCCAGCCCCTCCTCACCCTCACATGTGGGGTTTTTTCAGCCCCCCGGGCTCAGTTTGTGTCCCCACACAGACTGTTCCCTGTGTTTCCCCAGCTGTCCTGAAATCCCTGCTGAAGGCTCGTTTAGTTCAGGGTTGTAATTAAAAGTGAGTGTAATTATTTGCAGTCGAAGCCCCTTTGATATCTGGTGTGGGCAGGTGCCCCAGCTCATCAGGGCAGGGAGGCTGTGCCAGGAATGCTGATTTTTCCCATTTTTTTTTCCCTTTATCCAGCAGAATTTCAGCCCCCAGGGGCAGAGGAGTGAGGTTTGGGTCTATCTCCTGCTATTTATGCATTATTGTAAATTTATTGATATTTTTGCACTGGTTTAAATTGACATACAAGCCCTGTCTCTCCTTGTCGTGGGCTGAGACTGGAAAAAGCTGTGAGGGCACCAAACACTCAATTCCCATTGCCAGAGGAAAATAGAAATTTTCCATTTTCCCCTGCCTGGGATTGATCTTTCCCAGGCCAGGGCAGTCACACCTGTACAAAAAGGAGATTGGAATTGGTCAAATCCATCCATTCTCAAATTTCCCAACAAGGAACTGCAGGTTCTGCTCTGTCATCCACTGAAATATGGAAATTTGTCAGCTGTGAGAGGAGATCCCTTTGCCTTTGAAATGATAAATAGCTTTAATTAATTCAATTAATGTCAGTTTTTTGAGGGATTTTTCTTGAGTTTAGGTGTTTCAGTGTCGTTTACAGGGAGGGAAAACCTAAAGCAGGGAAGAAAAGCACCAAATTTTTTGGGAAGACCACAGCTCTCCCTGCTTTCCTAAACTCTAAAAAAGATTGGAATTGTTCAATTCCATTCATTTCAAGATTTCCCAACTCAGATCAGAGATTCCACAGCACAAGGAACTGCAGGTTCTGCTGTGTCATCCACAGAAATACGGAAATTTGTCAGCTGTGAGAGGAGATCCCGTTGCCTTTGCCTTTGAAATTATAAATAACTTTAATTAATTCAATTTATGTCAATTTTGGGGGGATTTTTTTTTTTGTTTTAGGTGTTTCATGGTGGAAATTTTAATTTCCAGGTTGGGAAAAGCTCTCCTGGAGCAGGGAGGGTTGGGGGAAAAGCACCAAATCCTTTGGGAAGATCACCCTGCTTGTCCCTTAGGGATCATCCCAGCATTTCCTGGCTGAGGGAGGGATTTGGGATGAATTACTTCCAATAATCCCCATAAAATACTTGGAAATATTATTTTGTAATAATTTTTTTGTCATCTTTTTATGGACTTCAATGGTTTTTGGATCAGGAGCTTTGGGAGAATCAGGGAGCTGAATTTAGGAATTATTTGCCGGTCCTCTGCTCTGTCTTTGTCAAAGAAATAACTTGAGATCCACTGAGCCCCAAAATCCCCTCCAAATTTGCATTTTTTCCCTCAAAATTGGGAATATTGCATCCACAGGGTTGAGGCCTCCTCATTGACAAATCGGGATTTTTTTTCCTCTGCAGAGTGGGGACATCAGAACCTCTTTGGGGAATATTCAGAGTTTTTTTTAGCTGAGCCCTGGTGCTTGGGGAATTAATTCCAACCACAGTGGGGAAAAGAAATCTCTGGGGAGCTGAGAAATGCAAATTATAATTGTGGGATTTGCATAAAAGCTATTTCTGGCCCTTTTTTGACACGATGGATGTTGCTGCTTGAGGTTTCTCCTGGGGTTATTCCCAAAAAAAGCCAAAGTGTCCAAGCTGATGGAGGGAGAAGGGGAGGATTGATCCCAAAAGGAGGAGGAAATTCTGGAGCCTGAGGGGCAGGAAAATGAGCTTGGAAAGCTTCAGGTTAGAGCTGCTGGAGTGAATTATTGGGGATTTTTCTCCTCAAAATGTGACTGAACTTCCAATCACTTTGGAATCAGGAGTCCCATCCCATTTTCCCATTTTCCTGCTTTGCTGGTTGCTCCTTTTCACTTCAGCAGGTCCAGATTTGGGGGTGCTGGTGGTCTCTAGCTCTTTAACAAATCATTAATTAAATTAATTAAATTACATTTCCAGCTTTCAGAGAAAAAAAGACCTCAGGAAAATTGGTAAATAAATACAATATTAAAAAAAAAAATAGGAAAATGGGTAAATAAATACAATGGGTAAATTAATACAATGGGTAAATAAATACAATGAGTAAATAAATACAATGGGTAAATTAATACAATGGGTAAATTAATACAATGGGTAAATAAATACAATGGGTAAATAAATACAATGGGTAAATAAATACAAGCTTGTAAAGATTCAGGTTAGAACTAAATAGGCTGCTTTTCTCCTGGAGTGAATTCTTGGGGATTTTTCTCCTCAAAATGTGGCTGAATTTCCAATCACTTTGGAATCAGGAGTCCCATCCCATTTTCCCATTTTCCTGGCTTTGCTGTCACTTCAGCAGTTCCAGATTTGGGGGTGCTGGTGGCTCTCTGGCTCTTTAACAAATCAGTGAATAATTAAATTGAATTAATTACATTTCCAGCTTTCAGAGAAAAAAAAAAAAAGCAACAAAACCCAGGAAAATTGGTAAATAAATACAGTAATAAAGAAAAAAGCAACAGGAAAATAGGTAAATAAATACAATGTTAAAAAAATCCAGGAAAATGGGTAAATAAATACAATATTAAAAAAAAAACAGAATAGGAAAGTGGGTAAATAAACGCAATATTAAAAAAAACAGAACAGGAAAGTGGGTAAATAAATACAATATTAAAAAACAAAACAACCAGAAAAATGGGTAAATAAACACAATATTAAAAACAACAACAGGAAAATGGGTAAATAAATACAATATTTAAAAAAAAGGAAAATGAGTAAATAAATACAGTATTAAAGAAAAAACAACAGGAAAATGGGTAAATAAATACAATGTTAAAAATAAAAAACAGGAAAATAGGTAAGTAAATACAATGTTTAAAAACCCCAGGAAAATGGGTAAATAAATATAATATTAAAGAAAAAACCAACAGGAAAATGGGTAAATGAATACAATATTAAAGAAAAAAAACAAACAAAAACCCCAAACCAAACCAAAAAAAAACGCCAAAAAAGCCAAAACAAAAACCCAAAAAAATCAAACAAAAATCCCAAAACAAAACAAAAAACCGAAACCAAAACAAAAACCAAAACAAAATGAACCCAAAATAACCAACCAAAAACAAAAAAACCAAAACAAAAAAAATGCCAAAAAACAAACAAAACCCACCCCAAAACAAAACAAAAAACCCAAAAAAAATCTAAAGAACCTCCCAAAAAAACTCCAAACCAAAATAAAAATAAAAATCAAAAAACCACATAAAAACCCCCAAACAAACAAACTAAAAAAAAAAAACAAAAAAAACCCCAAAAAATCAAGAAAAAACCGAAAAAAACCAACAAAAAAAGGAAAACCACCCAACTTTTGGGGATGTTTTGGACGTTTTGGTGCTCTTGGAAGCTGCCGCGGGGCGCGTGGGCGGGGCTTGGCGTTAATTAATGACCGAGCGGTGTTAATTGTGTGTTTGGCAGGTGATCAAACTCACCTTCGAGGAGTTCGAGCTGGAGAGAGGCTACGACACGCTGACCGTGGGGGACGGGGGCCAGGTCGGAGACCAGAAATCCGTGCTCTATGTGTGAGTACCAGCTCCTTCCTGCAGGAATGCACCTGGCCAGGTGGGGCTGAGGGTGTGGGATTCAGGGATCCAGTGGTTTTAGGGCTTTTTTTGGTGGTTTTCTGTCACTTTGGCAACAGAAAATTGTCCCTTCTGTGATTTACGTGTGAGTTCCAGTCCCCCAATTCCCTCCTGCAGGAATGCACCTGGCCAGGTGGGGCTGAGGGCTTGGCAGGCAGGGATCTGATGGGTTTTGGGGCTGGTTGTCACTTTTGGGATAGAAAATTGGATTTCCTTAAATTGTTGCCTCTGTGCTTTATGTGTGAGTACCGACTCCCTACTGTAGGATTGCACCTGGCCAGGTGGGGCTGAGGGCTTGGGATTCAGGGATTCAGTGAGTTTGGGGCTGGACAGAAATTTGTCCCCCAATTTCCTCCTGCAGGAATGCCAGGTGGGGCTGAGGGTTTGGCAGACAGGGATCCAGTGGGTTTGGGGTTGGTTGTCACTTTGGGGACAGAAAATTTTCCCTTCTGTGATTTACGTGTGAGTTCCAATTCCCCAGTTTTCTCCTGCGGGAGCGCACCTGGTCAGGTGAAGTTGTGGGCTTGGCAAGCTGGGATCTGGGGGGGTTTTAGGGCTGGTTGTCATTTTGGGGACAGAAATTTGTCCCCCAATTCCCTCCTGCAGGAATGCCAGGTGGGGCTGAGGGCTTGGCATGCCAGGATTCAGTGGTTTTAGGGCTTTTTTTAGTGGTTTTCTGTCACTTTGGGAACAGAAAATTTTCCCTTCTGTGATTTACGTGTGAGTTCCAATTCCCCAATTTTCTCCGGTGGGAATGCACCTGGCCAGGTGAGGCTGAGGGCTTGGCAAGCAGAGATCCGGTGGGTTTGGGGCTGGTTGTCACTTTGGGGACAGAAAATTTGATTTCCTTAAATTGTCCCATCTGTGCTTTATGTGTGAGTACCAGAATGCACCTGGCCAGGTGGGGCTGAGGGCTTGGCAGGCAAGGATCCAGTGGTTTTAGGGCTTTATTTTCGTGGTTTTTTGTCACTTTGGAGACAGAAAATTGTCCCCTCTGAGCTTTATGTGTGAGTTCCAATTCCTCCCTTCAGGATTGCTCCTGGCCTTGCAGGGATCCAGTGGGTTTTGAGGCTGGTTGTCACTTTGGGGACAGAAATTTGTCTCCCAATTTCCTCCTGCAGGAATGCCAGGTGGGGCTGAGGGTTTGGCAGGCAAGGATCCAGTGGGTTTAGGGCTTTTTTTTAGTGGTTTTCTGTCACTTTGGGGACAGAAAAATTGTCCCCTCTGTGCTTTATGTGTGAGGACCAATTCCCTCCTGCAGGATTGCACCTGGCCAGGTGGGGCTGCAGGGCTTGGCAGGCAGGAATCTGGTGGGTTTGGGGCTGGTTGTCATTTTGGGGACAGAAAATTAAATTGTCCTCTCTGAGCTTTATGTGTGACTACCAGATTGCACCTGGCCAGGTGGGGCTGATGCAAATTTGGAATATCTGAGATTGAGCAAGTGCAGTGCCTGGAATCTTTTCCCAGGAAGTTTTCAGTAAATTCCTGCTGCTAATCCTTCCAGGGATATATTTATTTTTTTTAATAATCTGGGAGGATTAATTGAAAAGTAATGAAATGGGAGAGAGCTGTGAACACCACAGCTGTGAACACCACAGTGTTAATTAATGTGCTTGAAAATCCACGGATCACTTTTTCCAGAGTTTTCTGCCCACTTTTAGCTGGATTATTCAGGAATAATACCTGGATACAAAGTGAGGTTTCTTTGGGAGCATCAAAATGCAGCAACTCCTGTCAAAGGCAGTAATTCCAATTTCCTTCCTGCTCTTCACTTCTCCTTGGCTGTTGAGGAGCTCAGCCCTGCTGCCTTCCCAGTCAGGGAACTGAGGGGAGTTGCAGAGCAGCAGATTCCACCCCAAACTGAGCTGAAGGATTTTGTTCCCAGGCTCATTCCCACCCTGGAAAATGGGAGCAGAGCAGATTGTTAGGCTGAGCTTGCTCACTTGCAGAAGGAATTTGATTTCCTGAAGTAACCAGCACCCAAATCAATCCCCCCAGCTTGTTCAGAGTGGGGTGGTAAAGGATGCAGAAAACCTGCTTTTCCTGGAGGTTTTTCCTCTTTGAGCGTTCCTGCTTCAATAAATAAACTGAGAATTAACAACAACGCTGCTGAACATCTCTGGGATGCAAAACAGGCACTAAAACAAGATCACTTCTTCATTTAACAGCACCCTGAGATCAATAAAATCCTGCTGCAGGTCAGAGAAATCAGAGCAGAGGTGGGGGCAGAGCTTGGCTGGGATTGTGATTGCAGGAAAAACAAAAACCACGCCAGGTTCAGAGCCTGGGCATGGCGTCCCTGTCCCTGGATGGGCAGGACAGGTCTGTGATGCCCAGGGTGCCCCCATTTCCCTGAGATCCCTGCCCTGGAGAGGAGCTGGCACTCAGCAGGGAGTGGAGTTAATGTCACCTGCACTGGGGGGTGACACAGAGTCCTGGGGTGGTTTGGGGTGGAAGGACCTCAAAGCCCCTCCAGTGCCACCCCTGCCATGGCAGGGACACCTCAAACTGCCCCAGGCTGCCCCAAGCCCTGTCCAGCCTGGCCTTGGGCACTGCCAGGGATCCAGGGGCAGCCACAGCTGCTCTGGGCACCTGTGCCAGGGCCTGCCCACCCTCACAGCCAGCAATTTCTTATCAAAATCCCACCCAATTCTCCAATTTTCCAGTTTGAGTTCATTCCCCCTTGTCCTGGCACTGCAGTTCTGGTGCTGAGTCTCCTGCAGCTCCTGGCAGGAGCTGTGAGGGCTCCACTCAACCTTTCCCCTCTCCAGGCTGAACATTCCCAGCTCTCCCAGCCTGGATCACATCCCTCCTCTGGCAGGAGCAATTTCTCCTCAAAACCCCACCCAATTCTCCAATTTTCCACTTTGAATTCATTCCCCCTTGTCCTGACACTGCAGTTCCTGGTGCTGAGTCCCTCACCAGCTCTCCTGGCAGGTTGATCTGAAGGCTCCACTCAACATTCCCTAATCCAGGCTGAGCATTCCCAGCTCTCCCAGCCTGGATCCTGCCCCTTTATCAACCTCACATCCCTCCTCTGGCAGGAGCAATTTCTCCCCCAAATCCCACCCAGTTTTCCCTTTTCCAGTGTGAATCCATTCCCCCTTGTCCTGGCACTGCAGTTCCTGGTGCTGAGTCCTTCTCCAGCTCTCCCGGCAGGTGCTCTGAGGGCTCCACTCATCTTTCCTTCTCCAGGCTCAACATTCCCGACTCTCCCAACCTGGATCACATCCCTCCTCTGGCAGGAGCAATTTCTCCCTAAAATCCCACCCAATTTTCCCTTTTCCCAGTTTGAATTCATTCCCCTTGTCCTGACACTGCAGTTCCTGGTGCTGAGTCCCTCTCCAGCTCTCCTGAAGCTCCTGGGATGCTGAGGAAGCTCCCCTCAACCTTTCCCTTCTCCAGGATGAACATTCCCAGCTCTCCCAGCGTGGTTCCTGTTCTTTTATTAGTTTCACATCCCATGTCTGGCAGGAGCAATTTCTCCCCAAAATCTCACCCAATTCTCCAGTTTTCCACTTTGAATCCATTCCCCCTTGTCCTGGCACTGCAGTTCTGGTGCTCAGTCCCTCTCCAGCTCTCCTGGCAGGAACTGTGAGGGCTCCACTCATCTTTCCTTCTCCAGACTGAACATTCTCGACTCTCCCAGCCTGGCTCCTGTCCCTTTATCAGCCTCACATCCCTCCTCTGGCAGGAGCAATTTCTCCCTAAAATCCCGCCCAATTTTCCCTTTTCCCAGTTTGAATTCATTCCCCCTTGTCCTGCACTGCAGTTCTGGTGCTCAGTCCCTCTCCAGCTCTCCTGACAGGAACTGTGAGGGCTCCACTCATCTTTCCTTCTCCAGGCTGAACATTCCCAGCTCTCCCAGCCTGGATCCTGCCCCTTTATCACCTCACATCCCTCCTCTGGCCTTGCTCCAGCAATTCCCTGTCCCCTTCTGATGAGTTTACTTTCATCCAGGAGCCTTTCAAGTGCTGCTGTTGTAGCTGGGGCCAGGCCCAATCCAGAGCTGAACACATCAATTGGGATTTATTTAAACCCTGCAGAAAAGATAAAAAAAACCCTCTCACCCCTCTCCACTTGCTCTTAATTTCTGAATTTCTCACAGATAATACCTGAGCAGAAACAGGATAATCACAACATTAAACACAGGCAACACAAGAGCCCTGCTCCTGGAATAAAATCATCCCACCCACACAAATGCTGCTCCTGGGAAGGGAGGCAGGAGCTGAGCTCCATCTCCTATGCCAGAGATGCTCCTGTGGGTGGGGGATAAAGCTCTAAAGCTGGGCTGAGGTGATTAATCCCAGAGGCTGAATGAGCCTCGTTAATTGGGGGAGATCAGTGACATTTCCCTCAATCTCCTCAGCCCTCCTGGGAGGATGCTGAGGGGAAGGCAGAGCCCTGATCCTGCTGGGATTAGTGGCACTTCTCAAGGGCTCAGGGGTGCTCAGCACATTTGGGTTCTCAAGGGCTCAGGGGTGTTCAGCACGTTTGGGTTCTCAAGGGCTCACAGGGTGTTCAGCCCATTTGGGTTCTCAAGGGCTCACAGGTGTTCAGCCCATTTGGGTTCTCAAGGGCTCAGGGGTGCTCAGCACATTTGGGTTCTCAAGGGCTCAGGGGTGTTCAGCACGTTTGGGTTCTCAAGGGCTCACAGGGTGTTCAGCCCATTTGGGGCTCGTGCTTTGTCTGCTGCTGTGGAGATGACCCCAAGGTGTTGGAAAATCTTTTTTCCAAACCCTGAGACCCAAGAAGAAGTCAGGATTCCTTGGTTTTCCTTCTCAAGTTGTTTATTTTCCCTTATCTGTCTGGCAGGTCGGGTTGTGGCACAGTCCCTGCCCTTGGGGTGGTGTTGGTTTTTTACACTAAGAACTATGTGTACTTATTTACAATAATTTTTTAATACTTATCACCTATGTTAGACAGTGTGTTTCTACCTTAAACCAATCCAAAAGTGCCCCCATCACAGCAGAAGATGGAGAACAAGAAGAAGAAGGACAGATCACACCCAGATTTCTCCATCTTGCCCTCTTGAACCCCCATTCTAAATCCCCAAAATTCTACTTTTTCACCCTGTGACAAATCCACTATCATTCTACTCAAACTCCTGTGGCTTTTAAATCTTCACACAAAGTTGGTCATTGTTTCCATGGGTTAAAATCAAAGGCTCAGGTGGTTCTGACTCCGTGCCAAGGTCTCTGAGCCCCCTGCCAGGGTCTGGAGTCACCCAGGGCAGCCAGAGGAATGTTCTGGATTCCGACACTCCGGGTGCTTTTCTCCTTTCCTTTCCTCACAGAAACTTCTCTCAGGGCAGCCATGGAGCAGGGAATGGGTGGGAAGTCATTTTGGGTGGAAAGTTGTCGGGATCATCGGTTTGTCAGAGTGACCCCGAGAAAAGCTCCAAACTCTGTTTTCCCAGCCCAGCGCTTAAAGGAGGAGTCAGGGCTCTTCATTTCTCGGCCTCAAGGTTGTTTATTAATTCTTATCTATAAAATTTTCTTTCTGCCCAGCAGAGATCTGCTCAGCAGGGCAGCCACA
>JAWWEB010000091.1:4232656-4245124 GCA_035222195.1 Myioborus miniatus
TGTGCCAGGGTCTCTGAGCCCCCTGGCAGGGTCTGGGCTGCTCAGGACAGCCAGAGGGATGTGCTGGGTCCCGACAGAAATTCATCATTTTCTGTGCTCCTGGGAGCTGCTGCGAGGGCAGCTCAGGGGATTCAGGCACTCGGGGCTGGCTCTGGCTCCTGGGTTTGATTTGTTTGCTGATGTTTTCCCTCAGTGAGCAGGGAAAGGATTCCTTTGATCTGTGCCAGCAGCAGCAGGGAGGTGGAATCACTGCACTGAGGGTGCTGGGGCAGGATTCAGTGTGGGGTAAAACAGAGGATTTTCACCAGGCTCAAAATCTCCCAGTTTTTTTGGGGTGATTCTTAATTAGTTTGGCATTTCCTTCTCCTGCAGAGTCCTTTAGTTGAGGGTGGTGAATCTGAGGCCACTTTGAGGCTGTTTTTTAAATATAATTATGCATTATATTATATTTTTATAATCATATGATATTCATATATGATTTATAATTCTATATTTTACATTATATTATGTATTTATTTTATATCTTTATTATATTATCATATTATTATCTATTATCATACCATTATGTTTTTATTTCTATTATTACATAAATTTAATTTTTTCTATAATTTTATTTTATCATATGTTCTATATTTTATATTATTTTATATTCTATTATACTTTGTTTTAATTAATATAATAGATAATTAATCATATTATAGTTTAATATATTATTATGTCTTTATTATATTATTATTTTTATTAATTTTATAATTCTAACAATATTTTATTAATATAATATATAATATTAAATATATTATACGTATATAATATGTATAATAATAATATATAAAAATATAATATATACAGTATAATTTAACAATATATAATTAATATAAATATATAATATTTTTTAAAATATTATTTTAACTCATTTTTATATATTATCTTATTCTAATTTGTTTTTCTTATTTATTTTTGCAGCCTGACAGGCACCACAGTCCCTGACCTCATTGTCAGCACCCAGCACCAGATGTGGCTCCTGTTCCAGACTGACAGTGTCAGCAACCTGCTGGGCTTCAAAGCCACCTACGAAGGTAACCCAGGCTCCTCCCTCCCAATTCCCCTTTCCCAAAATATCAGGGACCAGCTGAGTGCAGGGACTGAGGAGAAAAAGGAGATCCTCTAAATAAATCAAAATTCAGTGCAGGGATTTGGGAGAAAAAGGAGCTCCTATGAATAAACCAAAATGGGTGCAGGGATTGGGGAGAAAAGGGAACTCCTCTAAATAAATCAAAATGGGTGCAGGGATCTAGGAGAAAAAGATCCTCTGAATAAATCAAAATTCAGTGCAGGGATTTGGGAGAAAAAGATCCTCTGAATAAATCAAAACTCAGTGCAGGAATGTGGAAGAAAAGGGAGTTCCTCTAAATAAATCAAAACTGGGTGCAGGAATCTGGGAGAAAAGGGAGCTCCTCTAAATAAATCAAAATTCAGTGTAGGGATTGAGGAGAAAAGGGAGCTCCTCTAAATAAATCAAAATTCAGTGCAGGAATGTGGGAGAAAAGGCAGCTCCTCTAAATAAATCAAAATTCAGTGTAGGAATCTGGGAGAAAAAGGAGATCCTCTAAATCAATCAAAATTCAGTGCAGGAATCTGGGAGAAAAAGGAGATTCTCTAAGTAAATCAAAACTCAGTGCAGGGATTGGGGAGAAAAGGGAGCTCCTCTAAATAAATCAAAATGGGTGCAGGGATTTGGGAGAAAAAGGAGATCCTCTAAATAAAGCTCTGCAGGTTTGGTTTTGTTTTTTTATTTTTTTCCTTAAGAGTTTCCTTTCCCATCCAAGCTGGCTGGGCGGGGGCTGTCCCATTGCCATTTCAGGTGTTTTATTGGAAAAAAAAGGGAATTTTCAGCTGACAGCAACAGGTTGTGCCTGTAGGAGGGGATGGGATGGGGAATCCCTGGTTCCAGCAGATCTCTGGTGTCAGCTGCTTTAAACTGGGCTGTTTCAGGTGAAATCAAAGTTAATAAAAGTTAAAGTCGGGATTTTTTCAAAGAAACTCCCAGAATGCAGCAAAATGGGAGTGCTCAGGTCTGGCCTAAGGTTGTGTTTGCTGTTGTCACCGGTGTTGGTGTGTTCTGACCCATGGCAGGGTGGAACAGGATGGGCTTTAATTCCAGCCCAAACCAGTCTGGGATTCCCTGAAGGAGATAAAAAAGGATCCAAAGAGGAAACACAACAAGGAGGGGGTGAATTAAAAGGAAAAATCCCTTCCTGCCACCCCAGAGCAGCAGAGCAGGTGCAGCACTGGGCCTGGCATCACATTAAACCCTGTCCTGAGCTTTAGGCCAGGCTTAAACACCAGGAACAGGATCTTGGCAAAAAGAGCTCAAAGCCCTTCTGTGGCTCCTGCTTCGTGACAAACTCAGGCCATTAAATTTCATTTAATTTAAATGAAATTTAATTTAATGGGAGAGCAGAGCAAGAGGGATGGAAACCCCTTGGTCTCCTAAGAGACCCCAACACCAACAAAACAGGGGAGTAGGAGATGCAGAACCTAAAAAAAAAATAAACCCAGGGCTGGATTCCCACCTGGATAATTGGCAAAAGAGCTGCAGGAAGCAGCAGCTCATCCCAGCAAAGTTTGAAAAAACAAAATAAAATAAAATCCTTCTTTCTTCTGCTGAAGAACTGGAGTTTATTCCAAGCAAGAACATAAAAGTCAATCAATTGTATCAATTCCTGTGGCAAGATGAAAAAGTTTGATGAGAAGCACAAAGGGCAGGGCAGGAAATCTCCAGCTCCAGCCCTGCAGAGCTCCTGAGCCTCTTTAGCACCGTGGGGCTGAATTCCAGCTCTGCTCAGCCAAAGCCTTGCTCAGCACTCCCCTGACAATAAACAGCTTTTAATCATCCCCTGCCTGCAGCAGGGGCTCAGCCCTGACTCAGCTCCTTCCCAATTCCAGCAGAAATCCAAATTAAATTAGTGTGGGAGCGCCCATAAATCTGGTTTTAATTTGAAATTCTGGCTTTCTGTTAAAACAGGACAAGGGTGAATTACAATTTGGCTTTGTTCTGGGTTTTGGTGGGGGTTTTTTTTTTTGTGATGTTTCTGTTCTTACCACAGGAATTTATAAAATTACTTTACTTTTATGCTGTTGCTTGGCATAAACTCAGGTTCACCAGTAGAAGAAATAAAGGGGTTTTTTAAAGTCCAAATAGGGGAATATCCCTCAGAAGGAGGAAATTGTGGGAGTCTGGATCTTCTTTAATCAATCCTGAATTTCTGAAAAATATGCCTGAAGGAATCTTTTATCCCAGCTGTTACAATGGGCTGGGAATTCTGCAGGAATATCCTGATGGATGTGGAAGGCACCAGCTCCAGGGCAAGGAGTTCTCCCAACAAATCACCCAATTTCATTTATTCTTGGAGGCAAAAACTAAAAGGCAACAGAAACGTCCTCCTCCAAATTCCTGCCTGACACCATTAGCTTTAATTAATTAAGGCAAGGTCATTTAAGTACAAAATCCTGTGTGTGAGGTAAAATCCTTTGGGCTGGAATGAGATAAAAATGGGATCATTTTCATTCATTCTCAGAGGCAAAAACTAAAAGGCAACAGAAACACTGTGGTCTTGATTCCTCCAAATTCCTACCTGACACCATTAGCTTTAATTAATTAAACCAATGTAATTTAAGTCCAAAATCCTGTGCGTGAGGTAAAATATTTTCCTGGGTGTTTCCTCTTTAGATCCCTTTTTTCCTCCTTCAGGAATCCCAGAGCAGTTTGGGTTGGAAGGAGCTGGAAGCCCATCCTGTTCCACCCCTCCATGGGGTCAGAACCAGAAAATCTTTTGGGCTGGAATGAAATAAAAATGGGATTATTTTCATTCATTCTCGAAGGGAAAAACTAAAAGGCAACAGAAACACCCTGGTCTTGATTCCTCCAAATTCCTACCTGACACCATTAGCTTTAATTAATTAAGGCAAGGTCATTTAAGTACAAAATCCTGTGTGTGTGTGATAAAATCCTTTGGGCTGGAATGAGATAAAAATGGGATCATTTTCATTCATTCTTGGAGGCAAAATCTAAATTGCAACAGAAACGCCCTCCTCTAAATTCCTACCTGACAGCATAAGCTTTAATTAATTAACAAAGTTCATTTAAGTACAAAATCCTGTGTGTGAGGTAGAATATTTCCCTGGGTGTTTCCTGACTGGGGGTGACAATTTGGGGTTTCCTCAGTCTCACAAATTCTTCACCCTGTGGCTGCCCCTTCCAAAAACCTGAGTTTGACTTGCTGGCAGCTCCAAAATTCCTCATTTTCCCCCTGAAAATTCCTCATTTTCCCCCAGAAAAATCCTCGTTTTCCCCTCAGAAAAATCCTCGTTTTCCCCTCAGAAAAATCCTCGTTTTCCCCTCAGAAAAATCCTCATTTTCCTCCAGAAAAAACCTCATTTTCCCTCAGAAAAAAAACCTCATTTTCCCTCAGAAAAAATCCTCATTTTCCCCCATAAAAATCCTCAATTTTCCCTTAGAAAAATCCTCATTTTCCCCTCAGAAAAATCCTCATTTTCCCCTTTTTCCTCCTGCAAGAGCTGGAATTCCCAGGGAGGAGCAGCCTGCATTTGGGGAGGTGTGAGGGAGTTTTTTTTTCTCATTTCTCACCCAATTTCCCACCCACCACCCTCAGCCAAACAGCACAAAGAGCTCTGCAAAATTCCACATTTTCCCCTCAGAAAACGCAGTTTTGTCAAAAAATTTCCCCTTGTATGAATAATATTTGATGTGAAAGATTCATGTCAACTTGTTTCCTTTCAATAATGTCAAAACACTTGGTTTGGATGTTCTTGTTTAGTTTTGACTTTTATTATTCTAATGTGGAAGTGATTTTACTTTAAACATTTGTCAGGAGGGATGTTTCAATCTCATTGAAGTAACATGTTTTGATATTTTTGAATCAATCCTTTTTCTTTTTTATTTATTTATTTTTAATGGAACTTCTGCCCTGCTCAATATTTCATGGATTTTACTCCCTTACACAAAGAAATGCAGGAACCAGGGGATTTTTCTCAGGTCAAAAAATGGAATTTCCAAATAAATTCCATTTCCT
Source organism: Myioborus miniatus (assembly GCA_035222195.1). Taxonomy (NCBI): domain Eukaryota; kingdom Metazoa; phylum Chordata; class Aves; order Passeriformes; family Parulidae; genus Myioborus; species Myioborus miniatus. The sequence continues at coordinate 4,237,750 of JAWWEB010000091.1, forward strand.
GACCTCTGTAAGGTGATGGAACCTTCGAGCTGTGTTTGCCTGCTGCTGACAAGGAGAGGGTGGGAATTGGGAGCTCAAATTCTTCATTTTCCTCCCATTTTTCACCCCCTGATTTGAGCTGGGGTCGTGCAGAATGACAGGAAAAGGTGAGGAGGGAGGAGATCCTTGAGTGTTGTCTTTATTTTCTCTCATCCAAGGGTCAAAATGCTGATTTTACCTCACTTGGCTGCGTTTTTTCTGAGCTCCTGATGCCCTCAGCACATCCTGATTTTACTGATGCTGCGCATTCCCAGCTCCCTTTGGAATTCCAGCTCTGGAAATTCTGCTTTTCCCTCAGCTGGAGCTGCCTGGTGCAGAATTCCTGTGATTCCCATCCCTGCAGGGCCACCAGCCCAAGCTCAGGGAAATATTTAGGATTGGCTCTGGGATTTTGGCATCTCTGACCCTTCTGGGGATGCTCCCGTGGGCTTCAGGAGGATGGGGCTGCCACAATGGGAATTTTTTGTGTCTATGTGTGGAGTTTTGGGGATGCTAGAACAGGAATTTTTTATTTCCATTTGTGGAGGAGTTTTGGGGCTGCCAGGATGGGAATTTTTGTGTCTATGTGTGGAATTTTGGGGATGCTAAAATAGGAATTTTTTATTTCCATTTGTGGAGGAGTTTTGGGGCTGCCACAATGGGAATTTCTTGTGTTGCTGTATGGAATTTTGAAGCTGCCAGGATGGGAATTTTTGTGTCTATGTGTGGAATTTTGGGGTTGCCACAATGAGAATTTTCTTGTATCCATTTGTGGAGGAGTTTTGGGGCTGCCACAATGGGAATTTTTTGTGTCCATGTGTGGAATTTTGAAGCTGCCAGGATGGGAATTTTTGTGTCCATGTGTGGAGTTTTGAGGCTGCCAGGATGCGAATTTTTTGTCTCCATGTGTGGAATTTTGGGGCTGCCACAATGGGAATTTTTAATGTTCATTTCGAGGTTGCCACAATGGGAATTTCTTGTGTCCATTCATGGAATTTTGGGGCTGCCATGATGGGGTCAGGCAGGAATTTTTTGTGCCCATTTGTGGAGAAGTTTTGAGGCTGCCACAATGGGAATTTTTATTTCCATTTGTGGGAGAGGTTTGGGGCTGCCACAATGGGAATTTCTTGTGTCCATGCATGGAATTTTAGGGCTGCCATGATGGGGTCAGGCAGGAATTTTTTGTGTCCATGTGTGGAGAAGTTTTGGGCTCCCACAATGTGAATTTTCTTGCGTCAGTATGTGGAATTTTGGGGCTGCCAGGATGGCAATTTTTGTGTCCATGTGTGGAATTTTGGAGCTGCCACAATGAGAATTTTCTTGTATCCATTTGTGGAGGAGTTTTGGGCCTCCCACAATGGGAATTTCTTGTGTCCATTCATGGAATTTTAGGACTGCCATGATGGGGTCAGGTGAGAATTTTTTGTGTCCATTTGTGGAGGAGTTTTGAGGCTGCCAGGATGCGAATTTTTTGTGTCCATGTGTGGAGTTTTGGGGCTGCCACAATGGGAATTTTTAATGTCCATTTCGAGGTTGCCACAATGGGAATTTTTTGTGTCCATTCATGGAATTTTAGGGCTGCCATGATGGGGTCAGGCAGGAATTTTTTGTGTCCATTTGTGGGGGAGTTTTGAGGCTGCCAGGATGGAAATTTTTAATGTCCATTTCGGAGCTGCCACAATGGGAATTTTTTGTGTCCATGTGTGGAATTTTAAGACTGCCAGGATGGGGTCAGGCAGGAATTTCTGTGTCCATTTGTGGAGGAGTTTCAGGGCTGCCACAATGGGAATTTTTTATGTCCATTGTGGAATTTTGGGGCTGCCAGGATGGGAATTTTTTGTGTCTGTGCATGGAATTTTGGGGCTGCCACAGCTCAGGCAGGGTGTGACAGCCAAGGGTGTTCTGAGTGGCAGCAGGGAGCATCCCCAGCCCCCAGGTCCCCATCAGACACGCTGATAAATGTTCCACATCCACTCCCTCCCATCCCAGCTCGTTGCTATTCCTTGAGTTTTCCAGCTGAATTTTCATTTCATGCTAAGCACTGTTGGCCTTGTGCGTTTTTGAGGGGAGGAATGAACAGTTCAGTGCAGCTTTAACACCCAAAATTTTCATTTTCCATCCCTAATGTGCAAGTGCAGCTCCTAAACAGTCGTGATTTGGAAAGCCTGCAGGAAGATCCGTAAATCCTGGCAAAGTGCTTTCGCTGAGAGGCAAAAAAACTCAGCCAGTTTCGTGAAAACTTTTAATATTAATTTATGTTAAATTATTTTGGGGATGCTTCATTAACTAGCAGTGAGTTTTCAGCTTGAGATGCAGCAGAAACTCTGTGACTTCTGCTCAAAATACACCTGGATGTGGAGTTGCCTGGAGCCAGAATAATAATGAGGGTGCTTGTTGTTATTCCAGCCAAATTGGGATATTAGAGGGAGCCATGCAAATCTCAGCTCCCATGGTTTGCCTCTGTAAAGGAAGTGTCAGAGCAGAGATTTCCAATTTGGTGCAAGAAATTGGAAACGGGGAGGAAAAAGACAGTGAGACTGATCAGAGATGATGGGGATAAAAACCAGAGGAGTGTGGAGCAGATAAATAATGTGGGAACACTCAGGAGGAATGAAGTTTTTGGGGATAAAAACCTGAGGACTGAGAGAGTGGAGCAGATAAATAATGTGGGAACACTCGTGAGGAATGAAATTTTTTGGCTAAATCCAAAGGATTGGGAGAGGAGAAGAACGTGGGGCAGGTAAATAATGTGGGAACTCTCAGGAGGAATGAAGATTTGGGGATAAAAACTAAAGGATTGGGAGAGGACAGGAGTGTGGAGCAGATAAATAATGTGGGAACACTTGTGAGGAATGAAATTTTTGGGGATAAAAACCAGAGGACTGGGAGAGGAGTGTGGAGCAGGTAAATAATGTGGGAACACTCAGGAGGAATGAAGGAATGAAGTTTTTGGAGCTAATATTGATCCAGGGCAGGGAGCCCTTTGGAAATGGGATTGAGGGGAGCAGGAGATAAAAGAAAATTGTGCCTGGGATTTATTTGGAGTCCAGATGAGAGAGGGATTAACTCTGTGTGGGGACAAGGCAGGAATGGGAGTGGGGTTTAGGGGAGAATCGGGGCTGGGATGCCACAACCTGTGGGGGCTGCACCAGCTGGGCCTCAGCCCCTTCCCCACACCCAAATCCTCTCTTCCAGCCCCTTCCCACACCCAGATTCTGTTTTCTGTCTTCCAACTCCTTCCCCACACCCAAATTCTGTGTTCTTTCTCTTCCAGCCCTTTCCCTACACCCAAACTCTCTCTTCCAACCCCTTACCACACCCAAATCCTGTGTTTTCTCTCCAGCCCTTTCCCTACACCTAAATCCTCTCTTCCAGCCTCTTCCCCACAGCAAATATTTTTCATCCAGCCCCTTCCCAAACCCAAATTTTTTGTTCTCTCTCTTCCACCCTCTTCCCCACAGCCTAGTCCTGTGTTCTTTCTCTTCCAGCCCTTTCCGTACACCCAAATTCTTTCTTCCAACCCCTTCCCCACACCCCAACCCTGTGTTTTGTCTTCCAGCCCCTTTCCCACACCCAAATTTTGCGTTCTCTCTTCCAGCCCCTTCCTCACACCCAAGTTCTCTCTTCCAGCCCCTTTCCCACACCCTGATTCTGTGTTCTTTCTCTTCCAGCCCTTTCCCTACACCCAAACTCTCTCTCTTCCAGCCCCTTCCCCACAGCAAATATTTTTCATCCAGCCCCTTCCCAAACCCAAATTTTGTATTCTCTCTCTTCCACCCTCTTCCCCACAGCCCAATCCTGTGTTCATTCTTTCTTCCAACCCCTTCCTCAACCCCCTGTGTTCGTTCTCTTCTAGCCCTTCCCGTACACTCAAATTCTCTCTTCCACCCTCTTCCCCACACCCAGATTTTTTCTTCCAGCCCTTCCCACACCCCAGCCCTGTGTTTCCTCTCCTCCAGGCCCTTCCCTCACCCAACCCTGTGTTTGTTTTTGGTTCCAGAGATTGACCAGGGCAGCTGTGGGGACCCCGGCGTCCCCGCCTTTGGCCGCCGCGAGGGCTCCCAGTTCCGGCACGGGGACACGCTGCACTTCCAGTGCCAGCCCGCCTTCGAGCTCAAGGGCCACAAGAGCATCACCTGCCAAAAGAGCAGCCAGTGGTCTGCTCAGAAACCTGTGTGTGTTTGTAAGTGGGTCAGCAGCTCCAGGGCAGTGCCCTGCGTGCCCTCTGAGGTGGTGGCGCCTGCCCGGTGGCGCCTTCAGCCAGCTCGGGGACAGGTTTGGGCTCTTCACTGGGCAGGGCAGGGGAGATTTGGGCTCTGCTGGGCTCTCCCTGCCTTGTCCTGAAAGAAAATGAAGTCCTTGGTGATCAGCACAGACAGGAGATGGCCAAATTCACAATTTAAAGATGGATTCTCTTTGTAGAGAAAGTTTTGGGCTGTGTTGGGCTCTCCCTGCCTTGTCCTGAGGGGAAATCAGCCCTTGGTGGCCTGCACAGACAGGACATGGCCAAATTCACAATTTAAACATGGATTCTCTTTGCAAAGAGAGATTTGGGCTCTGTTGGGCTCCCCCTGCCTTGTCCTGAGGGAAAATCAGCCCTTGGTGGACAGGACCCAGCAAATTCCAGATTTAAACATGGATTCTCTTTGCAAAGAGAGATTTGGGCTGTGCTGGACTCTCTCTGCCTTGTCCTGAGGGGAAAATCAGCCCTTGGTGGCCAGCACAGACAGGAGATGGCCACATTCACAATTTAAACCTGGATTCTCTTTGCAAAGAGGGATTTGGGCTCTGCTGGGCTCTCCCTGCCTTGTCCTGAGGGGAAATCAGCCCTTGGTGGCCAGCACATACAGGACATGGCCAAATCCACAATTTAAACCTGAATTCTGTTTTTTGCCCCTCATTTCTCCCTCATGATCCAGCCCTCTCCAGGCTCCCTCCTGCAGGGCCTGTTTTACATTTGTTGCCCCATTCTCAGCAGGTTTGGGATGTTCTGCTCTCTGTGGTGCCTCAGGATCACATTTTGGGGTGGAAATGGGAGTTCTGCCCAGTCCCCATGGGGTTTCAGTGCTCTCAGTGTCCTCTGTAGATATGTTGAGCATTTTGCTTTATTGCCCTGACAGGACCTTCCTGCAGGAGTTTTCCCTCTGTTTTCCCCAGCTGGTGATAACCTCACTCTTCTTTTTATCTCCTTTTCTACTTTTTTTTTTAAATCTCCTTTTCTACTTTTGTTGGCTCTGTTAAAATCTGGGCCTTGTTGGAGCAGGGGAGTGAGGCTGAGCTTTAAAAAAAACCAGGAAAATGCAGTTCAGGGAGGGGAGAATGGAGAGGAAGAAAGCAAAAATGTTGTTTTTAGAAGAGCAGGTGCCAAAGTGGGTGGAATTCCAATGGAAATGTGGTGTGGCAGGAGCTGATCCATGAAAAGAATGGAGCTGTGGGGGGAAAACCAGATTTTGGAGAGCTGGGAGAAAACTGGGGGTCATGGGGAATGGTTAGAACCAGTTTGAAGCCAGTGCCTTTCTTTTCAAATATTTATTTAAGCTCAGAGAAATGCCTGGGGAAAGGAAGCAATTCCTCTGAGTCCTCCCTTTTCCAGCTGCCATCCCTCCCTTCCTGTTTGGTTTTTTTTTTATTTGTAAGCAAATCAGCTGGAGGTGCTGCTGAGGAAATAAAATATTGGAGTTTTTCCTGATTATCTGGGAGGTGGGAAGTGTTAGACTGGTTCTGTGCTGGTTTTTCCTTTTCATTTCTTGGAATCTCAGGTGAATTTGGACAAGTTGGTGTGGTTGAAGCTGGTGCTGACAGTTTGGAGTGAGAATAAACCAGTGGTTTGTGTTCAGGGCAACAGAACTGGGTGATAGCAGAGTAAAAAGGAGATTTTTGGTAAAATAGGATTATTGATGTTGATCAAATCAAGCCCCATCCATGCAAAGCATGGCAGGAATCTTTCAGTTTAAATAATTCTAGTGTGATCTGTTCTCTGTGGCTCTTGGGATATTCATGGATCAACAAAGCAATGTGCAGGGAGTGGGAAAAATACCTCCCAGACCCCTCCTGACCTTCACTCCTGATTTATTGTGGAGCAGGAGGGGTCACAAAATGGACAGAAAGGACAAAATGTGGCTGAATTCCAGCTGGGAAATGCTGGGAGACCATCAGATGTGAGGGGGGAAATGAAGGAACCCCTTTGCTTCTGTGAAATTGGGGTGTTGGGGAATGGTTTCTTTGAAATTTGGGGGTTGTTTCTTTGAAATTTGGGTCTTGTGGGGTTTGTTGCTGTGGAATTTGGGGAGTCTGGTTGGTCTGGGGGTGTGTTCCTCTTAAATATGGGTGTCTGGCTGTTTGATTCTGCAAAATATCAGTGTCTGGGTGTCTGTTTCTGTATAATTTAGGTGTCTGAATGTTTATTTCTGCACAATTTAGGTGTCTGAATGTTTGTTTCTGTCCAATTTTTTGTGTCAGTGTATCTGTTCCTGTACTTTGTGGGTGCCTGGGTGTTTATTTCTGTACAATTTGAGTGCCTGGGTGTTTATTTCTGTACAATTTGAGTGTCTGGGTGTTCATTTCTGTACCATTTGAGTGTCTGGGTGTTCATTTCTGTACAATTTGAGTGTCTGGGTGTTTATTTCTGTACAATTTGAGTGTCTGGGTGTTTATTTCTGTACAATTTGAGTGTCTGGATGTTTATTTCTGTACAATTTGAGTGTCTGGATGTTTATTTCTGTACAATTTGAGTGTCTGGGTCTTTATTTCTGTACAATTTGAGTGTCTGGGTGTTTATTTTTGTACAATTTCAGTGTCTGCATGGCTGTTTCTGTGCAATTTTAGTGTCTGGGTGTTTATTTCTGTAGCATTTGAGTGTCTGAGTGTTTATTTTTGTACAGTTTGAGTGTCTGCATGGCTGTTTCTGTGCAATTGTGTATCTGGGTGTTTGTTCCTGTTCCATCTGGGTGTCTGGATGTCTGTCCCTGTTCAGTGTGGGTGTCTGAGTGTTTATTTTTGTACAATTTGGGTATCTGGGTGTCTGTTTCTGTCAGATTTGGATGGCTGGGTGTCTGTTCCTGTTCAATGTGAGTGTCTGAATGTTTTTTCCCTGTTAAATTCAGGTTTCTGGGTGTCTGTTCCTGTTAAATTTGGGTGTCTCCGTGTTTATTTCTGTACAATTCAGATGTCTGGGTTGTCTGTTCAGTTTGAGTGTCTGAGTGTTTATTTCTGTACAGTTTGGATGTCTTTCTGTACAATTTGGGTGTCTGGGTGTTTATTTCTGTACAGTTTGGGTGTCCTTCTGTACAATTTGGGTGTCTGGGTGTTTATTTCTGTACAGTTTGGGTGTCCTTCTGTACAATTTGGGTGTCTGGGT
>JAWWEB010000091.1:4289071-4307334 GCA_035222195.1 Myioborus miniatus
TTCTCCGTGCCTGAGTCTGGACTTGGTTGAAGAAGTTGCTTTGAAGCTTTGGAGAAGGCTCTCTAATCTCTATTTGGGAATTTCTAGACCAGCCCCACTGGGTTTTTCCTGATAATTTTTCTTATCAAAGCCCTCAGGACAATCCCATGTGGTCGTTCCTTGATGGAAAATGTGTCCAAGATTTATCCCATCATTTTTGTCCCATCCCAGCTCATTTCCCTCTCTGTGAGCTGCTGTCAGACCCCCCCAAGGCTGTGCTCTCCTTGCTCTCATCCCATCCCAAACGTGGGAAGTTTGCTGGTTATTCCAAGGTATTTTTGGGGGATTTTCAGCCCAATTTTCCATATCTGTGCTGTGGTTTCCTGGTGTGTCCCAGAAGGATAACATTTCTCCATTTTTGAACTTGAAAAAGCTCTCTAATCCCTACTATGGCATTTCTAGACCAGCCCCACTGGGTTTTACCTGATATTTTTCTTTATCAAAGCCCACAGGACAATCCCATGTGCTCGTTCCTTCATGGAAAATGTTTCCAAGATTTATCCCATCATTTTTGTCCCATCCCAGCTCATTTCCCACTCTTTATCTGCTCTCAGACCCTTCCTTTCACCCCAAATACGTGAGGGCCGATCTGGGAAACCTCAGAGCCCTCACAAGGAGCCTGCATAAAAAACTGACAGGAAAAATATCAGTCATGTTTTGCCACAGTGAGAAACACGAGCAGGCACTTTGAGCCTTAAAAAAAGCAATAATTGATTTTTCAATCAGCTTGGCATTTAATGTGCCGGGAAGTGGAGTAAACACGACGGAGCCATTTAGGCCCAGACATGTTTTCAGCTCGTTACAGGCGAGCAAGCCTTGACAGGGACTTCCATAAACGCAGCAGAAAAGTGGAATTTGTCCCTTTCTGCCCTCCTGGCTGCTTGCTTATGGATTTTAGGAAGGTCCTGGTGGCATCCAGAGCTCTGTTTGTGGTGTTTGGCAGAGCCCTCACCTGGCAGAGCCACCATAACCTCGTGTCACACATCAGCCTCAGGGTCACTTCCCACTAAAATACCCCACAAGGATTCTGTGCTGTCTCAAGCTCCCCTTGTCTATCACATTTCCTTTTTTTTTCCCCATTCCTGCTTCTCATTTGGTGCTTTGGAAGTCTGTGTGCTCCAAATTGTGAAAAACGCCAATCACTTGTTTTTAAAATTTTAGGAGTTTGATAGTAATAAAATGGTTATTAAAAATAGTGATACAATTAGAGTAATAATAATTTGGACAAATTGAATTAGGACAATATGAGACAGTAAATACAAAGAGTTACAGACGTCTGGGTACCTTTTTCTGGGCAGCACGAGCCCGAAAAAGGACCCACATTAACAGAGGATTAACCCTTAAAAACAACTGCCTGTTGCATATTCATACAGCTCATACATGATGCATAAATTCCATTCAAATACAGGATTCTGTCTGGGCAGAGCCAACTTCTTCCTCCAAATCCTAACAGCGCCTCTGAGGTGGGAAGAAGTTCGTTTCTTCTGATAAGAGGGCAATAAATTATTTTTCTCTGAAATATTCAGGTGTCCTGTGGCTGCTATCTCACTGCAAGTCCTTTCTTAAAAAAAAGTATCCTACATAGCATAGTTTCTATTTTAACATTTTGTTATAACCTAAAACTATATTTAACACACTACTGAAGAGAATGAACACAGCATCGCTTTCTAACACAACACATACAACATTCATTTGAATATTTCCGAAAAGCCAGCCATAAGATACATGCATTTTTCACAAAAGGCTCACCCTTGGTGGTTTTCCTGCAGCTCCGTGTGGCGGGATCCTGACGGGCCCGGCTGGGGTGATCCTGTCCCCGCAGTACCCGGAGCCGTATCCCCCAGGGAAGGAGTGTGACTGGAAGCTGACAGTGTCCCCTGACTATGTCATTGCCCTGGTGTTCAACGTGTGAGTACACCAGGGTTTGGTGCCGTGGCCTTGGGGAGGGGCCTTGTGGTTTGATGCCATGGCCACAGAGAGGGGAGGGATGATCTGGGTGTGGATGTCTGAACACTGCAAAGGAGCCAACCCAAAGCTGATGGAGCTGTCCCATGCCCCTGGATAATCTGCTCCCAGACTTTTTTTGGAGGGGGAGATCCTCATATTCCAGCTGCAGCTGCTCTTTGATAGACAGAACATTGTCACAGTCATATTTACTGGAAAAATCCTTTTGCCCAGGATTCTTTTCCTGGGAAGCTGAGAAGCCTCAGAGAAAAAGGAAAACAATATTATCATCTCATGGCTTCTCCTCTGTTTTGCTGCATTGGAATGTGTTTGGGGATTGTTTACCCACAGGTGATTGTTTCATTGGTTTTTGCTGTGAGTTGTTTTCACTCTTTGGCCAATTGGGACCAAGCTGTGTCAGGACTCTGGAAAGAGTCACGAGTTTTCATTTTTATCTTTTTAGCCTTCTATAGTCTTTAGTATAGTTTAGTATAGCATTCTTTAATATAATATAGTATCATAAAATAATAAATCAGCCTTCTGAGAGCATGGAGTCAGAGTCATCATTCCTCCCTGCCACAGGGCACCCCACAAATACAACAGAACATGAGGTGGCACAGCCCAGGAATCCCTGCAGCAGCTCCAGCTCAGGCTCTGTCTCTTGACTCCATCCCCACTCCTGGATCCTTCACACATGGATGGAGGCAGAATTTCCTCTGCCTGGCAGGATTTTGGAGCAAGAGCAGCCAATCCCTGTCCTGGACTTCCACATCCCAGGACCTCAACTCGGAATTCTCCAGCAGCGCGTCCTGACCCCAAGCTCTCCTCCTTTGCTTTTGCAGCTTCAGCCTGGAGCCTGGCTATGATTTCCTGCACATCTATGATGGGCCTGACTCCCTGAGCCCCCTGATTGGGAGTTTTTATGGCTCCCAGCTCCCAGAGAGGATCGAGAGCAGCAGCAACAGCCTTTTCCTGGCGTTCCGGAGCGACGCCTCCGTCAGCAACGCCGGCTTCGTCATCGAGTACACAGGTGAGGGCTGGGGGCTCAGAAGCTACCTGGGGCTTTCCCTCTGCTTATTCCCAGATTATTCCACCTCTTTGGAGCAATTGGAGAGGCTCTAGATGCTGTAGAAAACTCCTGCTAGGAGGAATTGTAGTGTTTTGCCATCCCTGAGGCAGAGGATGGAAAAAGGGAGTGGGAAAGCAGTGGGAGGAGAAGAAGAAAGGAGTGAAACAGGAAAAGAGGAAAAGTGGTGCTCAAAAGTGTCCAAAGTTTGTGCATCAAGACCCCATCAGCAGCTGCCTCGGGCTTTACTTATTCCCACATTATTCCACCTCTTTGGAGCAATTGGAGAGGCTCTTGATGCTGTAGAAAACTCCTTCCAGGGGGAATTGTAGTGTTTTGCCACCCCTGAGGCAGAGGATGGAGGAAGGGAGGGAGGGAGGGAGTCCCTGTCTCCCAAAGCAGTGGGAGGAGAAGAGGAAAGGAGTGAAACAGGAAGAGAGGAAAAGTGGTGCTCAAAAGTGTCCAAAATTTGTGCATCAAGACCCCACCAGCAGCCACCTGGAGCTTTCACTCTGCTTATTCACTCTGCTTATTATTATTATTTCTCTGCTAAATCTCCACTTTGGAACAAGTGAGAGAGGCTCTAGATGCTGTGGAAAACTCCTTCCAGGGGAAATTCTGGTGTTTTGCCACCCCTGAGGCAGAGATGGAGGGAGGGAGGGAGGGAGGGTGTCCCTCTCTCCCAAAGCAGTGGGAAGAGAGAGGAAGGTGAAGAGGAATGGAGCGAAACTGGAAAAGTGGTGCTCAAAGTGTCCAAAATTTGTGCCCCACTGAGCCTGGAGAAGCCAGGATTTCAGGATTTAAAGGTTGAGGATACAAATATGTGATGGGCAGCAGGGGTTGACCAGTCTGTGGCTCCCAAAACAGGGAATTGGTGCTCTGTGGAAAAAAAAAAATCCCATCTTTTTGTGCTCCATTCACTTGGATCACCTGGTGCAGCTGCTGTGGACAGGAAAACCATGGGATCATCTGATTTTTCATGCAGAGAAGCAAAAGCAAGACCTGTGGGCTTTACAGTTTCCTGTTTCTCCTTCCACACCTTCCCCAAAATCTGAGAGCCCCTGATTTAATGCTTAAGCACACTTGAATTGTTCCCAGAGCCACTTCTCTCAGAAAAGCCCTTGTCTTTAATGAGCAATTTCCAAATGACAAAAGAGCAGGATTAATCAAAGCCTCTAATTATATTGCAGGCAGGAAAAAAAAATTAAAGAAAATAAAAACCCAAAAGAAAAGCTGTTAGAAGAAGAAAAACGAAAGAAATATCTAAGTCCTGACAGCTCTGTAGTGTTCCCTGGAATTTTTATGTGGAAATGGGATTTTAAACTCTGCAGGGCAGAGAATTTTTCACTCTCTATGTGCCAGGACCTCCCCATCTCAAACATGATTTGTCCTTGTGGCACTCAGTGCTCTGGGCTGGTGACAAGGTGGGGATGGGTCACAGCCTGGACTCTGTGATCCTGAAGGGATTTTCCAGCCTCAGCGATTCTGGGATTGTGTGAAATCAAAGTTTTGATTTATATTGTGCATCAAAACCCCACTGAGCCTGGAGAAGCCAGGATTTCAGGATTTAAAGGCTGAGGATACAAATGTATGATGGGCAGTGGGGGTTGACCAGTCTGTGGCTCCCAAAACAGGGAGGTTGGATTTTGGGTGCCTGGGTGGGAACTGGAGCCTCCCTTCTCCCAGGGGAGGGTCTGGAGCAGGCAGAATCCAAACCAAATCCCAAATCCAAATGGTGCCAATCCTTGTGAAGACCCCACACATTCCCAGGTGAAAAAAAACCCTAAAAAAACCTCCCATTTCACTGATCAAAACAGCAGAGGAATAAAAATCCTAGGAATTTTAATTTTTTAAATTTTTTTTATACTTTTTTTATTATTATTTCATCTCTTTCCCTGCAGAGAACCCCCGGGAGTCCTGCTTTGACCCAGGGTCCATCAAGAATGGCACCAGGGTGGGCACAGACCTGAAGCTGGGCTCCACCATCACCTTCTACTGTGATGGGGGCTACGACATCGAGGGGGGCCCCACCCTCACCTGTGTGATGGGAGGGGATGGGAAACCCACCTGGAACAAGCCACGCCCCACCTGTACAGGTAAATCCCACGGGAAAGGGCTGGGGGGAGGATCTGCCCAGAGCTGGACCCCTCACTGCATCCCCCATGGAAAACTGGGGGTTAATTCACTGGGGTTTTCTCAGTTTTTCCATCATTTTTTAGGAGTTTTACCAGGAATTGGTTTTCATCATTTTTCAGGGGTTTAACAGCTCTTCTTTTAATAGGAAAAGCTGATTTTTGTGAGTTTTCTTGAGGTTTTTTTTGGAGACAGGAAACAGGACGTGGCACAGGGCAGGAATCAGGAATCCTCTTAAACCCTGGCTAAACCTGATCCTTGCTAATCCAAACCCTCAATCTGGGGTGTTCCTGAGCAGGGGCACAGCTCAGTGACAAAACAAGGGGTTTTTCCTTAGGGTTTCTCTGTGGGTTTTTTGTTTTCTTTTCTGATTTCACCCCACCTGTACAGGTAAATCCCACAGGAAAGGGCTGGGGGCAGGATCTGCCCAGAGCTGGACCCCTCAATGCATCCCCCATGGAAAACTGGGGGTTAATTCACTGGGGGTTTCTCAGTTTTTCCATCATTTTTTAGGGGGTTTACCAGGAATTAGTTTTCATACTCTTCTTTTAGAGAAAGAGCTGATTTTTGGGAGTTTTCTTGAGCATTTTGGTTTTGGAGACAGGAAACTGGACGTGGCTGATTCAGTGCCTGGCACAGGACAGGAGTCAGGAATCCTCTTAAACCCTGGCTAAACCTGATCCTTGTTAATCCAAACCCTCAATCTTGGGTGTTCCTGAGCAGGGGCACAGCTCAGTGACAAAACAAGGGGTTTTTCCTTAGGGTTTCTCTGTGGTTTTTTTGTTTTCTTTTCTGACTTCATGGTTTGCAGTCAGACCTGAGCTGAGAAGGGGATCAAGAGGCAGCTGGTGGGGGGGAGGAGTGAAATCCCTAATTTGGGAAGGCTCTGGCAGGGAAAACTGAGGAAAGGTGGCAGAAGGAGCTCATCCCCAGCTGTGAGATGGGGAACAGTGGAAATCTGTCATTAATTAGTGGTTTGATAATTCCACATGGAGCCAGCACAAACTCAGGGTGGGATAAACCTGATTTTTCCAATGAGAACTTTCATGGAGCAGCACCTGGAGCAGGGATTGGTGGCTGGGGACATTTCCAGGCTCCAGGGATGCTCCAGGATCCTTTTCCTTTGCAGCTCCCTGTGGAGGGCAGTACACAGGCTCAGATGGAGTCGTTCTGTCCCCAAATTATCCCCAAAACTACACCAGTGGCCAGGTGTGCCTGTACTCCATCGTCGTGCCCAAGGACTATGGTACCATGCTTGGAATTTTTATGTGATTCTCTTCTTATTTGCTGGGTTTTTAATGATAATTTTTAATAAGTGCATCCAGAACTGGAGATAAGGCAGGTGGAAGAGCAGCAAGAGGTGCTGTTGGGTGTTCTTTGTGCTGGAGTCAGAGAAAATTCTGGATTTCTCCAATTTTGTCCATTACAGCTAATCAATAATTATTGTCCCTCAGTGGAATTCTGCACCTCATATTCCCTAGGCAGGAAAAGGGGATGAGTCACAGAAAATTCCCAGGGGGCTGGGAATCAGTGGGAAAATGTTCTGTTAATGAAACCAGGGGAGGCTGGTGCTGCCTCTGGAATTTGGGGATTTATAAAGGGCTCCCATTTTTCCAGGCTGTCACTGCCTGCCTGGAATAAAGGCAGCTGAAACACAGGACAGAGGCTGTGCTGGGGAAAGAGATCCCAGTTTGGAATGCTGGGAATCCTGCAGGGTCAGGGGGTGGTCTCAATGGTCCTTGGGGTCTGGTTCAGCTCTGGGCATTCTGGGGTTCCAAGAAAATGCCTTGGCCCCATGGGCTGGCTGTATAGGGCAGTGTGGGGACAACAGTGGGGTGACAGTGGGGACAGCAGTGGGGTGGCAGTGTGGTGGCAGGGGGATGGGAGTGGGACAGCAGTGGAACCATCAGTGGGGACAGCAATGGGATGGAACGGGGACAGCAGTGGGGATGATGGTGTGATGGCCATGGGGACAGCAGTGGGGGCACAGCAGTGTGGTGACATTGGGGACAGCAGTGGGGGCACAGCAGTGTGGTGACATTGGGGACAGCAGCATGATGATGCTGGGGACAGCAGTGGGATGGCAGCGTGATGGCACTGGGGACAGCAGTGTGGTGACACTGGGGACAGCAGTGTGGTGATGCTGGAGACAGCAGTGGGACAGCAGTGTGGTGACTCTGGGGACAGCAGTGTGGTGATTCTGGGGACAGCAATGGGGTGGCACTGGAGACAGCCATGTGGTGATGCTGGGGACAGCAGTGGGATGGCAGTGTGGTGGCACTGGGGACAACTGCGTGGTGACGCTGGGGACAGCAGTGTGGTGGTGCTGGGGACAGCAGTGGCCGGTGCCAGCCCTGTCCCTGTCCCTGTCCCTGTCCCTGTCCCCACAGTGCTCTTCGGGCAGTTTGCCTTTTTCCAGACGGCGCTCAATGACGTGGTGGAGGTGCACGATGGCCCCACGGAGCACTCACGGCTGCTCAGCTCCCTCTCAGGCTCTCACTCAGGTAGGGAGCTGCTCCCTGTCCCCTGTCCCTGTCCCTGCTGGGGACAGCAGCTTTGGCACAGCTGACACCCACCACCTGCTCCCTGTGGTTCATTCCTTCACCTCTGTCTCTCTCCCGTTTTCCCTCCTCCCCATCCAGGGGAATCTTTGCCATTGGCCACCACCAACCAGATCCTCATCAAATTCAGCTCCAAGGGTCAATCCACAGCCAAAGGCTTCCATTTTGTCTACCAAGGTGAGTTCAGGTGTGCTCTGGAAGTGTCCTCGGGTCGCTCCCAGGGGTGTCCTGAGTGTCCTGAGCTGCTTTTGGTGTCTGGGGGTTCTGAGCAGGGAATATCAGGGAATTAGGATTCCTCTGGGAGCAGAGCTCTGGCAGGGCTGGCTGGCTGCTGTGGGTACTTTGTATTCTGCCCTTTCATTCCCACTCAGCCTGAACCCTGCACATCCCAGGATTACCATCAGCCCCATCCCCATGCTGTGCCTGGAGTCACACAGAATTTAGAGATTTATCCCACAGCGATTCCTCCCAGTGGCATTTTCAGCACTTTTGCTGGGTGTAAGCAGCTGCAATCCCGTCTGGCAGCTCGGAAATCCTCCCTCTGTGCATGTCACAGGCTCGGGGCTGTCACACTGCTGCCCCTTGATCCTTTCAGTAACAGCTTTGTGCTGCACTGGGCGAGAACAGCTCGGGGATTTTATGGGAGTAAATAGCAAATGATGCATGGAACAGCGGGAAAGCAGAAGGGATTTCTCACCCACGTGCTCCCTGGAGTTGTCTGTGGGAACATCCAGGCTTTTGCTGCAAAGAGGGGACAGACACTGACACGACCTGAGCCTTCTCCAGGGGTGAAGCAAAGCGTGGTTTGGATTTTGGAATAGTTAGAGATCTGTTCTCTTGAATTCCTGCCTAATGAGTGTGAAACAGCCGTGGCTGTGATTGTAATCTTCAAAGAGCTCAGCAGAACAAAGGTTTTGATGAAACCAGGGAAGGTTTCCTCCTCCCTCCTGCAAGAGCTGCATGGGAAGCAAGGGGGAAAGGGCGATCCTGATTTGGATCTGCCTGGCCAGACTCTAATTAGCTAAACACTCATAAATTTAAAGCAACTCAGAGGAAAATATTAATTGAATTCTTCCTTGGCAATAGACCTGGGGTTTTTTTTTGATGAGTTTTTCTCCTCACTTATCTGCCAGACTCATTCCTGTCTTTGACTGTAATTCCCAGTATTGGACAGGAATATCAACAATTTCAGCACCATCACAACTTAAATCTCCCTTTTCTCTCTTTTCCAAAGAAGATTTTTTTTTTCCCAATTGCTGTTCCTTCGTGGCCATGAGGCCCAGGGAGCTGAGGAACCCAAAGGCTCCTGCATTGGGTGACAAAACAATTTTTTGGGAAGCCACTGCCAAATCCTTTGGTTCCCCTGGCTAAAAACAACCTTTTGGTGTGGGGGAAGTTCTCTGGAGGGAGAACTGGGTGAATGGGGGGGTTCTGGATGTCCCAGCTGCTTTTATTTCAGGTATAGAATCATTAAATCATTGAAGTTGAAAAAAATCTCCAAGATCTTCAAGTCCAACCTTCATGCAGGTGCCCCCATGCCCACCCAGGTGCCACCTCCACTTGGTCTGGCATGGAACCACTTGAACTCAGATCACCTGAGCTGGCAGAACTGGGAGGGAAATGTTCTTTTTTTCTCTTCTCAGTGGTCATTCTTGGGTTCAGCCCACCTTTGGGGTTTAGGTGCTTTGGGATTTAGGAATGATCAGGCAATGGTCATGCTTGGATGCAGACATTCTTTAGGCTTTAGATACTTAGGGGTTTAGGAGTAATCACTCAATGGTCATGCCTGGATTAAGCCAATCTTTAGGATTTAGGTATAATCAGTCAATGGTCATGATTGGATTCGACCAGTTTTTGGGATTTAGATACAATCAGTCAATGGTCATGCCTGGATTAAGCCAATCTTTGGGATCTAAATAAAATCAAGCTGTGGTTATGCTTGGATTCATCCTCTCTTTGTGATTTAGGTACTTTGGGGTTTTAGATACAATCAGTCAGGGGCCAGGTTTGGATTCATCCCTTCCTTGGGGTTTAGATACAATTGGTCAATGGTCATGTTTGGATTCAGTCCCTCTTTGGGGTTTAAACTCTTTGGGATTTAGGTACAATTGGTCCATGGTCATGTTTGGATTCAGCCCCAATACTTTAAGGTTTTAGATACAATCAATCAATGGTAAAGCTTGGATTTAGCTTCTCCTTGGGATTTAGATATTTTGGGGTTTAGGTACAATCAGCCAATGATCATGTTTGGATTGAACCCAAATACTTTCAATTTTAGGTACAATCAGTCAATGGCCAAGTTTAGATTCATCCCCTCCTTGGGTTTTAGGTACAATCAGTCAATGGTTGTGTTTGGATTCAGGCACTCTTTGGGGTTTAGATACTTTGGGATTTAGGTGCAGTTGCTCAATGGCCAGGTTTGGATTCAGCCTTTCCTTTGGATTTGGATACTTTGGGATTTAGGTACAATCACTCAATGGTCATGTTTGGATTCAACCCTGATTCTTCAGGTTTTTAGATACAATGAGTCAGTGGTCATGTTTGCATTCTGCCCCTCCTTGGGGTTTAGATACAATCAGTCAATGGCCAAGTTTGGATTCAGCCCCTCCTTGGGATTTATGTACAATCTGTCAATGGTTGTGTTTGATTCAACCCCTCCTTGGGATTTAGATACAATCAGTCAATGGCCAAGTTTGGATTCAGCCCTTCCTTTGGATTTAGATACTTTGGGGTTTAGGTACAATCAGTCAATGGCCAGGTTTAGATTCAGCCTCTCCTTGTGTTTTAAACACTTTGGGATTTAGGTAGAATCATTCAGTGGTCATGTTTGGATTCAGCCTCTCCTTGTGTTTTAAACACTTTGGGATTTAGGTAGAATCATTCAGTGGTCATGTTTGGATTCACCCCTGACACTTCAGGCCTTTAGGTACAATCAGCCAGCAGTCAGTGTGCACCCAGCACCTCTCGGCATTCAGGAATTTCAGTGTAAAGCTGACAAATCTTCACTCCACCATGTCCCTGCCAGCACTAACTGTGTTCTGTGTGTGCCTCCCCTGTGTGGCAGCCGTGCCCCGCACCAGCGCCACGCAGTGCAGCTCGGTGCCGGAGCCGCGGCACGGCCGGCGCCTGGGCAGCGACTTCGCCGTGGGCGCCCTGGTGCGCTTCGAGTGCAGCCCCGGGTACAGCCTGCGAGGCTCCCCTGCCATCCAGTGCCTGGCCATGCCCGGGGCCCTGGCCCAGTGGAACTCCTCCGTCCCCACCTGCGTGGGTAGGTGCCACCTTGATTGTTTTAAAGTTTTTCTGGGCTTTCGGATGTTTGCGCTCTTGTCGCGCGCTTTGCGTAAATGACTTATTGTTCTGCGTTCTTTTATGGAAGAGGGGAAATTTGATGGGCCATTGGTTTGTCCAGTGTCATTGGATAGACGGCATTGTCACCCTCCAATCCACTGCCACTTTCAGAAATCTATAAATGTTAGAGTCAGAAATGGAAAGTTCTCACTTTACCTTGAAAAGAGCAGCGTGTTCGTGGAGTTTTATTTCAAGAGGAGAAATTTAGTGGACTGTTGGTGTGTCCAGTGTCATTGGAGAGGTGGCATTGTCACCCTCCAATCCACTGCCACTTTTGGAAGTCTATAAATGTTAGAGTCAGAAATTAAAAGCTCTCTTTTTACCTTGTAAAGAGCAGCGTGTCCACGAATCACAGCCAGCTCTCGATTTCTTGTCATTTTAATGATTTTTTCAGCAAAACCAATTCCTTGTGCTTTCCTCCTGGCAGTGCCCTGCGGGGGGAACCTGACAGAGAGGAAAGGAACCATCCTGTCCCCAGGCTTCCCTGAGCCCTACCTGAACAGCCTCAACTGCGTGTGGAAGATCACGGTGCCCGAGGGAGCAGGGATCCAGGTACAGCCAGGACAGACAGCAGGACACTCAGGGTGTGCTGCTCTCAGAGAGGCCACGTCATGGGAAATTGCTGCTCCTCGTGGGACAGGGATGGGTTGGTGTGGAATTCTCTGGAATCCACATTCATTTACAGCCAGGATTAGGCAGGGACTGCACTTCCACGTGTCACCAGGATCTGCTCTTGCCTGGTCATGATCCATCATTTCCCTGGGACTTCCAGAGGGGAAAAAAAGCCCTTGGGGAAAGATTTTGGCTTTTCAGGACCTGAAACAGCTGCAGGGAGAGGTCCCAGGGCAACTTCCAGGGAGGGAATGACCACGGAGCTGGAGCTGGATCCATCCTGGCTCCACTTCCTTTGGCTTCTCCATTATTAGATCTTAATTCCAGCATCGCTTTACCCCTTTTTTTGCGCAACAATTAAAGGTTAAACAACTGTAAATCAGGCAAGGAGGTGAAATTGAAGCTTTCTTGGTAGCAGCACTCAGGAGCAGGATTTTTATGTAATCAGGGTAGAAGCTGGCACTTCTGCCATGAATTATTCATTCCCGGAGCAAACCTTCCTGAGTGAATTAATTTATACACGTGGCAGTAAATAGATGCAGATCCCTTGTGAATCCACATGTCAGACTAGAATTAGGACCTTAAAAATGTTTATTCCGTTAAGCTGGAGGAGGGGGGGAGAGAGGAGAATAAATAATTTAGGCGGTGTAAGAGCAAACAAAACGCTCATTCTCACTGCACTTCCAATAATGTAAATCACAATAGGGGTGTAATGAGGCAGGAAAAAAGGGAAAAAGAGGGTCAGTGATGGCTCCGTGGGGGTCACTGAGATTCCTGCTGGGTGAACTCCACTCACTTTCTGCTAAAAAAAATAATTGGGAGGAACTTTAGAGTCGGTTTTATTAACCCGGAGTAAATCAAGAGGGAAATGGGTTTCAGTGGCTGAAGTGGGGGGATTGATTTTGGTTCTATTATTTATTATTTTATTTGATTTTGGTTTTATTATTTATTTTAAACCGAGGGGGTTTGATTTGATGTGCAGCAAGGCAGAGGTAAGTGGGGAATTGGGGTGGATGAGGAAATCAGGGAAGAAGATTTGGGGAGAAAGGGAGAGGGTTCACACATGTATAGTGAAAGTTTGAGGGCAGTGAAGTCTCCTCACTGCTCATTTTTCCCAGTTTTCCAGCACTCTCCTTGTTTGGAGCCAAGCTGTACAATTCATTTATGCTCCTGATTTATCTTTAAGATTCCTTTTGGATTTGTTGGGGATTTTTTTTTTTTTGCCTGCCAATTTAATTTGAGATACCCAATGTTGGAAAAGCTCATCCAGACCTTCCAGATTAAATCTGATTTTTCCCCAAAACAGGTGGTTTTTACTCCGATTTTCTGCCTCAGTCTCACCCCATTCACCAAACTTGGGTTTTTAATGGGACACTGAAGGCTCTGAACCATCAGCATTTAGGATTTAGGCAAAATCCCTGTTAATGGTAAACAAAGCTGTGCAATTCCTTGGAGATCCTCACTCAAGCACGAGCTGCTTTTTGGTATAAATGCAGATTTCTCAGCTCTGCTTTTCTGTATAAATGCAGATTTCTCAGCTCTTGCTTTTCTGTATAAATGCAGATTTCTCAGCTCTTGCTTTTCTGTATAAATGCAGATTTCTCAGCTCTCCCGATGTTTCTCATCCAAGGATTTGTGTTGATGTTCCAACTAATGGAGCCGAGTGACTTCCTAAGGCCTCCAAACCTTGTGGGGCATGGCAGGGAAAGGTGAAATCTGAAAATGCACTCGAGTGATCCCACTAAAAGCTGAGAAACAAGGCTGGAACTTGATTGGATTTTTAAAATCCTGTTGTTTAATGTGAGGCAGTTTTTGGGTTTATTTTATCTCCGGGTTGCTGCTGGTTCCTCTCATTTGAAAGGGCTCAAAGTCTTCAGGGATTTCTCCAGATAGGGAGGAAAAAAGGCTGGGATTTTCAGCAGCTGTAAATGAGCTGGGCACTTCCAGGAGCTCTGGAGCAGCAGCAGAAAACAGCATTTCTATTCGGAAGTTTGGGGGAAAATAGCTGGAAAATCCCAGTGGGAATGGTCAAAGGCAGAAGTCTCCCAAGTTTTGCCAGTGCTGAGCCCCCACAGTGTGTAAACTCAATTAGTGACCCTTTAATTGCTGTTAATTTGATTTATTTCTGTTATTTCAATTCTTTGTTTCTCTCTGCAGATCCAGGTGATCAGTTTTGTCACAGAGCAGAACTGGGATTCCCTGGAAGTGTTTGATGGAGGAGACAACACAGCCACCATGCTGGGGAGCTTCTCTGGTACGTGGCCCTCCAGCCCATCAGTTCCTGCCTTATTTTTATTCACCTCACAAAATTAAACTTAACAAAGCATCAAAAACCAGGAATAGATTTCAAGGGAATCACGTGCTCTGTTGGGTTGGGAATTTCAACTCCATCTGCCTGTTGGAAGGGTTTGGAGGGAGCTTTAAACAAAAAAAAAAAAAAGAAAAGAATGAAAACAATAATTATCTGATTTGCTTCTCCTGTGTTTTGCTGCTTTGGAGATTGTTTATCCACCTGGTCATTGTTTGGTTTCATGTGAATTATTTTTTCTTGATGACCAATCATGGTCAGGCTGTGTCAGGGTGGAGAGTCACAGGTTTTTCATTATTATCTTGTTAAACCTTTCTCTATTCTTTAGTATAGTTTTAATATAACATTTATTTCTATATTCAGCACACTACTTAAGAGAATTAATACAGCATCACTTTCTAACACAATCCATACAATATTCATTTGAATATTTGCCAAAAGCCAATCATCAAACAGGCATTTTTCACAGGGAAAGGGAGTCCATGGGTCTGTGTGTGGCTGGAGCAGAACAGCCCAGAGAATTATGGAATATCCCCTGTCACTGTCACATTTTCTGAAAAATCCCTTTGCCCAGGATTTTTCTCCTGGGAAGCTGAGAAGCCACAGAGAAAAATGAAAACAATAATTATCTGATTTGCTTCTCCTGTGTTTTGCTTCTTTGGAATGTTTTGTTTATCCACCTGGTCATTGTTTGGTTTCACATGAATTGATTGGTCTCATGTGAATTATTTTTTCTTGATGACCAATCATGGTCAGGCTGTGTCGGGGCTCTGGAGAGTCACAGGTTTTTCATTATTATCTTGTTAAACCTTTCTCTGTCCTTTAATATAGTTTTAATATAACATTTATTTCTATATTCAGCACACTACTTAAGAGAATTAATACAGCATCACTTTCTAACACAGCACATACAATACTCATTTGAATATTTGCCAAAAGCCAATCATCAGACAGGCATTTTTCACACTCTCCACTGCCTTTGTGCACCTCTTGTTTTGCCAGGAACCACAGTGCCTGCGCTGCTCAACAGCACTTCAAACCAGCTCTATCTGCATTTCTATTCCGACATCAGCGTCTCTGCCGCCGGCTTTCACCTGGAATACAAAAGTAAGAGCAGCTCCAGCCTTGATCCTGCAGCTCCTGCCAGCTGGGGAGGTGCCTGCAGGGCTGGGAAATGGGGCAAGGAGCTGCTGTGGCTGCCTGCTCTCGAGGAGGGAGTGATAAATAGAGAAAAGATGGAGCAGAGGGGTGGGATGAGCCTCCTGGTGGCTTTTTGTGGTGGCACAAAGGGGTAAAAATCCGTGGGTGCAGGGCTGGGGTCTGGGTTTGGGAAGGGCTGCTTGCCAGGGACTTCCAGCTCTTGGCATTCCCTGCTGGAACCAGCAGATCTGGACAGGTCCTCATCCCAAAATTCCTGGCTGGAAGGGTCCTCAGGGGTCATCCCGTGGGAGCTGCTGAGGAAAGCAGGGTCAGAACAGAGATAAAACTCGATTTGAGCATTTTGATGGAGCCTGAGCTTGGAAAAACTGCAGGGATGGGGCTGCACAAAGAGCCTGGGCAGCCTCTGCTCACAGCTGAGGGCTGAACTCCATGATATCACTGTTATCAGTGTTATCTGTGTTATCAATCACTGTTATCAGTGTTATCTGTGTTATCAGGGTGGGTTTTCTGCAGTGCTTTAGTAGGTGCTGGGGATGTTCCCCTCCCTCCCCTGCTGGATGTGCTGCTGTCCCCACAGCCCCAGCACCCTGAGCTGCCCTGGGCACATTCCTGGATCCAGGAATTTCTGTGCTGTGTGCTCAGAGCTGTCCAGGACCTGCACAGGAGCATTCCCAAGGTGGTTGATCCATCCTCCTTGTCCAAGGGTACCTGTGGAAGCTCTGAGGTGGTGTGGGCATCCATTGCTTTACAAAAACACCTTAAAAACGTCTTTAATGTCCCCTCCAACCCAAATTCTGTGGTGTTGTGGAGCACTTGAGTGGGCTCCTGGTTAGGGATGATCCCAACACCCCCTGGAATGGCAGCACTTTGCTCCCAGCAGGGCTCATGCCAGGGTTTTTTGGGAATACAGACCCCAGCACGTGGCTAACTGTGATTCTTGACAGCGAATGTGTTTTCAAAAAGAAATCCCCAGTGGTGAGAGAACAAACCTGAGTGAGGCAGGGAAGAGAATCCTTTGGGAAATCACTGTCAGGTTTGGATGGGGATGACAAAAACTCATTTTCCCCTGGGTCTGTGTTTGGTTCCTGATGTCTGATCAGGAGAGGTGCAGCAGCCCAGCTGCAGGGGGATGGAAGTGCCTGGGGTCTGTTATTGTCAGTGTTTGATAACTCTGGCAGAGAATCCTGGAATATCCTGAGCTGGAAGGATCCACCAGCATCATCCAGTCCAGCCCTGGCCCTGCACAGGCACCCCAACAATCCAAACACTCCTGGAGCTTTTGGGATTGTTCCTATTCCCTGGGGAGCCTGGGAGAAGAACCTTTCCCTAAATCCAACCTAAACATTTTGGGGTTGGTTATCCTGCAGAGCCAGGAGTGGGGTGGATGATCCTTGCAGTCCCAGCTCAGGATATTCCATGATTTTCCCAGCTCTGCTGCTGGTGAGGGTGAGCCTGGAGTGCTGGGAGGTGTCCCTGTGGTGTCCAAGGGCAGCTTGGAGCAGCCTGGGTTGGTTTGGAGGTGTCCCTGAAATGTCCAAGGCCAGCTTGGAGCAGGCTGGAGTGGTGTGAGTGTCCAAGGGCAGCTTTTGGAGCAGCCTGAAGTGCTGGGAGGTGTCCATGAAGTGTCCAGGGGCTGGTGGGAAGTGTCCCTGAGGTGTCCAAGGCCAGCTTGGAACAGCCTGGGTGCTGGGAAATGTCCCTGAAGTGTCCAAGGAAGTGTCCCTGAAGTGTCCAAGGGCACCTTGGAGCAGCCTGGGAGGATGGGAGGTGTCCCTGAAGTGTCCAAGGACAGCTTTTGGAGCAGCTTGAGGTGCTGGGAGATGTCCCTGTGGTGTCCAAGGGCAGCTTGGAGCAGTCCAGGCTGATGTCAGTTGTCCCTGAAGTGTCCAAGGGCAGCTTTTGGAGCAGCCTGGGGTGGTTTGGAGGTGTCCCTGAAGTGTCCAAGGCCAGCTTGGAGCAGGCTGGGGTGGTGTGAGTGTCCAAGGGCAGCTTTTGGAGCAGCCTGGGTTGGTTTGGAGGTGTCCCTGCCCAGGCAGCAGAAGGGAGTTGGGTGATTTAGGAGCCTTCCCACCCAAACCAGTGTGAGATTCCCTGCAATGGCACAGCTGGGGCTGCTTTAGAGCCAAGCAGCACTAAAACCTTCCAGGATTTGCTGCCTTTACTCGCTGAAACCTTGTCCATTATTGAATCCAGCAGGATTACAGCCACCACAGGATTGGGAGAGAAAAAATGTGCCCAGCCTGTGCTCTGGGAGCTGCAGGAATCCTCTGGCTGTGACTCTGTTTCTTCTCCACCTCTATTCCAATCAATAAATCCTTTGAGCACCCTCCTGCAGAAATCATGGCCAGGTTTTTCATGAGCCTGGGGATTATCAGTCCTGTCTGTTTCCGTGGCTGAGGAAATTAATAGGTGTTGATTTTCAGGGCAGCTGGAAATAATGTGATTTCTGCTCTGTTTGTACAATTGGAATCTCCCAGCCCTGAGCCCTGGAGTTTTTTTTCTGGGAGGAAGTTGGGAGAGAGGAGCTAAAACAGGGGAGGAAAACTCAGGTTTCTCCCTCACTGTGGTGCTCAGGCTGAGCTCTTACCTCTGCATGCTCCAAAGCCAGGAACAATTTGGGACTGAGTGAAAGGCACTGATGTGAAGGAGAAGTTATTTAAAGCCATTTTCCCTCCTGCCTCTCTGAAGGTCAAGCAGCACACCCAGGAGCAGGGAGGGAAGCGTGACTGGGCTTTAGGAGGAGACTCAGCCTCTCCTCACTCCTTTTTTCTTTTATTTTCCCCCTGCCTGGGGCTCTGTGGGGCTGCAGCAGGAGCCCTTGCAGGGATACAGGAGGTTATCATGGAGAGGAGCTGCAGGATTCATTTCATCTCCCTGGGCTGTGCAGAGGGGAGAGGGAGACTGGGAAGGAGAGGGGAGATGGATGGAGAGGAGAGATTTGGAAAGGAGAGGAGAAAATGTGGGAAATGGAGAGAAAAAATGTGGGAAAAGGAGAGAGATGTGGGAAATGGAAAGAAAAGGGGAAGGGAAGGGAAGGGAAGGGAAGGGAAGGGAAGGGAAGGGAAGGGAAGGGAAGGGAAGGGAAGGGAAG
>JAWWEB010000091.1:4320325-4333708 GCA_035222195.1 Myioborus miniatus
GATAATTATTGTTTTCCTTTTTCTCTGAGGCTTCTCAGCTTCCCAGGAGAAAAATCCTGGGTGAAGGGATTTTTCCAAAAAAATGTGAATGCCACACTCTGACTTGTCCCTGTCCCCTGTCCCCTGTTCCTGGCAGGTCCCTCAGGGCAGAGCCCCCTGCTGCTGTCCCTCAGTGGGAATTACTCAGCCCCTCTGACCGTCACCAGCAGCGGCAGCAGTGTCTTCCTGCGCTGGTCCTCTGACCATGCCTACAACAGGAAAGGCTTCAAAATCCGCTACTCTGGTGAGTCCCAGCTGCCTCTGCCAGCAGCAGGAGCAGCTCCAGAGCCAGGAGAATCCATGGGATTCCTGCAGAGATCCAGCTGACAGGGCAGGAGCTGCCAAGGCAGGGGAGGCACAAAGCCGGGCATGTTCCGAGCTGGAGAGGTTGGGAAAGGCAGGGTCTGTCCAGGAGAAACCTTGGAACTTTGGCTCAGTCTCAACCACTCTGTAACAATCAGGACCAGGATTGCGGGATCACAGTCAGGAGAAATTCCAGGGAGAAACCTTGGAGCTTTGGCTCATTTCCCAACCACTCTTCAGAACCAGAAGCCTGATGTGGAGAGTCAGTGATGCCAGGGACTGGATGTTGGGAAAGGTTTCTGGATGAGGGGGTGGCCAGGCACTGGAAAAGTCTGTCCAGGCTTTGCTCAGCAAATGAATTAAGGAATATTTAATTACCAGAAACAACTCCTTATTCCTGGAGCTGGCTGAGGCTCAGACCAGAGCCCTGCACTCCATCCCCTCTTTGACTCCACGTTTATCCATCGCCGACTTTTGTTTTGGGATTTTTGGGGAAGCTTGGTGTAATTCCTGGGAGTGGGAAGGGAATGACCCCACTGCTGACTGGTTTTCTTTTCCCTGCCCTCCTTGCCAGCTCCCTACTGCAGCCTCCCTCAGCCCCCAGCCCACGGGATGATCCTGAGCCACTCCGGGCTGCGTCCCGGCAGCTCCGTGCGCTTCGGCTGCGACGCCGGCTACCGCCTGGTGGGACACAGCACCTCCACCTGCACCCAGCACCCCCAGGGCCACTTCCACTGGAGGGAAGCCATCCCCCTGTGCCAAGGTGAGAGCAGGGACGCGTTGGGATCGAGTTCTGAGAGCCCCTGGAAGAGCAGGGGAAAAAAATCAGTATTGGAATTGGGTGATGTTGGGAGCAGGCCCGGAGCACTGAGGGTGATCCTCGTCTGCAAGGCTTTGGGAATAGATGGCAAAGAGGGAAGGGAATGACTGGGAGCTGGAAAGGAGCAGCAGGGAAAAGGTTGGATTTTCCAGGTGCTTTCTTTTCCTGGGAGAGCCATTGGTATTCAGCCTGGCACCCAGCACCTCCAGGGCCACTTCCACTGGAGGGAAGCCATCCCCCTGTGCCGAGGTGAGAGCAGGGACATGTTGGGATCGAGTTCTGAGAGTCCCTGGAAAAGCAGGGGAAAAATAATATATTGGAATTGTGTGGTTCTATGTTGAGAACAAACTCGGAGCACTGAGGTTGATCCTCATCTGCAGGGCTTTGGGAATAGATGGCAAAGAGGAAAAGGAATGACTGGGAGCTGGAAAGGAGCAACAGGGAAAAGGTTGGATTTTTCAGGTGCTTTCTGTTCACTGGGAGAGCCATTGGTATTCAGCCTGGCAGCCTGTCTAGACATCAGGCCTTGGAGAGGGATTGGCCAGCCCTGAGCTTGCTGCAGTGACACTCCTGTCACCATCAGTGCCGCCAGGGATGGGTCTGATCCTGCCTCTGGAGCTGCTGACACCTCTCAGAATTCACCTGCCAAGCTGCTCTGGGATCCTGCTCCATGCTGGGGCAGGAGTGGGATAAAAGCTGGGCCTTGCATGGGGAAAGACCTTGAGACTGAGAACTGAAGAGCTCTGACTCCTCCTTCAAGCCCCAGGCTGGGAAAAGAGACTTTCAGCATTTCTTGGGGTCACTCTGACCAGCTAGAGGCCCCAACAATCCTTTATGAAGGGTGGGCGCTCCCAGTAGGAAGGTTTGGGATCCGGGATTGCGGTTTGGGATAAAACCAGCAGCTCCCTGACTTTTATTTTTTGTTTAAGGTGTGTTTTCTCTTCCCAGCTCTCTCCTGTGGCATTCCCAGAGCCCCAAGGAACGGGGTTGTCTTTGGGAAGGAGTACACAGTGGGCACCAAGGCCGTGTACCAGTGCAACGAGGGATTCCAGCTGCAGCCGGGCGCCGAGCCCAGCACGGAGTGCCTGCAGGAGGGAGTGTGGAGCAACGGGAACCAGCCCCCTCTGTGCCTGGGTGAGCGGGGCCTGGGGCTGCCCAGACACCAGGGAGCCCTTTGGGGGCTGCCTAAAACACAGGCCAGGCAAAGTTAAAAAGTATAAAGCAGTTGTATTTATTGAAGGGCTTTCAGGTACATTTAGGGCAGGGGCTGCACCCAAAATGGACAATGAGTCATAGTTTTTCACACTTTTATAAGTTTGGTCCATTTGCATGCTGGGGGTTAATCTCCCAATTAACTTCAGGTAACGAAGTCATTTACCCCAAGTTTGCTCCCCCAAACCCACTCTTGTTTCCATTTCTCAAGGCCTGAGACAATGAGGTGTCCTTGATTCCCGTTTTGTGATTTTAACACCACTGCAGAGGATTTTCTCATTGGATTTCAGGCATCATCACTGCTTACAACATTATCCACAAAGTTTTCCCTTCAATTCTCAGCCACAGCCCCACCAGGGGATGCACCCCTTGTGGTTGTGTTCGCAGGGGTCCCAGGATGAGGGAAGAGATGAGAATCTTGACTCCATGTTTCAGAAGGCTGATTTATGATATATATTATATTAAAAGAAAATTATATACTAAAAGAATAGAAGAAAGGATTTCATTAGAAGGCTAGCAAGGAATGGAAAGAAATTATAATAAAATCTTGTGACTGACCAGACAGTCTTAAGACAGCTGGACTGTGATTGGCCATTAATTAAAGACAACCTCATGAGACCAATCACAGATGCACCTGTTGCATTCTGCAGCAGCAGATAATCATTGTTTACATTTTGCTTCTGAGGCCTCTCAGGAGAAAAAGGATTTTTCATAAAATATATCCGTGACACACCCCTCATTAAAAACCCACCACACTGGGACTTTTTTGGGGGGGGTTAAAACCTCACTGAACCAACTCTTTGTGCCATTTCCCGTGTGCCATTTCCCATGCGCCATTTCCCGTGTTCCATTTCCCGTGTTCCATTTCCCATGTGCTATTTCCCGTGTGCCATGTTCTGTGTGCCATTTTCTGTGTTCCATTTCCCATGCACCATTTCCTGTGTGCCATTTTCCGTGTGCCATTTTCTGTTTTCCATGTCCCCTGCGCCATTTTCTGTGTGCCATTTTCCGTGCGCCATGTTCTCTGTGCCATGTTCCGTGTTCCATTTCCTGTATGGCATGTCCCCTGTGCCATTTCCCCTGTGCCATTTCCCCTGTGCCATTTCCCCTGTGCCATTTCCCCTGTGCCATTTCCCGTGTTCCATTTCCCGTGTGCCATTTCCTGTGTGCCATTTCCCGTGCTCCATGTCCCGGGTGCCATTTCCCGTGCGCCATGTTCCATGTGCCATATTCCGTGTGCCATATTCCATGTGCCATGTTCCGTGTGCCATTTCCTGTGCACCATTTCCCGCGTGCCATTTCCCGCGTGCCATTTCCCATGTGCCATTTCCCGCGTGCCATTTCCTGTGTTCCATTTCCCCTGTGCCATTTCCCATGCGCCATTTCCCATGTGCCATTTTCCATGCGCCATATTCTCTGTGCCATTTCCCGTGCGCCATTTCCCCTGCGCCATTTCCCCTGCGCCATGTTCCGTGTGCCATGTTCTGTGTGCCATGTTCTGTGTGCCGTTTCCCGTGTGCCATTTCCCATGTTCCATTTCCTGTGCGCCATTTCCCATGCACCATGTTCTGTGTACCATTTCCCATGCACCATTTCCCATGTGCCATTTCCCGTGCTCCATGTCCCGGGTGCCATTTCCCGTGCTCCATGTCCCGGGTGCCATTTCCCGTGTGCCATATTCCATGTGCCATGTTCCGTGTGCCATTTCCCGTGTTCCATTTCCCCTGTGCCATTTCCCATGCTCCATGTCCTGTGTGCCATTCCCGTGTGCCATTCCCGTGTGCCATTTCCCCCCTCAGCTGTGACGTGCCCCGACGTGGGCAGCATCGCGGTGGAGCACGGCCGCTGGCGCCTCACCTACGAGGTGCAGTACCACTACAACGCCCAGCTGATGCTCATCTGCGACCCTGGCTACTACTACACGGGCCAGAGGGTCATCCGCTGCCAGGCCAACGGCACCTGGAGCATCGGGCAGCCTGTGCCCACCTGCAAAAGTAAGAGCAGGGGCACCCCAGGGTGGCACCGGGGGCTGGGGTTGGGTTTGGGGTCAGTAAATGCCCACCTCGGGGATTTCAGGGTGGTGCTGGTGGGTGATCGTAGCTTTAGGTGCAGGGTGGGATGGTTCGGTGCAGATTTTGAGAGGAAATCGGTGCAGATTTTGGGAGGAAATCACCAAGGGCTGGTTTTGTGTTTGGGGTCAGTAAATGCCAAACTTGGGGATTTCAGGATGGTTCTGGTGGGTGACCACACCTTTGGGTACAGGGTGGGATGGTTTGGTGAAGAATTTTGGGAGGAAATCCGTAGCTGAGAGGCCAGGGAGTGTCTGGGATTGATTTCACAGGGCTGGTTTTGTGTTTGGGGTCAGCAAATGCCAAACTTGGGGACTTCAGGATGGTGCTGGTGGGTAATCATGGATAACCAAGGAGATGGTGCCCTTTGGGTACATTGTGGGATGGTTTGGTGCAGATTTTGGGAGGAAATCTATCCCTGGAAGGGCAGGGAAGAGATGAGATGGATTTCACAGGGCTGGTTTTGTGTTTGGGGTCAGCAAATTCCAACCTTGGGGATGTCAGGATGGTGCTGGTGGGTGATCGTACCTTTGGGTACAGGATGGGATGGTTTGGTGCAGATTTTGGGAGGAAATCCATCCCTGTGAGGGCAGGGAGGGGCTGGGATGGATTTCCCAGAGGAGCTGTGGCTGCCCCATCCCTTCCAACCCACCCCACCCCTGGAAGTGTCCCAGGCCATGCTGGAGCAAACTGGGATCATGGAAGGTGTCCCTGCTGTGGGGCAGAACTTAATTACTCCTGGCAGCAGCTGAGGTGGAGACAGCAGAGCTGCTGGAAGGGATTGGGATGCAGGGAGACGTCTGGATGTGATTCCTGGTTTAATCCCAGCACTTCCCTGGGATCTCAAGCCCTTCAGCTCAGCTGTTGCTGTGGGGTCCCAGCAGCTTCTCTGCCACAGCTGCTCTCAAGTCAGGGCTTTTAAGGAGGGAAAATAAAGAATTGTGCTGTCAAGCCTCAGCTCTCACACAAACACCAGGTTTACAAGGGTAACAGTGTCACCTGCAAATCAAACCCAACGGGGCACGCCAGCAGCTCTCAGTTGTTCTGACACCACTGCTGTGCTTTGCATCTCTCCTTTTGTCAGAGGTGCAGCGTTTTTCTCTCCAAGTGCAGACAGAGGCAGCAAAACCTCTCCTTCCCTGCTGCCTGCCTTTGTTTGTGGAGCTGTGACTGCTGGTGTGGGTGACAGATGTACTTCTCCCCCTGCCAGCTCTTCCTCTGGATCCGGGAGCAGGAGCCTGACCTCCTTTTGTTCCCTCAGCCTTTTTGCCACCTAAATCCAAGTGACAGCATCTTGGCAGTGCCCCGAGGTCAGGAGCACCCAGTGGGAGCTCTGGAGGCTTGGCAGAGCTTGAAGGCAGAGAAAATGAAGATAAAACTGAGAGTTCTGAGGGGGAGTTGGGTTTGCAGAGGCTCCTGCATCTCACAAACCCAGCTGGGATCTGCAGATCTTGGGATTTCAGCTTGTGGGGGAAAGCTGGGTGTCACTTTTGATTAGGAACTTTGTGCCATTCCAAGGTCAGGCTGGACAGGGCTTGGAGCAGCCTGGCCTAGTGGGAGATGTCCCCACTCATGGCCTTTAAGGTCCCTTCCATGATTCTTTGGGGTTTCTGGGAATCAGGCTTACTGACAGAAAAATATTCCTGTGTGAGGAAGTTCAGGTGTGAAAAAATCCTTTGGCTCCTTCCCAGCCTCTCTTTAGTGCTTCCCTTGAGTCCTGAAGCATAAATATTAACAGCTCTTATTTTTGTCACCTCGTCTAACATGGCTCTGGAATTATCACAATTCCTGGAATTATTTAATGAACTTTCCCACCCCAGTAACAGCTCCTGGTGCCGTGCCTGGATTCATTCCTTCAAAACCCAGCCTGTTCTCTCACTTATCCTTTGGGATCTGTCCTAGTTATCTCCTGTGGGGACCTGCCCACCCCTCCCAACGGGAACAAGATCGGGACCCTCACCAGCTATGGGGCCACTGCCATCTTCTCCTGCAACACTGGCTACACCCTGGTGGGCTCCCGGGTCAGGGAGTGCATGGCCAACGGGCTCTGGAGCGGGGCTGAGGTCAGGTGCCTGGGTAGGTACCCCTGGGGAGCTCCTGGGGCACCCACGGGTGTGGGAAAGGCTCCTCGGGAGGGAACAGGGGGTTTAGGGACTGGCATCCACCCTGTGGGGCTTGAAGAGGGTGTAAAAGGGAGGCAGAGGTGGATTCCTGCATCCTCAAGAGGTGTTGGGAGAGTTTTGGGATTGGTTTATGACAACTGAGTCTTAACAGCCTGGAGATGAAAGAGGATGGGTTTGGGTTGGATGTTGGGATGGATTCTTCCCTATAAACAGCATGGTATGGATTGCCCAGAGAAGCTGGGGCTGCCCCATCCCTGGAGGTGTCCAAGGAGAGCTTGGACAGGGCTTGGAGTAACCAGGGATGGTGGAAAGTGTCCCTGTGGACAACCTTTATGCTTCCTTCCAACCATGGTGGAAGGTGTTCCTGTGGACAATCCTTAGGTTCCCTCCCAACCCAAAGCAATCTGGGCATCATGAACCCCATCCATGCCCAGAGAAGCTGTAGCTGCCCCATCTCTGGAAGTGTCCAAGGAGAGCTTGGACAGGGTGACCTGGCATGGGGGAAGGTGCCCCTGTTATCAAGCCTTGCATTCCCTTCCAACCCCACCCAGTCTGGGTTTCTCTTCACCCCAATCCCGCAGAGATCCCCTGATGCCCTTTGTGGGACGCCTTTGCTGGGCTCTCCAGCTGATTGCTGCTGTTCTCCCCCCTCCAGCCGGGCACTGTGGTGTGCCCAGCCCCATTGTGAACGGGCAGATCAACGGGGAGAACTACAACTACCGTGGCAGCGTGGTGTACCAGTGCCAGCCCGGCTTCCGCCTCATCGGCATGTCCGTGCGCATCTGCCAGCAGGACCACCGCTGGTCCGGGAAAACGCCTGTCTGTGTGCGTAAGTACTTGTCATTGCTTCACCCTGGGGGCACATCCCAGCCTGGAAGGGGCTGGGGAAGGGACTGGGGAAAGGGCTGGGCAGAGCTCACACCCCCAAGGTGTGGGGTGGTTGAGGTATGAGGTGGTCGTGCGCGCACGTTCGGGGCGTTCTGCTGTCGAGACTCCGTTTTCTTCATGCAGAAAAAGCCCTATTCTTTATTCACAGAACTCCTTTTTATACAGTTTTACGGACCTCATGTGTCTTTCCAATTAGTTGGTAGCTTTCTGGCCAGTTAGTTTATTGGTTAGTGTCCATCAAATCTTTCTATTCTTAAGTTCTTGTGTGCGTAAGTACTTGTCATTCCTTCACCCTGGGGGACATCCCGGCCTGGAAGGGGCTGGGAAAGGGACTGGGGAAAGGGCTGGGCAGAGCTCACACCCATGAGGTCTGGGGTGGCCATGCGCGCACGTTCAGGGCATTTTTCTATCAGAATAAATCACACAAGACTCCATTTTCTTCATGCAGAAAAAACCCTATTCTTTATTCACAGAACTCCTTTTTATACAGTTTTACGGACCTCGTGTCTTTCCAATTAGTTGGTAGCTTTCTGGCCAGTTACTCTATTGGTTAGTGTCCATCAAATCTCTCTGTTCTTAAATTCTTGTGTGCATAAGTACTTGTCATTCCTTCACCCTGGGGGACATCCCGGCCTGGAAGGGGCTGGGAAAGGGGTTGGGGAAAGGGCTGGGCAGAGCTCACACCCATGAGGTCTGGGGTGGCCATGCGCGCACGTTCAGGGCATTTTTCTATCAGAATAAATCACACAAGACTCCATTTTCTTCATGCAGAAAAAACCCTATTCTTTATTCACAGAACTCCTTTTTATACAGTTTTACGGACCTCGTGTCTTTCCAATTAGTTGGTAGCTTTCTGGCCAGTTACTCTATTGGTTAGTGTCCATCAAATCTCTCTGTTCTTAAATTCTTGTGTGCATAAGTACTTGTCATTCCTTCACCCTGGGGGACATCCCGGCCTGGAAGGGGCTGGGAAAGGGGTTGGGGAAAGGGCTGGGCAGAGCTCACACCCCCAAGGTGTGGGGTGGTTGAGGTATGAGGTGGTCGTGTGCATTTTGCTATTGGGACTTCATTTTCTTCATGCAGGAGAAAACCTATCCTTTATTCACAGAACTCCTTTTTATACAGTTTTAGTCACACACCTCGTGTCACTCCAGTTGGTTGGTAGCTTTCTGGCCAGTTAGTTTATTGGTTAGTGTCCATCAAATCTCTATGTTCTTAAATTCTTGTGTGCATAAGTGCTTTGCATTCCTTCACCCTGGAGGGACAGGGAGAGAGGGAGGGAACAGCAGAGTTTGGATGCCTGGGGTGGTGTGGGGTTAAGAGCAGGAGCTGGGATTTTTGGAGAGGGATATTTGGTGTAAATCAGTGGGATCCTGGCACTCAGCTGCCTGGAGAGGGATGCAGGAAATTCCTGGATTCAGGGAGTTCCTGGAGGCAATAAAACCTACGAAAATCCCTTTCTCACAATGTTATCCTGTATCTCAACAGAGCAGGCCCCAAATCTTTGGGTTTTGGGATTGATGCGGGATTTTTTTATGCTCTCCTACCTCCAGAACTTTTTCCAATGAATAATCCACTTTTCTCCAGGAGTAAATCCTAAACCCAGTGACATCTCCATTTTGTCCTTGCAGCCATCACCTGTGGGCACCCTGGCAACCCCCCCAACGGGCTCACCCAGGGCTCCCAGTTCAACCTCAACGACGTGGCCAAATTCCAGTGCAACCCCGGCTTCCGCCTGGAGGGAGCTTCCCAATCCCAGTGCCTGGCCAACGGCCAGTGGAGCAGCACCCTGCCCTCCTGCCGAGGTCAGTCCGGGCTTCCTTGGGGATTCCTCCATGATCCCAAGCCAGAAATCCCTGGAAACCACCCAGGGGATGTGGTTGGAGATGCCAGGGATGCTCTAAATCCCATGGGATTTTCTCACCTCGGTGCATTCTCCAAGGTGTTGGAGTGTGTTGGAAAAGGAAATTCGGGATCAGACCCAAATTTGGGGTCAGAGGCTGTTAAAGGCAGGCACAGGTCAGATCAAATTTGGGATCAGATCCAAGTTTGGGGTCAGAGGGTGTTAAAGGCAGGCACAGGTCAGATCAAATTTGGGATCAGATCCAAGTTTGGGGTCAGAGGGTGTTAAAGGCAGGCACAGCCCTACAAACACGCCCTGCTGGTCACAATCCATGTCCATGGGAAATCAGGATCTTTCCTCTGCTCCCCCCCAAATCACCTTATCCAACCTCCTCGTTTATTTTCCCAGGAAATATCTTCCCACAGCTTTGTGCAGAGCCCTTTTCCCTTTTTCCCCGTGGGATCAGCACTCAGGTTCACTTCCCAAATCCCCTCCCCTCCCTGCACTCCCTCCCTCTGCATCCCCCTAATCCAGGATCTCTGGCCATGCTGGATTATCAATTATTCCCAAAAAAATCCCAGTTTGGGATGAGTTATTCCCAGCTGGATAATCTCAGTTCCAATTTGGGGCTGGAGATCCAGCCTCTGCTGCTGGGTGAGCCCCTGCAGGATTGCCTGGACTCCCTTTTTCCTCTTTTTCACAAGAAATTTTTCCACTCCCACCCTCAAAAATCTCGGAGGACGAGGAAAAAAAAAATTAAATCACAGCATAAAATCTTTTTTTTTTTTTTTTTTGAGAACCCCACATTTCCCGCCTCACCTTTTTGCTTCCCGTTATTCTTTGGGTGTTGTTCTGTTGTTTGTTTGCAGTTGTGAACTGTTCTGACCCCGGGCACCTGGAAAACAGCGTCCGGCAAGTGCAGCCGAGCGGCCCCCACAGGTTCAGCTTCGGCACCACCGTGTCCTATCAGTGCAGCCACGGATTTTATCTCTTGGGGACACACGTCCTGACGTGCCAGGGCGATGGCACGTGGGACAGAGCCCTCCCCCAGTGCCTTTGTAAGTGGCCCCAACCCTCCCTGGTGCGGCCCATCTCGTGGGGGTTAGCAGGATTCATGAGGGAAAAAATCCACCCCAAAAAAATCCACCCCCAAAAAATCCACCCCCAAAAAATCCACCTGGGAATGGTCCCAGTGGTTTCAGGAGCTTCACTGGGAAGGGGGTTTGGGGTTTGAGGAAAGGATCCTGCTGGAGGCATTCTCTGTGTAGGGACAGGTGGATCCCAGTGGATTTTGGGGGGTTCCAGGTGGAATCACGATGTATTTTGGGGTTTGAGGAAAGGATCCTGCTTTTTTTGTAAGGACAGGTGGGTTCTCTTTGTAAGGACAGGTGGATCCCAGTGTATTTTAGGGGTTCCAGGTGGAATCACAATGTATTTTGGGGTTTGAGGAAAGGATCCTGCTGGAGAGGGTTCTCTTTGTAAGGAAGGGCAGGTGGATCCCAGTGTATTTTAGGGGTTTGAGGAAAGGATCCTGCTGGAGGCAATCTCTGTGCAGGAGCAGGTGGATTCCATTGGATTTGGGGGTTTCAGGTGGAATCCTCTAATGAATTTTGGGGTTTGAGGAAAAGGGACATTCTCTGTGTAGGGACAAGTAGATCCTGATGGGTTTTGGGGATTCCAAGTGGAATCCTGATGGATTTTGGGGTTTGAGGAAAGGATCCTGCTGGAGGCATTCTCTCTGTAGGGACAGGTGGATCCCAGTGTATTTTGGGGGTTCCAGGTGGAATCCCAATGTATTTTGGGGTTCGAGGAAAGGATCCTGCTGGAGGGGGTTCTCTGTGTAGGGACAGGTGGTTCCCAATGGATTTGAGGGGTTCCAGGTGGAATCCCAGTGAATTTTGGGGTTTGAGGAAAAGGGACATTCTCTGTGTAGGGACAGACAGATCCCGATGGATTTGGGGGATTCCAGGTGGAGTCCTGATGGATTTTGGGGTTTGAGGAAAGGATCCTGCTAGGGGCATTCTTCTTGTAAGGACAGGTGGATCCCAGTGTATTTTAGGGGTTCCAGGTGGAATCCCAATGTATTTTGGGGTTCGAGGAAAGAATCCTGGTGGAGGAGGTCCTCTGTGTAGGGACAGGCAGATCCTGATGCATTTTGAAGGGTTCCAGGTGGAATTCTAATGAATTTTGGGGTTTGAGGAGAGGATCCAGCTGGGATAGTGCAGGTGGAGAGGGCAGGAGTGGCTCTGGAGCACACGGAGGTCTCACCTGAGTGAGTGGAAACTCACCTGAGTGAGGTTACACCTGAGTGCGTGAGGGCTCACCTGAGTGAGGTGAGTCCAAGTCTTACACTGGGAATTTGGGGTCCAGAGTGGATTTTAGCTGCCTTAGGGAGGTGCAGGCAGGAGCAGCCCCACCCCAGCACGACCAGTTTGTCCCCTTGGGCACTAAACCAGCTTCAATCCCATTCCCTGCCCAACTCCAGAAATGCCAGTTGGCTTGAGCTGTTCCAAAGCTGGGATTGTTCCTTTTGTTTTTCCCACGTTTATCCCTTCACACCAAATCCTACCGAGCAGTTTTGGGCACATTTTCCTCTCCTTTTGTCCCGTCCTCACCCCTTGCATGGATCCTGGGGAGTTGGTGAGTGATGATCCATGTTCCCACAGCCAGGAGGGAATTCCTGTTAAAACCCCAATCCCAGGCTCCCTCAGCCCCCTTGAGTACAAGGCATCTCCTTCCTCCATTTGATCTCCCATAAAATGTTGGGATTTGGAGGATTTGTGGGCATTTGGAAACCTAGGTCAGTTTTACCACTGATTTCTTGTATTCCTGGGGTTCAAAGTTTAAAAAAAAGGAGGTTTTGTGTTTCCTGTGTGTTGAACTTCCCTGTGAGGGCGAGGAGGCCTTGGCACAGGTACCCAGAGATGCTGGAAGTGTCCAAGGCCAGGCTGGACAGGGCTTGGAGCAACCCGGGATAGGGAAAAGCATCCCTGCCCATGGCAAGGGGTGGCATTAACTGACATTTGAGGTCCCCCCAAGCCAGAGCTCTGGGTCCCCGGGGGCTGAAGCTGTGTCTCTGTTGCAGTGGTGTCGTGTGGCCACCCCGGGTCCCCTCCCCACGCGCAGATCTCGGGGGACAAGCACACGGTGGGCTCCGTGGTCAGGTACAGCTGCCTGGGCCGGCGCACGCTGGTGGGCAATGCCACGAGGATGTGCCAGCTGGACGGGCGCTGGAGCGGCTCCCTGCCACACTGCTCGGGTGAGGGGGCTTTAGGGGCACTGCGGGGCACGCAGGCACCAGCAGCTGGCCATGGTCACACAGCCGTGGTCACCTGTTCATGGTCACCTGCTCACGGTCACCCAGACACGGGCAGCTGGCCATGGTCATCCATTTATGGTCACCCGTTCATGGTCACCTAGCCATGGTCAGCTAGCCATGGTCATCCATTTATGGTCACCCGTTCATGGTCGCCTGTTCATGGTCACCTGTTCATGGTCACCTGTTCATGGTCTCCCAGCCACGGTCAGCTAGCCATGGTCAGCTAGCTGTGGTCAACCAGCCATGGTCACCTGCTCATGGTCATCCAGTCATGGTCACCTAGCCACAGTGAGCTGGCCATGGTCACCCATTCATGGTCAGCCAGCCATGGTCAGCTAGCCTGGTCACCCGTTCATGGTCACCTGTTCTTGGTTACCTGTTCTTCGTCACCTGTTCATGGTCACCTATTCATGGTCACCCAGCCATGGTCACCTGTTCATGGTCACCTGTTCATGGTCACCTAGCCACAGTCAGCTGGCCATGGTCATCCATTTATGGTCACTCATTCATTGTCACCCAGCCATGGTCACCATGGTCATCACCTCCCACCCACCATCACCTACTCCTTGTGCCTTGGGAGGCACCTCCCTTCCCTGAACTTCCCTTCCCTGAACTTCCCTTTCCTGAACTTCCCTTTCCTGAACTTCCTTGAACTTCCCTTCCTTAGATGTCCCCAACCCTTCCCTTTTTCCTTTTCCCTTTTCCCTTTTCCCTTTTCCCTTTTCCCTTTTCCCTTTTCCCTTTTCCCTTTTCCCTTTTCCCTTTTC
>JAWWEB010000091.1:4348108-4364158 GCA_035222195.1 Myioborus miniatus
GAAAATTTTATAGATAAGAATTAATAAACAACCTCAAGACTGAAAAGTGAAGAGTCCAGACTCGTTCTTCAGTTGCACAGGCTGATGCAGGGACACCCTGCACATCTGGGGGCAGAGAACATCAACAGCCAACCCCAGAGCACTGCTGGGATGTTGTGATAAAAGCCCATTCTGGATTGGATAGGTCATGTTTTATAGGATTATCAGAACTTACTGTGTCAAATCTTACTGGTGGACAATGCATTCACGCTTAATTTATGGGTCAGTACATGTGGTATTTTGCATATTTATCAAACTTCTGTATTTTCAGTTAGTTTACATATTTTTTCTACTGATTCTCATGAGACAGATCTTATTGTTTATACTGGTGCACTTATTTTTCACTCTAGGAATAGATTTTTGTGTTAATGAATCTTTCATACCAAGATTGTTTTCTCATGGGAACTTGCAGCCATTAATTTAGGCCTGATTTTATGAGGCCTTTCTTTTATAATTTCTCTTCCTGTCTGCAACACTGGGACACCTCTGGGGTTGTGTCCAGTTCTGGTCACTTATGGCCAGAGAGACATTGAGGGGCTGGAGTGTGTCCAGAGAAGGGAATGGAGCTGGAAAAGGATCTGGAGAACTCCTGATGGGGCTGAGGGAGCTCCCCACAACCCCCTGACAGGAGAGGGGTCAGGCTCTGCTCCCAGGATAAGACAGCCTCAATCTGTGCCAGGTTGGAGTTTAGGGAATATTTCTCCATGGAAAAACCTTGGAGCTGCCCAGGGAAGTTTGGAGCGCCCATCCCTGGAGGTGTCCAAGGTAGAACTTGGAGCTTTTTGGCAAAAACATGAAAAGATGTGAGCTGGACTTTGATGATCCTTGGGGGTCCCTTCCAGCTCATGATTCTGAGTGTTCTATGTCCCTGCCCTCCTGGAGCACCAGGCTCTTCCTGATCCAGCACAGAACCTGAATATTAATTAAATATTGAGTTGAATTCTTTCCTATGTGGAAAATACCTTCAATATCCTGGGCTGTGTTTCCAGTGCATCCCAATGCCAGGGCTGGTGTCCACTCAAATCCTGACATGGTTTCTCTGCCCACTCAATTATTTCCAACCAGAGTGACCCAGAGCTGACAAAATCCCCTTTTTTCCAGGGATTTACAAGAAGGAAGACGTGCACCTGCTGCTCCAGGTGTACCAGATCATGGGGCCACTGGAGATCTTTGCCAACAAGTTCAGGAATGACAAATGGGCCCTGGATGGACACGTGAGTGAACAAAACCCACCCTCCCTTGGCTGTCCCAGCCTGGATTTCCCTTCTCTGGAGCTGAGGGGTAATTCCCAGAGCTGGGAGGGGACATGTGGCACTTCCCCAGCAGGTGACAGCTCCTCCTGCAGCTGGGGGTTGGTTTTATTGCCTTGGGGGTTGGAATCCATCATCTCCCAGAAAATGCTGGAGGAGAAACCAGCGGGATTCATTCCCTGTGGATGTTTTGTATCTGCTCAACATCTTGCTGGAAAAGCTGATTTTCCCTACTGGAGCCAACTCTTCATCCTTTGCCTGTGTCTGGGAGTTTCCCAAGCCCTTTAGGGATACAAAAGAGCTTGGAAAAAATGGATCCAACTGACCCATGGCCACTTTTTCCCATCTCCCTCTGGAATCAGCAATGTCCTCTCCAGCT
This sequence comes from Myioborus miniatus, assembly GCA_035222195.1. Taxonomy (NCBI): domain Eukaryota; kingdom Metazoa; phylum Chordata; class Aves; order Passeriformes; family Parulidae; genus Myioborus; species Myioborus miniatus. Next base: position 4,349,777 of record JAWWEB010000091.1, read on the forward strand.
TACCACAAACAAGATTTTGTTAGCTTCCCTTCCTTCAAGACAGGAGAATTTTCAGCTGTTGGGCGGTGAAACTCCTTAAAAAATGCCAGGATTTTCTAGGGAATTCCATCAAAATAATGCACTTGGAAGGGGCTGGGATAAGCTGGGTGTTAAATCCAAGGAAAAATTGGATAAATCCATTGATTTCCACTCTCCACAGGTCTCATCGGAGTCCTCAAGTGGCACCTTCGTGTACCAGGGCTTTGTGCGTGGCAAAGGCTTCGGGCAGTTTGGCCTCCAGAGACTTGGTAAAATTCCTTTTTTTGCACTTTTCCCCTCGATTCCAGAAGCTCCATATTACAGCTTCTATATTTTGCTCTGGTTGGGGTTTCCAGGCAGGGAATTTTTCTCCAACCCCTGGCTTGAATTTTCCGCGCTTTCCGAGTTCTGCTGAACTTCTTGTGAGGTTTGTGGGAGACAGACAGCACAAAACAAACAGCACAAGGATAAAATTTATAATTTGGGAGCAAAATGAGGGATAACCAGGCTGCTGGAGGAGAGTTTGAAAGCACAAACAACACCTAGATGGTTTTTTTTTCCAAATTCCCAGATCCCTGCCAAGCCAAAATCCCATTTCCACCCCAGCAAGTGTCTCCATCAGAAATCACAGAGGCTCTTGGGAGCTTAAACCCCCCAAAGTTTAAGCTCCTAAATACCTCTTAAAGCATGGTTTGAGCTCTTTAATCCCTCAGGATTGCTGGAATCTCATCACCTTTATGGATGCTCGTTATTGCAGCGTTTCAGAGTCTCCTTAAAGCCCAACTTCATGCATTGAAGTTGGACTTTTTTGGCAAAATAAATCAATTTATATCTCTCTTTAATTGCAGATGTAAATAAATTATGAGACCTAATAGGCTGGATCTCCATCCTTGCACATCCATTTTTAAATTCCATTTTCCAGCGCCACTTCACTCATTTTGCTGCTGGTGCCACCTGTACTTTGAGCCAAGCCCTTTTCTCCCAGCAGGAGTTTGGAAATGTGGGAAATGTGAAAGGAAAATGAAGGAAATGTGTTCCTTTCTGCTGTGTTGCAGACATCAGCATGATGGAAAATGATCCTGAATCCATAGGCCACCACTTTGCATCCAACAGCAGCTCCGTGGCAGCCGCCATCCTTGTGCCTTTCATCGCCCTGATTATTGCAGGGTTTGTGCTTTATCTCTACAAACACAGGTGGGTTTGGGGCAAGAATCCCAAAAGGTGAATGAAATTTAGGGATTTGAGAGAAGTATCAGTGAGCTGGGCTTAAAATCCCCCCCTTTAGGGATGGTTTAATTCAGGAGTTGGGATAAAAGCACAGGGTTTGGGAGGTTATTGCAGGGTTTTTGCTTTATCTCTCCAAACACAGGTGGGTTTGGGGCAAGGATTCCAAAAGGTGAAAGAGATTCAGGGATTTGAGAGAAGTATCAGTGAGCTGGGCTTAAAATCCTCCTTTTAGGGCTGGTTTAATTCAGGAGGTGGAGCAAAAACAGAAGGTTTGAGAGATTATTGCAGGGTTAGTGCTTTATCTCTACAAACACAGGTGGGTTTGGGGCAAGAATTCCAAAAGGTGAAAGAAATTCAGGGATTTGAGAGAAGTATCAGTGAGTTGGGCTTAAAATCCCCCTTTTAGGGCTGGTTTAGTTCAGGAGATGGGACAGCAACAAACAGGGTTTGAGAAATTGGGGGAATAATTCCAAAAGGTGAAAGAAATTCAGGGAGTTGAGAGAAGTATCGGTGAGCTGGGCTTAAAATCCCCCTTTTAGGGCTGGTTTAATTCAGGAGGTGGGAAAATTAAGCATTTATTTGGATTTGAGATTTGGGAGAGGAGATCAATGAGGGTTTTTCTGGCTATTAATGGGATTTGTGGCCACATTTAGGAGGATAAAAAACAAATTCCCCCCCTCCCCATGGCTTTGAATGTGGTGTAAATTCAGTTTTGTCCTGATCAATGCTGCAAACCCCCAGATGGATTTTCCTGCCCCATCCCCACGGGTTTCCCCTGTCAGTGCCCTCCCTCAGGGCTGTCATCTTGATTTTTTAAGATTTTCTAAGCCTTCTGGTGTTTACATTCTTGTAACGAACTTTCTCACACACTTCCTGTAAGTAACTCATTTTTTTGGATTCTTTTATGGAGGAGGAGAAATTTGATGAACTGTTAGTTTGTCCAGTGTCGCTATTGGACACGAAGGAACGCGAGCACACCGCTCTCAAGGTGAAGGAAAAAAGGGACCTTTATTTTTCTGACTCCTATATTTATAGTTTTACAAAGGNNNNTTATTTACAAGAAAGTGCGTGATAAAGTTCCTTAGAAGAATGTCAACATCAGAAGGCCTTGAGAATCTTAAAAAAACCAGGGTGACAGTCCAGTGTCATGGGAGAGGTGGCACTGTCACCCTCCAAAACATTGTCACTTTTAGGAATCTATAAATGTTGGATTCAGAAGATAAATTTCCCTTTTTTCACCTCGAAAGCGGCGCTGTGTGTTCCGTGCCCTGTAGTGACATCACCTGTGTGGGTTTTGTCCCCGATGCCACAGGAGGAGACCCAAAGTCCCGTTCAACGGCTACGCCGGCCACGAGAACACCAACGTGAGGGGCACCTTCGAGAACCCCATGTACGACAGGAACCTGCAGCCCTCAGACATCATGGCAGGCGAGGCCGAGTTCACAGTGAGCACGGTGTGCACGGCCGTATAGCGCCGCCGGGCCCGCGGTGAGTGCGACACGGCCACGGCGTGCCCCCGGGGCTGTGGGGACATGGAGTGAGGGGAGGCGGAAGGGTTTGGGGTCATGGAGTGTGTGGGGATTGAAAGGTTTGGGGTCATGGAGTGTGTGGGGATTGAAAGGTTTGGGGTCGTGGAGTGTGTGGGGATTGAAAGGGTTTGGGGTCGTGGAGTGTGGGGAGTTGGAAGGGTTTTCTTGGGCTCATGGAATGTGTGGGGATCATGGAGTCCAGGGAGTTGGAAGGGTTCTCATGGGATCATGGAGTGCAAGGAGTTGGAAGGGTTTGGGATCATGGAGTGCTGGGAGTTTAAAGGGTTCTCTTGGGATCATGGAATGTGGGGAGCTGGAAGGGTTTGGGATCGTGGAGTGTGTGGATTGGAAGGGTTTGGGGTCAGGGAGTGTGGGGAGTTTGGAAGGATTTGGGATCATGGAATGTGGGGAGTTGGCAGGGTTCCCATGGGATCACCATGGGATCATAAAATGAGGGGAGTTTGGAAGGGTTTGGGATCATGGAATGCAAGAAGTTGGAAGAGTTCTCACGGGATCATCATGGGATCACGAAACGTGGGGAGTTGGAAGGGTTTCCATGGGATTGTGGAATGCAGGGAATATTCCACCTGGAATACTCCAATTTTCAGACACCAAAGCCCCTTCCCCAGAATTCCCATGTGCCATGACCAACCCCTTGCCTCCCCAGATTCCCGTGGCCGGTGTCCAGTGTGGATGACTGTCCCACCTCACCATCCATCCATCCCCTCCCCACCTCCCTGCTCCCTGCTCCCTGCTCCTGCCGAGGCCGTGGGGAAGCTGCTGCACCTCCCTGGAATTCCCGAGGGGCTGCTGGATCCACCTCCAACCTCCATCCTGCTGGATCTCCAAGCCAAAGGTTCTGCTCCGGCCCCGCTCCCAGCCCTCGGGAAGGCCTGGTGGTGGGAAGGCTTTCCCCAGCTGCTCCTGGAAGGAGCTTCCCAAACTTTGGGAAGAGCTTGGGCGACAAAGAGGTTGTGCACAAGGTGTTGGATTCTGTGGAAAACACCTGGATGGGACAGGATGAGGATTTGTGTGTCTGGGTTTGGGTTTCTGGGTTTTCTGGTTGGATTTTCTACCCCAGGGCTTGAGCAGAGGAAGGGTTTTCAAAGGGGAGCTTTCCAAACCTTGGGAAGTTTTTCCCCTCTTCCCTGTGTTTGGTTTTCCTTTGGGCATTCCTGGCTGGATTTACAGAAAACACCTGGATGGGACAAGATGAGGATTTGGGGTTTCTATATTTGGGTTTCTGGGTCATTTCTTGGTTGGGTTTTTTACCCCAGGGCTTGAGCAGAGGAAAGGTTTTCAAATGCAAAACTTGGGAAGCTTTTCCCCTCTTCCCAGTGTTTCATTTTCCTTTGGGCATTCCTGGCTGGATGTATTGATAACACCTGGATGGGACAAGAGGAGGATTTGGGGTTTCTGCATTTGGGTCTCTGGGTTATTTCTTTGTTGGATTTTCTACCCCAGGAAGAGTTTTCCAAATGGGACCTTCCCAAAACTTGGGAAAAGCTTCCCAAGGCTTTTCCCCTCTTTTCTGTGTTTGATTTTCCTTTGGGCATTCCTGGCTGGGTTTTTCCTGCCCCGTGTTCCCCCTGATCTGAGCTGGGCCCAAATCCCTGATCAGGAATTCACTGCCAGACGATTCCTGAAGGGACAGGAATATCCAAAGGGACAAAAATCCTCTCTGAAAAGAACTCAACACTAATTCCCCCAAAAGCTTCCCAAATCCTTTGCCCTTTCCAAACTGATCCTTTAAAGGGCAAGGCCAGAGGAGTTCTAATTCCCATCCTGAGCTGCTCCCTTTATTTCCCAGGGGCACTGAGGTTTCCTGGGATTTTGTGGGAGCAGGGAAGGCTCTGGATCCTCGTGATCCAAAGTTTGCTTGGAGTCACTTTTTTTAGGATCAGGGGAGGCAGAACTGCCATTCCCAGATCTCTGAGTCCAGAAGACTCCATGGAAAATCAGGATGAACCCTTTGGAATGGGAGTTTCCATCCATGCTCCCATCCCAGCACAGATTTTCTCCTCCCTGAAGCTCTGCCTGGGATAATCTGGGAATTTTTGTTGGTTTATCCTTGATTTTCTGGGTGTAAATACATCAATATTTTATTTTTGTTACTCCTGGCTCTCCCACAGGGAGCTGAATCCCCAGCCTGCCAAAAAATGCCACCTGTGCTCCCAAAAATGCCACTTCTGCTCCCAAAAATCCCACCAAGGTGCCCTGATTTCTCCCTGGGAAGTGGGAGCTGGATCCTGAGCCCTGATCCAGCGTGGGCAGGGGTGAGGGGAATGTTCCCACATGGATTTGGGGTGAAATTCCATGGGCAGATGGGTTGGGATGGTGTCAATCCCAGTGGGACTCCAAGGGAATATTCCACTCTTCCCTTGTCCCCTCTCCATCCTCCCAGGGCTGGAACCAGGCTGGGAGAACCCCTTGGAATCCTTGGATCCCACCCTGCCTCCAGCTGGGCTCTCCTGCCTATCCCTGACCTTTTCCAAGCTCAATTATCCCTAAAAACCCCAGAGCCCAGCCCAAACCCCTGCCCTGCCACGTCCCAGTCCCAATTCCAGTGTCCAAAATTCCAACAATCCCTGGAAGCAGAGCTTGGATCCATCCAGGTTCTTCTCCAAATTCCAGAGAATCCTCCCCTGGCTGCTCCAGGTGATGCTTCCCACACCTGGTTCCCACTCATTCCATGGAAAATCCAGGAGAAACTCATGTCCAGGAGTACAAAATAAATCCAAAATATTTAAAACCACCCAGGTAGGGAGAAGAGGGAGCTCGACTTTAATGGAATTTGCTGCTTTGGATCCATGAATTCCCTTTTCCTGCTGTTGCCCAGGGAGCCAAGGAATTGGGAAAAGGGGTTTATCCCATTTTTTTGCAAGCTGGCTGAGATCTGCTCCATGCCATTCTCCATCCTTGTGCCCAGAGGACTTGCATATGGTAAAAAAAAAATATGGGAAAAAGGGAAAAAAAATGAAAATAAAAGGGAAAAAAATGAAGAAAAAAGGAAAAAAAATGAAGAAAAAAAAGGGAAAAAATGAGAAAAATTATAAAAAACCACAAAAAAAGCTCAAATCCCTCTTTTGTACAGAGATATATTTTTATTAATTAAAAGTTTGTACAGCTAAAAAATAAATAAAAAAAAACAAAATGTAATTTTTTTTTTCATTATCGTAGGGAAAAACAAGAACAAAAAAAGTAGTGGAAAAAAAATCAGCTTTTTTTTGTAAATGTAATAAAGTGTATAAATGGTTTCCATAAAAATGTACATATGGAATCTCTCCATGCCCCTGGCTTGTCTGCAGAATTCCCAGTTAATTTATCTGTCTCTGTATATGAGGCTTTTCCGTGTGTTCCCAGCGTTCCCTGCGGAATTTCAAAGCTATTTTCGATTTTGGACTTCCAAATAATAAAAAATCTCGATTTTTGCATTGCTTTTTCTTACAGCCCCGTGGTGCTTTCTTTTCTTTTCTTTCTTTTGGGGTTTTTTGGGGATTTTTTTGTTTTGTTCTGTTTTGGTTTTTGGTTGTTGGTTTGGGGTGGTTTTTTTTGGTTTTGGGGGGTTTTTTGTGTTTGGTTTGGTTTTTTGTGGGGTTTTTTTTTTTTTGGGGTGGTTTTTTGGGTTATTGGTTGGGGTTTTTGGGGGGTATGTGTGAATTCCAAAAGTTTTATCCTGGGATTTTCAGGATGTGCACACACCACTCGTGCAGGGATGGAGATTCCCGACTTTTCCAGCACATCCCGATTTCAGGAAAGGGGGGAAATCCGAGCAAATTGGGTGGATTTGGATGAATGGATTTGGCTTTTCCTGCGGGGTTTTATCATCGATATCCCATGGGAAGGGAGAACGGGACCCTTCCCTCTTCCCAACCCCCGCATTCCTGCTGCAGGAGCCCCAATTTGCCTTAATGAGGTTTTAATTAACGCCTCCTCTCTCGCCGTGCCCGGTGATTGGCAGGAATTGAGTCGGGATCCGGGATCGAGGAAATTTGGGATGAAAAAGGCCCTGGAGGGGTCTTTGATGTCCCGCGGCTGCTCCCGTGTGGATTTGATGCTCCCTTGCCTTTTATTTGGCTTTTTAGACGCTTCATCCTCGGATTTATCCTTGGATTCATCCTCGGATTTATCCTTGGATTCATCCTCGGATTTATCCTTGGATTCATCCTCGGATTTATCCTTGGATTTGTCCCCTCCTTGGCTCGGTTTATCCAAAATAAGGGCAGGGAAGGGAGCTGAGGTTTTTTGGGATGGGATGAGCCTGGGGCAGGGCGTTCCTTGGGATTTTGGGGCAGCAGAAAGGATCCTGCTGGATTTCCATGGATTCGGGAGGAGGGAATGGGATCCAAACGCTTTTGGAGCTTCCCAGAGGAGCTGGGGCTGTCCCATCCTGGGAATGTCAGAGCTTGGAGCAGCCTGGGATGGTGAGAGGTGTCCATGTCCATGGAATTTTGGGTGGAATGGGATCATCCTTAAGGTTCCTTCCAACCCAAACCATTCCAGGATTCTTCCTGCTTCCAATTCCCAGAGTTTCCCTCTGTATTTGGGGTTTAATCCCTGACCCAAGCTCAGCTTTTGGGTGCTCTTCAGGAGAGAATTCCTCATTTCCCAAGCATTTTTTTGCCACCAAGTTCCAGACCTGGAATCTCCTCCAGAAAAGGGATTTGGTGATTTTCCAAAGCTTTCCCAACCCCTCTGCCAGCATTCCCTGGAAGGAAAGATCCCAAAAATCCCCCCAGATCTTCCAGTGGCTGCTGATTGAGGGAGAGACCAGCAGGGAAACTGGGAGAGCTGGAGCATCCACTGGAAATATTTTGAGGGGGAAAAAACCAGGGAAAGACCAGCAAAACATCCACCAGGAAAAAACAACAATCCATGGAGAGAGCAGCAGGACAGGAGCTGGAGCATCCCCCTGGCATTTTTGGGGGAATAAAACTGGGAGAGCTGGAAGAAGCTGGAGCATCCGCTGGGAATCTTTTGGGGGAAAAAAACACAGGAAAGGTCCATGAGGGAAACTGAGGATTTCTTCAGGAATATCCCATGGGATTCCTTGGTGGGATCCCTGCCCTGATGGCAGGAGTTGGCTCATCCCAAAAAAAAAAATCTGGGAGGTATTTTTAATTAGGGTTTTCTTCTTTGAAAATGAATCCCAATTCCTTCCGTCAGCCCAGAATATTCCAAGCTCCAGTAAAAACAAGTGGGAAGCTCCCTGTGAGGAGAATGAAAGTGCAGGAGGGATGGAAAAGATGGAATCATTGCCTTCTCCCACCTGGGATTTATAAAATAAACTATAAATTAAATATCTCTTTAATTAAATGTCACTTGAAAGATCACCTTAACCCAGCCTGAGGATGGAGGGATAAGGGGGTGTCAGGGATAATAATAATAAATTCTAAATCCAGGAATTATTGCTCCATTTGCCCTTTCCAGCAGCGATTCCAGCTGATTGTGGAACAAATCCTTGGGAAGCCTTGGGAATCTTTGGTCTCTCTCCCATTAAAGGGTGATTAAATTCAATTCCAAACTGAAGAGGTGTGGTTGGATCTTCCCAAGGGAATTCAGGGTGTGGGAGGTTAAAAGGGAGATGGCACTGAGGGGAGTTCTGTGCTCCTTTTCCCTTCCCCCCCCCTTTTTTCCCTCTTTTTTCTCCCTTCTTTTCCCTTTTCCCCCCTTTTTTTCCCCCTTTTTCCCTCATTCCCCCCCCCCATTTTCCCCCTTTTTTTTTCCTTTTTTCCCCCATTTTTTCCCTTTTCCTTCACAATTCCCAGGTTTTTCAGCAGGGAGAACACGGCTCATGGGCAGAACCGAGCCACTGGGATTGTAACTATTGATTTTCCCTGTTTTCACCACTTCTCAGTGCCTGGAAAACATCACTGGAGCAAACTCTGGGCACTTTGGGACAGCTTTGGGATTGCAGGCGCTATCCCGGAGCGTTCCTTTGGAAATCTGCCAGGAAATCTGGCAAAAAAATGGGGAAAATTGTTTAAAATCCGTGTTCAGGCACAAAAAAAGAGCTCAGGGTGAGGCTGATGGAGCTGCTTGAACCTGGAGAAGCTTTGCCCTGGAATTCCTGGATGTGGGATCAGATGGGAGGGGCTGCCACAATCAGCACAATTCCCAATTCTTTTTGGGAATTCACACCCTGGAGGGGCAAACCCCTTGGAATTGGACACAAATGGATGCAGGGATTGCAGGAAGGGAACAGGGAGCAGCTTCATCCCAAACCAGCAGCTCATTCCTCACAGGAATGTCATGATCCCATGATGGATGAAGGATTCCCAAGCACAGCTTGTGGCTGGCAGTGTCCAAGGCCAGGATGGAAAAACCTGGCATCCATGGCAGGATGGTCCTTAAGGTTCCTTCCATCCCAAACCCCAATAATTCTTGCAAATTCACACCCTAAGGAGCCAAACCACTTAGAATTGGACACAAATCTATGGATTAACTGCACCATTCCCACCTGCCAGGAGCTGGAAAATCCTGGATGTGGCCCTTTGATCCCAGCTCTGAACTTACTGGCATCCATGGCAGGATGGTCCTTAAAGTCCTTTCCATCCCAAACCCCAATTTTTCTCGGGAATCCACACCCTGGGCAGCCAAACCACTTAGAACTGGACACAAATCCATGGATTAACTGCACCATTCCCACCTGCCAGGAGCTGGAGCACCTGGATGTGGCCCTTTGATCCCAGCTCTGAATTTCCCAGTCCTGCTGGAAGCAGCTCCTGCTCCTGGTGCTGCCACCCCAGAAGGTTCTGGCTCCAAATATCCACTCCCTACTGGATTTGGGATTTTTTCCCCTACATTTCTTGGTGGTGCTGCCATTCCTGCTGCTGGTCCTGGAACACTGGGAATGGAGAGATCTCAAGCAGGGATGGCAGGAAGGGAACAGGGAGCAGCTTCATCCCAAACCAGCAGCTCATTCCTCACAGGAATGTCATGATCCCATGATGGATGAAGGATTCCCAAGCACAACTTGTGGCTGGCAGTGTCCAAGGCCAGGATGGAAAATCCTGACATCCATGGCAGGATGGTCTTTAAGGTTCCTTCCATCCCAAACCCCTCTGGAATTCTCTGCTGCTCCCAAGGAATGGTTTTAGGGCAGGATGGTGCTGCCAAGCCAGGCTGGGCTGAGCTCCTTTGGAAAAACCCTTGGAAAACAGATGGGAACAAAATGGTGTTGGCAGCAGAGAGAGGTTTAAGGATATCACATCCCAAATTTTGGCAGCCTGGGGAGGTGACCGGAGCAGGGACAGCTGCCAGGATTGGAGGGCAAGGCAGGGAAAATCACAACAGGAATCTTGGGAATTGGAGCTTTGGGAATTCCTCAGAAGTGCTGGGGCTGAACCCCACCCCGCAGCCTCTGCCAAGGCCTGGGGGTTAATTAATGCCACAACAAACCCTCATTAAGAGGCCTAATTAATATTATTTCATTTACAGACGGGAGGCAGCTGTTCCCTGCTTCCCACATAGGGGAAATTGTGCCAGGAATTGTCCTGCAGGGATACCTGGGATGGGATCTGGGGTCAGGTTTGGGTCCAGAGGAAGGGGGTCCAACATTCCAGCCCTCATCCCATCAGCAGCACCCCCGTCCATGGCAGGATGGATGCTGGAATGTTGGATTTGATGATCCTGGAGGTCTTTTCCAACCATCACAATTCCATGATTCCCGTGCTCTCCATCCCTGTTTTCTGCCCTGTGGGTGACACCTCTGTCCCCTCCTGTCACTGCCAGGCCAATCCTGCCCTTCCCCACCTTTAATTTGGGTCTCAGGATTTCCCAACCTCATTCCCACAGCCAATTCCATGGAAATGGGTGAAAGTGAATTCCCTGAGATTCCCCATTCCCTCTTCTCACCCTGCAGGAATCTTGGAGCTATTTTGGGCAGAGCATCCAAAATTTGCCCATTTTTTCCCCCGGAGAAGCTTCCTGAACTTTGGGCATCCTGCTTGTGGAGCTGGGAGTACCATTCCTGGTGTTTTGATGGAGTTTGGGATTAATTCATCCCAAATCCTACAACATTCCAGCAGAACAAAGCACATTAAAAACAAATCCCTTTCTTTAGGAGGAAAAAAAAAAAAAAAAACCAACCAAAACTCATCAAACAATAATCCAAGAATAAAAATCAGGAATTTTATGGCACCTCCAATAACGAACCCCATCCTCAGAAGCTCATTTACGTACTTAAGCCCTTGTTTAATATTCTAATTAGCAGTTAATCAGCTATCGAGAGAGAACAAACGGTGATTAGCTCATCTTCACCTCCTCCAGGTGATTTGGGCTCATCAGCTCCGGGAAACTTTCCTGATATTCCTGAATTATTCATGGCCTCGGGAATGTCCCGGGGTGGAATTTCAGGTGCATAACCGAGGGGGACATGGTGCCTTTTGGGGAAAAGGATGCTTTGGATGGGATTTTGGGAAAAAATTCCTCCCTGGGAGGGTGGGAAGGGGCTGGGATGGATTTCCATGGGGAGCTGTTCCTGCCCCATCCCTGGAAGTGTCCAAGGCCAAGTTGGAACAACTTGGGATAATGGAAGGTGTCCTTGCCCACTTAATTTAATTATTCCAGGCTACCATTTATCCCGATTCTTCCTTTCCTCTTTTCCCACAGCTTTCCAAGGAGCTGGGAAGCAAAGGAAAGGTCTGGAGAAGGAACTGGTGCAATCCCAAAGGGATTCCTCGATTCCCTTCTTCCCTTTTTCCTTTCCCATCCCACCAAAGGCAGGCAGGACGCTGCACTCCTCCCTCTCTATTCCCGGGGAGCAGATTCTCAAAACCCTTGGAATAATTTGGAAAGGTTCCACCTGGTTTTGCTTGGAAACGAAGCCCTGCCTGGCCAGGGTTTGGATCTTGAGGTTTGGCTGTCTGGGAGCAGGGATCAGCTGAGGTGACAAGGACTGGGCTGGCTCCCAGGAGAATCCATGAGGCACGAGCAGGTGGGAGAGAGAGAGGCAGGAGCTCCAGACAGCTGCTTCCCGGAATTTTAATTAATTCCCGAGCTTTTCAGCCTTCCCAGACGCCGGCTTTGCCAAGCTCTGGATTCCTGGTGCCTGCCAGGATGGATCAGGAAGGTCAGAGCTGCTCCTTGCCAAGGCAGAGCTCCCTCACTGCTGCCCTCAGCGATTTTTGGGAAGCTGTGCTGGCTCTGGAAGGTGCGGGATCAGCTGGAGCAGCATCCCTGGATGTGCTGGAGCTCATCCCATCCCATCCCATCCCATCCCATCCCATCCCATCCCACCCCATCCCCTCCCATCTCATCCCATCCCATCCCAGGCTGTCCTGAGTGTGAAATTGAGAAGCTCTCAAGGATTTCTGGATCCTCCTGCATGCCCAGGATGCTCCACAGGCACAGCAAAGCTTTTCCTGCTCTGTCCTGGGAAGTGGCTTTTCCCAGCTCCAGGACCAAAACCCAGTCCTGATCCCACCTGAAAGTGGCTTTTCTCTGTTCCAAGACAAAAATTCAGCCCCTGATCCTTCCTAGAAGTGGCTTTTCCCTGCTCCAAGACCAAAACTCAGCCCTGATCCCTCCTGGAAGTGGCTCTTCCTTGCTTCAGGACCCCAATTCAGTCCCTGATCCCACCTGGAACTGGTTTTCCCCTGTCCCAGGACCAAAACTCAGCCCCCATCCCTCCTGGAAGTGATTTTTCCCTGCTTCAGGACCAAAACTCAGCTCCCAGCCCCTTCCATATCCATCCCAAAAGTGGGAAGGGGTCAAAGGAAGGGAATTTCCCCTTTTCCACCCTCAGCCCGGTTGCAGGGGATGCTCCAGCCCCTTCCTGAAGGAAATCCGCGTTTTTCGGGAATATCCCAGGCTGGAAGAGCCAATTCCACGGGCTGGCAGCTCCCTCTCGTGGGGAGAAACGCCAGGAAGAGCTGGGATGTGCCCCAGATGTGCGGCACAGCTGGAGAGGGATTGCCCGAGGGGTCGGAAAATGGGAATTCAACAGGAATTCAATGGGAATTCAACAGGAATTCAATAGGAATTCAACGGGAATTCCAGGGAAAAGGATGGGGATGAATCTCCCCGGAAAGGGAGGCTCAGCCAGGCTGTTCCTTTCCCTCTCCCCAAAGGGATTTTTGGGATTTGGGACAGGGTTGGATGTTTTCCAGCTGTTCAGTCTCCACATTTGGGGTTCAGTCCTCTGGAATGGAATTCCAGCTCCTTCCTCATGGGATGAAGGACTTTATCCCTCTTCCCAGCTGTAGGAATGTGGTTTATGTTGTTGGAGTGACTAAATTATCTTTTCTCTCTTTAAAAAGGAAAAAAACCCACTTAATTTTTCTCTTTAATTAAGAGACACTTCATAGAACTTTTGAGACTTTAAACTTAGGGCTGTCTAATTAGAGAGAGACTAAAAAGCCTTACCTAAATAATTCACCAGAAAAAGAAGAGAACAAAGGAATTAATTGCTTTTATAGAGTGTTTTAGCAAGACTAAAAACCTCTTACCCCGTCCTCAGTTTTTCTCTGAAAAAGCTTTGTTATTTTACCTTTTTTAAAACTTTTCTGTTTCTAATACTACTCAGAATCCATCCTACTATTTTTATACCATTTGGAGTAACAAAACTACCTCAAGTATAATAAATTCTCTGAGAGCTCATAAGACCTACCTCAAAGAAAAACTTATTACCCAAATTCATCTCAATCCCCAACTTCAACCCTCAAAATTCTGCACCCCACCTCGGCCTTGCTTAAATCCAAAGAAATCCACACATCATTCCAGTTATTAAGAATCCAGCTTGGTTTTATTGTCCAGTTTTTCCTCGTCACAATTATAAAATATCCCTGTTTTTTATAACTATTTTACAAAGATTTACAGCTCTGGGAGTGACCAAGTTGAAGCTGGGAATTCTCTTAAATAATCAAATCACGATTTTGGTTTTGGGAGGGGACTTTAAAAATTCCAATTTAAAAAAAAAAAAGAAGGATAAAAAGAGAATTTCCACCAGCTCCTTCAAACATCACAGGGAATTATAAAATTTATTCCAATTTTTTTGTGGGGAAAAGGGTGCAGGGAGCAGATTTGAAACCCTATAGATGGAAACAGGGCTAGAGGTCCTGATTCTGGTTCACATAAAGATCCCTTTACAGATTCTGGCAGCACAGAGGAACCCTAAAGTGTATTAAATAAAATTTATGTCCACCCAAAATTTTTTTATGCTGCCAGAACTGTGTAAAAGAAAATCAGGTCCCAAAATTAACAATTTAAGGCTGTTTTCCCCACATCCACCCTCACCCCAGAACTGGGAAAACACAGCAGCCTCTCCTTGTGGGATTGCAGTGTTGTGGTCACTTTGGGAAGGGATTTTCATGAGGGAATTGCTTAAAACGGGGGGCAGCACACAGGAACCTTAAATAAAATTTATACCCACTCTAAGATTCTTTTATGCTGCCAAATCTGTGTAAAAAAAAAAAAAATCAGGTCCCAAAATAAACAATTTAGGGCTGTGTTTTCCCTCACCCCACAACTGGGAAAGCCTGGAAGCTGCTCCCGGTGGGATTGCAGTGTTGTGGTCACTTTGGGAAGGTTATTTCCATGGGGAATCGCTCAGAACAGAGCAACCCTAAAGTGTATTTAAATAAAAGTTATGCCCACTCTAAGATTT
>JAWWEB010000091.1:4387702-4399601 GCA_035222195.1 Myioborus miniatus
CCTGGGCAATTCCAGGGCCTGCTCACCCTTTCTATGGAGAAATTCCTGCCCTGAAGTCATCCCATACCTGGGGACTCCAAACCTCCTTGGAAAAATTCCAAGACTTGACCACCTTTTCCATGGGGAAATTCCTTCTGATGTCCAAGCTGCCCTGAAATCCTACCATAGCTGGGGATTCCAAAATTCCCTGAGCAATTCCAAGGCCTGACCACCCTTTCCATGGAGAAATTCCTGCCCTGAAATCCTCCCATACCCGAGGACTCCAAACCTCTCTGGGCAATTCCAAGGCCTGACCACTCCTTCCATGGAGCAATTCCTGCTGATGTCCAGCCTGCCCTGAAATCCTCCCATACTTAGGAACTCCAAAATTCCCTGGGCAATTCCAAGGCCTGCCAACCCTTTTCATGGAGCAATTCCTGCTGATATCCACCCTGCCCTGAAGTCTTCCCATACCTGAGGACTCCAACCCTCCTTGGAAGAATTCCAAGGCCTGCTCACCCTTTCCCTGGGGAAATTCCTGCTGATATCTTTAGGACCCTGAAGTCCTCCCATACCTGGGAACTCCAGACCTCCTTGGGCAATTCCAAGACCTGCTCACTCTTTCCATGGAGAAATTCCTGCTGATATCCAGCCTGCCCTGAAATCCTCTCATACCTGATGACTCCAAAATTCCCTGAGCAGTTCCAAGGCCTTCTCACCCTTTCCCTGGGGAAATTCCTGCTGCTATCCTGAGGACCCTGCATTCCCCCCATGCTGGGGAGCCACCCCCTGCTCCCCTTCAGGGCTCTGCTGTTTTTGGGAACCATGGGCACAGTCCAGGCCCATCCCTGACCTCTCTCCTGTCCCGTTTGCAGATGACCCAGCAGATGGCTGGGATGAACTTCTATGGAGCCAACGGGATGATGGGCTATGGACAGTCCATGGGAGGAGGAGGAGGAGGAGGAGGAGGAGGAGGAGCCCAGGGCAGCAACCCCTCCCTGAGCTCCTCGCTGTGGAAATGAGCCCTCGCTCGCACGTGACCATTTCTGCCTTTGTTCTGTTCTCCAGACCTGCTCCATGAGACATTCAGGGTTTTTTGGCTTTCAGGTTTTGGGGTGGGGAGGACCCAGCCCAACCTGAATAATCTTTTGGTTTTTTCCATCCCTGAGCTCCATCTCTGCCTTTCCACTGTCACAGCCACGGGGACAGCTGGGTGGCAATGCCACCACGAGCTCAGCCCCGTCCTCAGCACAGTCAATGCACACAGGGGAGGGGAAAAACCTCCCTGCACAAAGCTCCACCAGAGCTCCTGGGTAGCACTTGATGCCCTGCTGGGCACCTGGGCACAGGTGGGACTGGGAAATCTGAAATCTGGACTGAATCCTGCCCAGAAAGCTGGGATTTCTCACTTCAACTTGCAGTGTTAGATTTTTATTTTATTTTTTTTTGTTGTTTGTTTTTTGGGGGGTGGGGAACTGGATTTAAGCCGAGCCCAGGGGCAAGCAAGCCTTGCTACCTCCTCCCTCGAGGGGAGCTCTCCCTGCTCCCACCCTCCTTGGAACCAAAGTCCTTGGGAAAAGCCCCTCTCCCACCCACCCACCCACCCTGAGCAAGCAGGAATCTCGCCCAGAGTGGGGGCAAAGCCGATGGAATGTGAAAAACTTGCACTCCAGAGTGAATCCTCTGGCTGGTGTTAAGATTTGATGGGATTTCACTTTTAACAATCTTAACCAGAGTTAATTCTCCGGGGCCCAGAGCCCTGTGCAAGTTTTCTTACACTTTTAAAAATTATTCTGACATCCTAATTTATACTTTTTTCATATTATTTTTTTTTTTCTGTTTTTGTTTCGTTCTCGTTGTCGTCGTTCCTGTGTAAAATCCTGGTTCCTCCCTTTCCTGGCTCGCTTGGGACATTTTAATCTTTGGCAGATTTCTTTTCTCATCTCCAGTAGAACCCAAAACTGCTTCAAAAGTCAGCAAGAAGTCGGACTTGTGGTCTGCTCTCTCCTGTGGATATGTAAATTCCCAAATAAAATATTGCAGTGGACTCCTCTGGTGCTGGTGGTCACTCCAGGTGTGGGAATTTAGAGGATTTCATCCCAAAAATCAGCCCCAAATTCCCTCTGGTTTTGGGCTCTGTCCCAAATGCCAGGGAGCTGAGGGAGCACAGCCAGGCCTGCAAGAATCCAAAGTTGACACTTTTATATACAAACCCCTCAGCTTTGGGATGGGGGGGAAGGTGGAGCAGAATTCCTGCAGCTGCTGGGATAAAATTATTCCATTCCAGCCTTAATTCCATTATTCCAACCATTTTAAACTCGGGTTTAACTAAACCTCGTCCAAAAATGTGAAGAAACAGGGAAAATCAGGGAATTGTGGAATTCCAGGATGGTTTGGGTCCCATTCACTCCCTGCTCCTTTCCCCATCCCAGATTTCTTCTTTGGACACTACCAGGGGTGGAGCAGCCACAGCTTCCCTGGGAATTTCACCCCGAAATCCCACCCAACCCTGCCCATTCCCATTTTTCCTGTCCCTCCCCATTTTTCCTGGGAACCATGGAGGTTTTGGGGTCTTTTATTCATGATGGGATTTCTTTCCTCAATTCAAACCTGCTTTTTCCAGGAAAAGAAAATATATAATATATTATATAATTATATATATAAAATATATTATATATTCATATATATATATATAACATATTTATTTATATATATATATATATTTATTCCATTCCCTTCTTTCCCACACTATCCATGAGAGATTGTGGGATGATTTTTTTTTTAATATTTTGGGGGAAAAAATCCAACTCGAGCACAAGCAAAAAGTTTTCAAGCTGGCTTTAATCATCTCCACTTGCTGCCCCAATACTGTACATGCAAAGCCAATTAAAAGGTGAATAATTCAGCTTTTCCTCCCTTTTTTTTTGTGTTGTTTTTTTTTTGGGGGGGAGGGAGGAAAATGTCAGGAATATTTTACAAAACAACGTGCGCCCTCAGAGCCGTCAGTCCCGCAGATAGAAACCACAAAAATTTTACAAGAGTTTGACATTTAAGAAAGGACCACACACATAGAAAACGGGACAGGACACAGGTGTAGAAAATTCCATTTGCTCGTTTTTTGAAATATTCCCACTTTTCTGTAGCCATCCCAAACCCATCCCCTGCTCTTGGATGTGGGGCTGGGGCTCCAAGGATGCTCCAGGTCCCCCCTGGCCGGTGATTTTTGGGGAGGGTGGAGTTGTGGAATGGGAGGAATCTGTCATTAATCTGTCATTAATCTGTCATTAATCTGTCATTAATCTGTCATTAATCTGTCATCCAACCCAGTTCAGCAGAAATTGTTCAGTGATGCTTCCAGAAATCCTAAAAATCTGCTCCCATCCCAGCTCCCAGAAACCCTGAAATATCCAAGGGAAATCTTCCTCCCCCTCAGCTGCCACCTTCTCATTCAGTGCTAATTAACTCGTGGTTAATTAAGCTCTGACACTTCCCCCCTTTCCTCATGATCCTTTTCCATGCAGATTTTGGGGGATTTGGGGCTAAAATGTGAGGGATTTTCAAATCCTTGTGGGGTTTTGCACCCTCACCCCCATCCCTCCTTTCAGCCTTGGCTTCCAAGGGTTTGGAATTTCTGGCAGAGCTCTGGGAGCATCTCCTTGCCTTTACTCCTTCATCATTCCCATCCTTTTATTCCCTTTTATTTTATTTTCAATGGATCCAAACCAGTCTGAAATTCCACAATTTTATTCCCCCTCAAACCTTTTAGGGGGAAGCTGGGTTGAAAGATTTCTAATTCTGGATAAAATCCCTTCCATTTGGAATGGAAATCCAGAATTTTTGCATGGGATAAACATTCCCAAACTCCACTTTGCCCACTCCTAAAAATCCATTGGAGTTTTTCCCCCTCTCCTTTAATTTCCCTGGTGCTGCTGCCAACCTGAATTCCAGGAGAAATTCCCAACTTTCTTTTTCCCCTTCTAGGTGTAAAACTTGAGGGATTAATGACAGATTCCAGAGTCCTGGATCATCCTGAACATTCCAGGGATGAATTCTGAGCTGGGGAGGAGGATGAGGATGAGGATGATGATGATGGGATGGGGAAGATTCTCTCCTTTCATGAAAAGATCAAAGCCCTTTAAGAAAACAAGGCCACCAACTTCAAAGTGCTCGGAACATTCAGGGGCTCCCCCTTGGGATTGGGAATTCCTTTGGGATATTCCCTGGGGTGGGATTTGTGCCCTTCCAAGGGATTGGGAGAGGGAATTGTGCCCTTCCAAGGGCATTGGAAAAGGATTTGTTCCCATCCAAGGGCTTTGGAGAGGGATTTGGACAGGGATTTGTGCCCCTCCAAGGGCATTGGAAAAGGATTTCTGCCCCCTCCAAGGGATTTGTGCCTTTCCAAATGCTTTGGAGAAGGATTTGTGCCCTTCCAAGGGCTTTGGAAAAGGATTTGTCCCCCTCCAATGACTTTGCAGAGGGATTTGTGCCTCTCCAAGGGCTTTGGAATAGGATTTGTGCCCTTCCAAGGGCATTGGAAAGGGATTTGTGCCCCTCCAAGGGCATTGGAAAGGGATTTGTGCCCTTCCAAAGGCTTTGGACAGGGATTTGTGCCCCTCCAATAATTTTGGAGAGGGATTTGGAAAGGGATTTGTGCCCCTCCAAGTGCTTTGGAAAAGGATTTATGCCCCTCCAAGAGCTTTAGAGAGGGATTTGTGCCTCTCCAAGAACATTGGAAAGGGATTTGTGCCCTTCCAATGACTCTGGAGAGGAATTTGTGCCCCTCCAAAGGCTTTGGAAGAGGATTTGTGCCCATCCAAAGGCTTTGGGAAGGGATTTGTGCCCTCCCAGGGGTGGGAGCAGCTCTGGATTTTGGAGTCGAGCCCCTCGCCCACCCCTGGGAGGGTTTTGGGGGGCTCAGGGCAGCCCTGGAGGGGCTGCTGGACAGGGAAGGTGGAAAAGGGGCACAGGGATCCCTCTGGATCATCCCTCCAACCCCGGGATTCCCTTTCCGATTTCCTCGGGCTCAAATCCCAAAGGGAGCAGGGTTGGGAGTTGCCCACCCCAATCACGGATTGCTTTTCATTCCACAGGGAAACAAAAAAAAACCAAAAAAACCCAAACAAAATAACAACCTGGATGTGGCCGAGTGCACAAGCTCTGGGTCCTCAAGGAATGGGAAAAGTGGGAGAAGGAAGGATCCAAGGAAAAGGAAAGGATGAGGTATAGCAACAGCCGGAGCTCCAGGCCCTGGGGTCTCCTGGATTCTCCCGGGTTCCTGGAGTCCATCCCGGTGTTCCTGAGGGATGCTCGGGGGTCCCACAACGTGGAGGTTCCTCAGCCACCCAGACCAACATTTGGAAACTTTTCTGTGTCTTTTTCAACCCAAAATCTCCCTCAGGTGAGCGGGATTGTCCCACCCGGTCATAGAGTGACCCCCAAAATTCCAACCCTGTTATTTGGGATGCTTTTTTCTCTTTTTTTTTTTTTTCCTAAAAAGTCTTTCCTGCAGCTTTTCAACTCCTCAAAGTGATTTTCACACCTTTAACCAACCAGCCAAGGACTGGGAGGGGATTTCTCCATGAAAAAAGAAATCCTGGCCTGTCCATGGAAGTGTCCCAGGATGGGGCTTGGAGCAGCCTCGAGGGGCTGGAATTTGATGGATTTTAAAGTCTTTCCCACCCAAACCAGCCTGGGATCCGTGGAGCAGAGGGAAGACTTCCAGCTGGAACATTGGAAAAGGCCTTGCTGCCCTTGGCACAGCAGGAAAACCCTGCTGGGAATTCTCCAGATCCATCTGCAGCCATGAAATCCCCAGGGCAAGCAGGGAGAGCTCTTCCCATCCACCAGGAAAAACACATCCAGGTTGGATCACTGTTCCTTGATCTAAACCACGAGGAAAAACACATCCAGGATGGATTCAGCTCCTTGATCTGCACCATTCTGGTGTTTTCCAGACCAATCCAGAGGTTCCCACATCCAGGCATTTCCCATCCATCCAGAAAGTCAACTAGAAAAAAAATATTTTCCACCTGGAAAAACATCCCTGGTGCAGTTTCTTGGTGTGAGGAAAAATCCTTCCTGCCCTGCTGGGTAAATCCAGGTGGGAATGGTGGGATCCAGGCTGGATTTCCCAAGCTGTGGTGTCAGGCAGTGAACAGAAGGGATTCCCTGTCAGCCCAAGGGAATCCTGAGCCCATTCCTGAGGAATTCCTGGTCTGGGTGGAATTCAGAGCTGGGAAAGGTGGAGGGGATTTTTCTCCCACCCCTCTCTGGTGCTCTGTGGCAGTAGATTCAGGGATTTGGTGCTGGATTCCGCTGGATTTTTGGGAAAACTCCACCCAAACCTCCTCTCCCAGGTTTCTCTGGTGGTGATGAAACAGCAGCTGCTGTTCTGGCTGATCCCAATTTTTTAGGAATATTCCCTGGGCTTTGGCAAATCTGGTCCATTCCAAACCAGGGATAACTCAGGCCTGGGATCTTGGAGTGTTCTCTGTGCTTGGTGTGAGTTTTGTCAGCTTGCAGGGGATGTTCCAGCATCATTCCAAGGTTTGTTTTTTGGGATTTTTGTCAAGTCCATCCTCGTGATTCCAGCTGGGGGTTTGGATTTCAGTTCTGGCAGTGTCAGGTGGGGGCTGCTCCTCTCTGCTGGGGGCTGGGTGTGAAATGTGCTATAAAACTGATGTAATTCCATATTAATTCCTCTTTCTAGGAAAAAAAAATATCTCTGGCAAATCCAGTGATTTGGATTTCTTTTCTCGATAGAAAACAGAGAAAACCATCGAGCTCTAAATTCCTTCCAGGGAATTTTGCAAAATCAAATTGCACATCAAAAAAATGCCCTTTGTGAGAAAATATTCCCCCAGAAAAAACAACAAAAAACCAACCTTGGAGCGCAGGAATTTATCCTGGGATGGAGTTCCCTTCCTCAGGGCTCAGTTTGGGATTTCTGGGTGTCTTGGCCGTGTTTTTGTCCTTGTTTGAGGAAGGAAAACATCTGACACGAGCTCCTGGGGGGTTGAGAAATGAGCAGCTGATGTTGCAAGCCCAGAGTGTGGCACAATCCTGGCTGCTCCCCCAGTTTGGGGGTCCCACACCAGTTTGAGGTGGGTCATTCCTGCTGGGCAGCTCCTGGGGGGCTGGGAGGGAAGGAGGGAATGTTTTCCTGGATTTTGGTGTCACTTCATGGTGTTCACCCCTCCCACGGAGGGCTGCACCTTGTCCTTGTCACCCCCAACTCACGAGCCAAAATCTTTGGGTTTTCCTCATTCCCAGGTGGAATTTTACTGGGATTTTTTCCAGCAGAAAAACAGGGATGCTTGTGCTGGCCCTGGGGAGTGTGTGACTCCTTCAAGTCATCCTCGTGAGCCAAAACCTTTGGGTTTTCCTCATTCCCAGGTGGAATTTCACTGGGATTTTTTCCAGCAGAAAACCAGGAATGCTCGTGCTGGCCCTGGGGAGTGCATGGTGGCTCTCTCAACTCATCTCACAAGCCAAAACCTTTGTGTTTTCCTCATTTCCATGTGGATTTTCACTGGGATTTTTCCAGCAGAAAGCCAGGAATGCTCGTGCTGGCCCTGGGGAGTGCATGGTGGCTCCCCCAGCTCATCCTCATGAGCCAAAACCTTTGTGTTTTCCTCATTCTCAGGTGGAATTCCACTGGGATTTTTCCAGCAGAAAAACAGAAATGCTTATGCTGGCCTTGGGGAACAGGTGGTGGCTCCCCCAGCTCATCCTTGTGAACCAAAACCTTTGGGTTTTCCTCATTCCCAGGTAGAATTTCACTGGGATTTTTCCAGCAGAAATCCAGGGATGCTCGTGCTGGCCCCGGTGGCCGCGCTCTGCTGATTCCCCCGCCCCTGCTCCCGTCAGGCAGGGCCGTGGGATGTTCTGGGATGTTCCTGGGATGTTCCTGGGATGTTCCTGGCAGCCAGGACGGAGCAGGAATGCAGGAATGCAGAGGGGGTGGGAAGCTGTGCCCACGCCAGCAGCACAAGGTCCCTGCTCAGCTCCCTGCTCTGCCCACGCTCCTGCTCCGTGCCTGGGACCATCCCACCGCCCAGATTTGGAGTTTTCCCGTCACAGTCGAGTTGGTGAAGCCAGAGGGAAGAGCAGCAGCTCAGAGGAGCAGGAAGCTTTTCCTTCTGGGATGTTTTCCCTCGTGGAGAGTCAGAAATGGGGCACAGGTTGAGCCTCTTGGAATTCTGTTTGCCGTGATTCCGTGTTGGCCTCATGGAGTTGCTCCGTGCTCGGGAGGGAACATCGAGTCCAAGCCATTGTTTGTTCCTGTCTCAGCACTCAGGGCACTGAGTTTATTCCCCAAACCACCAGAGATTCAGGACATCCCACATTCCCAGAGATCTCCATCCAGGAATCACAGCCCACGCTGCTCCTCTGATTTCATCCTTCATGGGGGGAAAGGATGAACTTTCCCCCATCCCAGCTCAGCAGGATCCAGCCAATTCCCTTCTGGGTGGTTTGGAGTTGGCAAAGTCCCAGCAGCAGCTCCGAGTCCCCATCATGATGGCACCAAAGCTGTGGCAGTGCCAGGTGGATTGGCCACAGCGCAGAGTCCTGCTGGCCACGGTTCTGGGGCTGTGGAACCCCAAGTGTGGCTTTGGAGACCCCAAAGTCAGAGTTTGTAGACCCCAAAGTTGGGGTTTGTAGACCCCAAAGTTGGGGTTTGTAGACCTGCAGATCTGGTTTGTAGGCTCCCAAGTTTGGAGATTTGTGGATCCCAAAATTTGAGGTTGTGGAACTTTGGGGTTATGGGAACGCAGGTTTGGGTTGGTGGAATCCCAGTTTGGGTTTCTAGAACCCCAGTTTGGGTTGGTGGAACCCCAGTTTTGGGCTTGTGGACCCCAAGGCTTGGATTTATGGACCCTACGATTGCCCAGATCTGGATTTTTGAACCCCCAAATTTGGGGTTGTGAACCTCCAGATTTGGGGTTGTGGAACCCCAGATTTGAAGTTATGGAACACAGAGTCTGAGTTTTTGGGCCCCCAGATTTGAGGTTATGCAACCCCAGAACTGGGGTCGTGGACCTCAAGGCTTTGATTTGTGAACACACAGGTTTGGGTTTGTGGACTCCTGGGACTGGATTTATGATTCCCCAAATTTGGATTTGTGGGCCCCAGATTTGGGGTTGAGGACTCCCAGGTTTGGTTTTATGGAGCCCCAGGTTTGGGGTTGAGGATTCCCAGGTTTGGTTTTATGGACCCCCAGGTCTAGGGTCGGGTTTGTGGAGGGAACAGCTTCATCCCAACAGTCTTTTCCTTCAGGTTTGGGTTTGTTCTGCTGTGGCTGAGCTGGTTCTTCATTCCCGGCGCCACCAGGAGAAGCCCAGGTGGGTTTGTTGTGCTCTGTGCATCGTGGAATTCCGTGTTTTGCCAAGAAATAATCCTATAAAAACCCCCAGCCGTGCTGTGGGGTGCTTTGTGGTGAAGACTGAAGGTCAGAGCCAGCCCCATGAAATTCCCCATGAACCTCTTGTCCTCTTCCAGTCTCCTCAACTTTTGGTGTTGTCGGGATTTTGTTCCTCCTTGGGAACTGATCCTTCAGGACAGTCATTGGATTTAGGAAATATTTGATGAAGAAACCAAGAGTTTCTAGTGGTGTCTCCCCTGAGTAATTTCAGCAAATTTCAATAGGCACCTTCAAAAAAAGCTTCCGTTAATTCTCGGGTTTGCTACAAGAACTGGATCCCATCGGAGGGAACCAAAATGCTGCTTGGAAAAACAAACAAAACAAACAAAAAAACCCCCAAAAACGCTCATCCCGCTAAGGAACTCCTCTGTCTGCTCCCCAAATTCCAGAGCTGCTCTTGAGGCGTCCCCCTGGAGAGAACCAGGGTTGGATTCTGCTCCTGACTGGAATTCAAGCATCCAGGAGGGTATCCCAGGTCTCCAGAAGGGAGTCCCAGCCCCAAGGGTGTCCCAGACCTCGAGGGGAGCGTGCTGGAGCCCGGGAAGGGAATCCCAGAACTTGGGAAGGGAATCCCAGAACTTGGGAAGGGAATTCCAGAACTTGGGAATACCAGAGCTTGGGAATCCCAGAACTTTGGAATCCCAGAGCTTGGGAATCCCAGAGCTTGGGAAGGGAATCCCAGAACCTGGGAATCCCAGAACCTGGGAAGGAAATCCCAGAGCCTGGGAAGGGAATCCCAGAACTTGGGAAGGGAATCCAGAACTTGGGAATACCAGAACTTGGGAATCCCAGTTTGGGAATCCCAGAACTTGGGAATCCCAGAACTTGGGAATCCCAGAGCCTGGGAAGCGAATCCCAGAATTTGGGAAGGGAATCCCAGAGCCCAGGAAGGGAATCCCAGAGCTTGGGAATCCCAGAACCTGGGAAGGGAATCCCAGAGCTTGAGGAGGACAGCCTGGTCTGGAGGAGGAGGAGATCCCAGCTCCAAGGAGGGCATCTCCAGGAGGGGATCCAAGATCTTGGGAAGGTCATCCCATCCCTCAGGGAGGGAATCCCAACCTCGAGGAGAGCATTCCAGACCTCGAGGAGAACATCCCAACCCCGAGCAGGGATTTCCCAGACCCCAAGGAGGGACAGCCAGACCTCAAGGAGGACATCCGAGACCCGAGGAGAACATTCCAGACCTCGAGGAGGACATCTCTGCTCCAAGGAGGAGATCTCTGCTCCGAGGAGAGCATTCCAGACCTCAAGGAGGACATTTATACTCCAAGGACAGCATTCCAGACCTCGAGAACACCTCAGCTCCAAGGAGGAGATGTCAGCTCTAAGGAGAACATTCCAGACCTTGAGGAGAACATCTCAGCTCCAAGAAGGAGATCCCAGCTCCAAGGAGAGCATTCCACGCCTCAAGGAAAACATCTCAGCTCCAAGGAGAACATTTCAGCTCCAAGGAGAGCATTCCAGACCTCGAGGAGATCCCAGCTGCAAGGAGAACATTCCAGACCTCAAGGAGGACATCTCTGCTCCAAGGAGGAGATCTCAGCTCCAAGGAGAATGTTCCAGACCTCGAGGAGAACATCTTAGCTCCAAGGAGGACATTCCAGACCTCAAGGAGAACATCTCAGCTCCAAGGAGAACATCCCAGCCCTCCAGGTGGGAAGGAAGGGGCTGAGAGGCAGCTGACCCTGGTGCTCCTGCTCTGCTGTGTCACCTTCTCCCTCCTCCCACGAGGCATTCCCAGAGTTTGTCCTTTGGGTCTGGTTTTGGCTGGACACGAGGAGGAGCCCAGTGGACACCGAGGGGAGGCCAGCGCCCCTTTCCCTGTCCCCTCTTGCTTTGGCAATGGTCACAGGCTACATGCTCCCGGGAAAACCCAAAAAAAAAAAACCCCAAAAAATTGTGGGGAAAAAAAAAATTTAAAAAAAAAAGGCAGGGAAATGGCCACCAAAAGTGCTGGGAAAGCGACCGAACGGGATGAGCCTGGCAGATGTTCCCGGTCCATCCGGAGTTCTCTTGGGTATTGCAGTGAATGTGTTGTTAGCACGTGGCAAAGCTACATAAGAGAAGATGCTACATTCCTTGGAAAACAACAAAAAAAAATATAGTGCTGAGTTGGATCTGTTCTGAGTCCCGTGGGGTTTTCCCCCTTGGGAAGCCACCTCTTCCTGGGAGGCAGGGAAAGGGAGACCTCGAGGAGGGAATTCCAGACCCCAAAGACGCCATCCCAGACCTCGAGGAGGGAACTCCAGACCTCAAAGACGCCATCCCAGACCTCGAGGAGGGAACTCCAGACCTCAAAGAGGCCAGACCTCGAGGGGGAACTCCAGACCTCAAAGAGGCCGTTCCAGACCTCGAGGAGGGCGTTCCAGACCCCAAAGAGGCCATCCCAGACCTCGAGGAGGGCATTCCACATCCCGAAGAGGGCAGACCTCGAGGAGGGAACTCCAGACCCCAAAGAGGCTAACCCAGACCTCGAGGAGGGCATTCCAGACATCA
>JAWWEB010000091.1:4442577-4454474 GCA_035222195.1 Myioborus miniatus
TCCTGCTGCTCCTGGGGTTAAAATCAGATTTTGTGCCTGGATTTTGTGTCCTGGTGCTGCTCCTGGAGTGACAATGATGGGAGGGAATGAAATCCACACCTCTTCCTTTGGGATGCTGCCCTGAGCTGGCTTTGACTTCCCATCCTCATTTCTAGAAGGTCTAGAAAATTAGGAAAACACTTTTCCATGTCCTAAAATCTGGAAGAGTCCATCCTGCTGCTCCTGGGGCTAAAATCAGATTTTGTGCCTGGATTTTGTGTCCTGGTGCTGTTCCTGGAGTGGCAATGAAGGGAGGGAATGAAATCCACACCCTTTCCTTTGAGATGGTGTCCTGAGCTGGCTTTAACTTCCCATCCTGATTTCCAGAAGGTCTAAAAAATAAGGAAAACACTTTTCCATGTCCTAAAATCTGGGAGAGTCCATCATGCTGCTGCTGGGGTTAAAATCAGATTTTGTGCCTGGATTTTGTGTCCTGGTGCTGCTCACAATGAAGGGAGGGAACAAAATCCACACCTCTTCCTTTGGGATGCTGCCCTGAACTGGCTTTAACTTCCCATCCTGATTTCCAAAAGGTCTAGAAAATAAGGAAAACACCTTTCCATGTCCTAAAATCTAGGGAAGTCCATCCTGCTGCTCCTGGGGCTAAAATCAGTGTGCCAGGTGTGCTGGGAATTCAACATAAAATAGAAATATCTACAGAAATCCTCATGATTCCTCCCAAACTCATTAGTTTGGTGTTAATTAAACGACAAAAATTTCTTTTACAGTTGGAGTCATTGAAATTTCCATTCTGGCACTGGAAATCCACTTTTTTTTTAGTCTTTGAGGTGCCTCATTCCTGCATTTTTCTATTTTTAGCAGAGCACCATGTTTGGGAGGGGAGAGCATTCCCTGTGTTTTCTCCTTGCTTGATTCCCATCAGGACCTTGTGATTACAGAACATCCAAGCTCTGGAATCCAAGGAATTGTCCTGGAGCATTTAAGGAGTGTGTTCAGCATCTGGAATAACTTCTGATCCATCCCAGCCAGGAAATCCTGGGAATTTCGGATGAAAATGAGAAACGAGGTTGGGGAGATGTTCCTCACCCATCTGTGATTGCCAGGAATGTTTTTTGCAGCAGGAAAAGTTAAATGGAGAATGTAGGAATGTAGATTAAGAATTTACAGAGAAAATCCTGTAGAAAAGCTGCCTATGCCTGGATTTATTTTCTTTTTTTTATTATTTTTCCTGGTGTTACAATCTCTATTTTATCTCTTCTTTGACAAGGCAATGTTGATTTATGGAGGAGCTGAGAATGAAATCCTGATGTTGTGTTGCTCTGGGAGCTCCAGCTTGGAAATAAAAATGGCAAATGCTGGGATAGGAGAGAGTGGAAGCAGATTTGGATTTAAAACCATTCCTGGAAACAGGATTGAGCATCCTGAAATAGATGCTCAGAGGAGTCTCAGTGGCCTTCATTATTTCAGGATTCAGCTGGAATTGGGGATTGGAGCACTCCAGAAATAACCTCAGGACTGGGCTTAGAGCTGCCCCAGCTCTGGTTCACTGCAGACCTGCCCTGGGGAAAATATATTTGAATATAATGAATATTATTGCTCCTTCCTCAGAGGAATGGGAATTACAGGGAGGAGGAGTAGGAAATGTTGTGTTTGGTGGTGCTTGTGATGATGTTTGCCCTCACAGCCAGGCTCAAAGTTGGTCTTTTTTTACAACCAGCTGGGATTAGTTGAATTCTTACTCTGGGAAACCTCCCAGGAGTAACTCCTGAGTTGTTCTGCTCTCCAAAAAACAACTTCTGAGCCAACAAACTCCTCACTCCAACCCAGTGCTCACCCAGACATGCTCCTGTTTAATGTGAATTTTCCTTTTCCTGATCAACTGGAGGGGAATCCATGAGCAAGCCTGAGAAAAGCAGGGATTCCTGCAGACTGCTGGAGTGGGAATGTCCCATGTTGTAGCACGTGTAAACATCCTACACTCTCATATATTTGAATATATTGGATGTTATTACTCCTTCCTTCAGAGGAATGGATGAGGGGAATGGGAATAGTAAGGAGCTGCAGGAGTAGGAAATGTTGTGTTTGGTGGTGCTTGTGATGATATTTGCCCTCACAGCCAGGCTCAAAGTTGGTCTTTTTTTTACAACCAGCTGGGATTAGTTGAATTTTTGGGATTCTTCCTCTGGGAAACCTCCCAGGAGTAACTCCTGAGTTGTTCTGCTCTCCACAAAACAACCTCTGAGCCAACAAACTCCTCACTCCAGCCCGCTGCTCACCCAGTTTAATGTGAATTTTCCTTTTCCTGCCCAGCTGGATCAACTGGAGGGGAATCCATGTGCAAGCCTCAGAAATTCAAGGATTCCAGCAGGCTGCTGGAGTGGGAATGTCCCATGTTGTAGCACGTGTAAACATCCTACACTCTCAGCTGTGAACTCGAGGTGGCTGGGAGAGGATTGTTTACGCCTTCTGCCATGGAGTGAACGTCTGGGAGCTGCATCTGCCCTCCTCCAACTGCTCTGGGGAGCTCAGGAATTCTGATCCTGGAGTATTTTCATCCCATAATCTCTGAATATCATGGAATATGGTTGATCATGAGGGGTTTTTCTCTGCTGAGGTGAAGGAAAGCAGAGAAAGGGAGGCAGAGCAGAGGCTCTGGTTCTTCCCACAGCTGGGCATGTTTGTCAGCCTGGAAAAGCTGGGTTTAAATTAATAACTCCAGGCACAACAGGGAGCATCAAATCATGACTTTTACTGGCAGCAGAGCTCTGTGGAGGGTGGGGAATGAGCTCAGGAGAGGGGCTGGGTGGCTCTGTCAGTTTTCCTGGGGTGTTTGCATGAAATTCACCCATGAGGAAGTTCCATGGCTTTCAACTTTGGTGGTTTTATTCGTTTCCTCCTCTTCCTCACTGTGACTCCACCTCAGCAGCGAGGTGCTGAGATTTTTAAGGCACATTATCCACACTTTATTGGGAACACTCCTGATTTCCACAGAGCTCAAAAATGGAGCTTTTACCAGCTCACCTGGACTTGGTTGAAGTGTTCTGAGGGAGATGTTTGGCCGTGGGTGCCATGTTCCTTCCCATGGACATTCCTGGTGTTTCCCTGCAGGAGGAGGTGCTCCAGGCACCCAGTTTCCACAGAGCTGAACAACCAAACTTTTACCAGATCACCCTGACTGGGTTTCAGTGTTCTGAGGGAGGTGTTGAAGCTCCTTTGCCAGGGAATGTGTTAGGGGGGATGTTTGACCATGGGTGCCATGTTGCCATGCCCATTCCCGGTGTTTCCCTGCAGGAGGAGGTGCTCCAGGCACCTGATTTCCACAGAGCTGAACAATGGAGCTCACTCTGATTGTGTTGAAATGTTCTGAGGGAGGTGTTGAAGCTGCTCCTTTGCCAGGGAATGTGTCTGGGGGCATGTTTGGCCCTGGTGTGGGTGCCATGTTGCCATGCCATGTTTCCCTGCAGGAGGAGGTGCACCAGGCACCTGATTTCCACAGAGCTCAACAACCAAACTTTTAGCAGGTCACCCTGACTTGGTTGAAGTGTTCTGAGGGAGATGTTGAAGCTCCTTTGCCAGGGGATGTGTCTGGGGGGATGTTTGGCCCTGGTGTGGGTGCCATGTTGCCACGCCATGTTTCCCTGCAGGAGGAGGTGCGCCAGGCCGTCACCCCGGCCGAGCCCGTGCAGTATTACTTCACCCTGGCCCAGCAGCCAGCAGCAGTGCAGGTGCAGGGCCAGCAGCAGGGCCAGCAGACCACCACGGCCACCACCACCATCCAACCCGGCCAGATCATCATCGCCCAGCCCCAGCAGGGCCAGGTGAGCCAGGCCTGAGGGGATCCTCGGGGATGGATTGCTCAGGAACATCAATGGCATCGTGGAAATCATGGGATTAATCCTTGGGTTGGGCTGGGTTGGGTGGGAAGGAACTGAAATCTCACCCTGGTCCATGATCAGGGATCTTCTGCTGTCCCAAACTGTTCCAATCCTTGTCCTGCCTTACCTTGGACATTTCTGTGGGACAACCTCAGCTCTTCAGGGCCAAATGTAGTTCCTGGTCCTGTTCCTGGGTCAGATCCTCCAGGACAGAGTCCTCAGGGATGGATTGCTCAGGAACATCAGTGACAGCGTGGAATTCATGGGTTTAATCATTCCAGGGGGGAAGGAACTGAAAGAAATTCTCACCTGGTCCATGATCTGGGACCTTCTGCTGTCCCAAGTTGTTCCTGCCAATCCTTGTCCTGCCTTACCTTGACCATTTCTGTGGGACAACTTCAGCTCTTCTGGGCCAAATGGGATTCCTTGTCCTGTTCCTGAGTCAGACCCTCCAGGTCAGTGCCTCACCAGGCTCTGAGCTCCATCTGTGGTGATTTAATCTGGGTCTAGGACAGGCCTGTCCCAACCCCAGCAGCGATCAGTGGGTGTGGGACAGGCTCAGCCTGCCCCAGCCCTGACATCTCACAGATTTTCCACCTCCTGATCCTCATCCCTGTTTATTTTTTGTGCAGACCACCCCTGTGACAATGCAGGTGGGAGAGGGGCAGCAGGTGCAGATCGTGCAGGCCCAGCCCCAGGGCCAGAGCCAGCAGGCTCAGAGCAGCACAGGACAAACCATGCAAGTGATGCAGCAAATCATCACCAACACGGGAGAAATCCAACAAATCCCGGTAAGATTTGGCCAGGAATAAAGGTGGAAAAGTCCCCCTGAGCAAATTTTGTGAGCATGAGGCTTGTTTCTGTTTGCTTTGTTAACTGACAGAGGAAGTTTGGATTGAGTGGTGTGGTTCCTGCACTTAGGAAAACCAACCAAGTGTGACATGAAGGGGGAAATAAATCTGAACTCATTTAATCCAGACTTGTTGCTCACCTCAAACACCTTCCCCTGAGTGAAATAGTTGTGATTAGGAAGCAATAAATCAAATATTTCCTGGCTAAACCTCAGTTCTTCACCACAGCCTGGTTTGAATAAAAGAGAATTCATTTCTTTTGCCTTTACTTGGTTGTGCCTCTGCAATCTGAAATCGTGACCTGGCAGGCTGAGTGGGAAAGTTGCCATCTGGGAGTTATTAATAAACTTTGATGTTAAAAGAAATATTTCTCTGAAATATTTGGAGCTGGTTGGAGAAATGGCTTTGCAGAACCAGGAGATTGCTCCTCACTTTTACATCAGCTTTAAAAATGAGATTTTGGGTTCCCATTATAACCCAGACTTTCTGAAATGTGTCCTAAGTAAACACAGAAGTCAAAAAAATCGCATTAACTTAGAATTACAGCAAAGCTGTGGCTTTTGGTTCCCAGCTGGAAAATATCACACCTGTTAAAAGAAAAAAATAAATAAAAATCAGCCAGTTCTGTGTTCCAGAACCCAAAGGTCACCCAGGGCCAGGCTTTTCACTTGGAGTTCAGTTCTGCTGTGAAATTGGAGCTTTCACAGAGGTTTTGCTTTTCCAGCCTTGCTGAGCTTCCCTCTGCTTGTGGTCAGAGCATCTTGAAAGGGTTTGGATTGGGGGAGTGCCAGATTTTTCCAGCTCTTTTCATCCTTTGAGTCTTCAGCTGATTCCTGCTGCCTTGAGGTGTTGATCAGGAAGGAAGGAATTCCCAAATTGTCTTTTTTACTACAAGGAACTCTTTTTATTCTCTTCATTTTCTTGTCCATTTCTTTATTTTCCTTTTCTTTTTTTCTCTTCTTTCCTTGTGAAAATCTCTCTGAGAGAAACTTGTTCCTCAAAGAATTGTGACAGGAGATCTCCAGTGGATCCTCAGCAAGAAAAGAACAGCTCAGATTTCTCTCCAGAGAACACTGGAACTACAGAAAGGGGCTTGGACATCTCTTGGGAGCAAGAATTCCTTACAAAGGAGCCAAAACTCCTGAAGAAAACCCAGAGGGATCCTTTGGGAAGTGATCCTGTGGTTTTGGACACACTGCAGGGGTTTTAGGGTCTGGTTTTGACCAAGAATTTGCTTTTTCCTCCCTCTTTCCTGGCATTGTGGGAGAACAGGGAGCTGGGGCTGCTCCTCAGGAGCTGCCAGGGGTTGCAGTGTGGAATCTTTTTGGGAATAACCTGGATCTCTGACAGCTCCAAGACTGAAATATGGGTTGGAATAATCCCAATTTCCAGCCCCCCATCCAGCAGAAATATGGGTTGGAATAATCCAGATTTCCAGCCCCCCATCCTGTTTGGCTGCAACCACGAGGATTTTTCTGTTGAAGAACCACAGTTGGTGCTGAAGGAGCTTCCAGCAAGTGAAATAAAATAAAACTTAGAGAAAAACTTGGATCTGGCTCCACAAAATTCCAGTCTTTGGTCTGCTCTGCTCTTCCTGCTTTGCTTTTATTTTTTTCCTTTTATTTCCTTTCTCTTTTGGCACAGTCAGAGCCATCTTCTGTCAGCTCTGTGCACTCTGAGGGCTCAGAATGAATCTTGGATCACCCAAACAGAGCTGGAAACTCTCTCCTGAAAGTGGAATTGCCTCTGGAATGTTGAGAGCATCTTACTCCTGATTTTCCACACGTTCCTGGTGTTGTGCACACTCCCTGTTGCTCTTTATTCCAGAAATGAAGTGGAAAAGTGAATTTTTAACAGAGAAAAATTGGAAGTGAATCCATCAATGAAGTGATAATTGTTTGGCCATATGAATGTTATGTTAAATTTAATCTTTGTCTTAGCCAGGCCTCATTTTGGACAGGTTCTTTGGAGCTTCCTCTCCTTGCTGGAAGAACTTTTCCCAAATCTCTTCCACCATCATTTAATGGTGTAATTAAAACCTAATTCCCCCAGCATGGAAAACTTGATCTCCCTGCAGATCTCAATGCAGAAACAAAATTTTTATTGACTTTTTTTGCTCAGGGGGAGTTTATTTGCTCTTGAAATAATTTTGGAACTTTCAGACACAAATGAGGGAGTTGGTGCCAGGACCATGTCCCAGGCACTTCTTTATCAGTCAGCAGTTTTTTAGAGTGTTCTGTGTGTTCTTTCCTCTTCTTAAAAAGGAAAAAAAAGATTTTTTGGTATAAAATTACCCTGAAAGCTGTGAATCTCAGTATTATAAAGTTAAATAACAGAAGGAAAATCCAGCAGTGGTATCTGTGACATTTTTATTGCTCTCAGGTGTGTATTAACTGTATTTTCTTCATGTCCCACATTTCCAAGCATCCAAAATTAGGTGATTTAGGGAATAAATTTGGGGTTGAACCTCTCACACGAATCACTGACACCAAAAAGCTGAAACTTGTGCCAGGTGGGACTTGACAGGTGTGAGCAGAGAGCTGCCTTGAAAGCCTCCAAAAATATCTTTGGGGTTTGCCATCTCTGCTGGCTTTATTTGTGGGAAAAATTCCTGTTTATTCCTTCATTTTTGGCAGGATATGATTGATTGGGGTGCAGGATATTATAGGGGTGCAGGATTTGATAGAGGTGCAGGATTTGATAGGGGTGCAGGATTTGATAGGGTTGCAGGATCTGATAGGAGTGCAGGATATGTTGGGCCTTCAAAGCCTCCAAAAATATCTTTGGGGTTTGCCATCTCTGCTGGCTTAATTTGTGGGGGAAAATCCTGTTTATTCCTTAATTTTTAGCAGGATATGATTGATTGGGGTGCAGGATTTTGTAGGGGTGCAGGATTTGGTAGGGGTGCAGGATTTGGTAGGGGTGCAGGATTTGGTAGGGGTGCAAGATATGATAGGCCTCCATAATATCTTTGGGGTTTGCCATCTCTGCTGGCTTTATTTGTGGGAAAAATTCCTGTTTATTCCTTATTTTTTGGCAGGATATGATTGATTGGGGTGCAGGATTTGATAGGGGTGCAGGATTTGATAGGGGTGCAGGATAAGACAGGAGTGCAGGATTTGATAGAGGTGCAGGATGTGTTGGGCCTTCAAAGCCTCCAGAAATATCCTTGGGGTTTGCCATCTCTGCTGGCTTTATCTGTGGGAAAAATTCCTGTTTATTCCTTCATTTTTGGCAGGATATGATTGATAGGGGTGCAGGATATGATAGGGGTGCAGGATTTGATAGGGGTGCAGGATCTGATAGAGGTGCAGGATTTGATTTGGTGTTTTCAGCTCCTGCCAGTTGATGCGAAGCGCTGCCTCAAAGGAGTAAAACTTAATCCTTGTAACCAAAATTGTTTCCAAATCCTTGAGAAACTGAGCCATTAATATGCTTTGGCTACTAACTGACCCTTCCCAGGCTGGAAAAAAAGGAGGAATGTGGTGCCTCAGGGATATCCAGGAGCTCTGAGCCCTGGGGTTTTGCCTTTAGGCTTCAGAATTCCGCGGAGCTCCAGGGGAAAGCTCCCCCATAACTCCAGCTCCCGTGGTGGAATCGAGCAGGGAATTTTGCTGTGTGTTGAGGGTGCAGAGTGACCTGTTTCATTTTCTTTCCCTGCCCCTTCCACCTGTCTCCAGGTCCAGTTGAATGCTGGCCAGCTGCAGTATATCCGCTTAGCCCAACCCGTGTCAGGCACCCAGGTAGTCCAGGGGCAGATCCAGACGCTTGCAACCAATGCACAGCAGGTATGCACTCCACAGAGCTGCCTCCAAGGCTTCTTCCCTAGCTCCTCAAGTTGGGATTTCAACCACCTCTTGGGTTAGGATTCCTGCTTTTCTTTTCTTCCTGTTTTTGTCAGAGTTTGGGTTTTTTTAAAAAATTAAAAATGAAGGAGCGTAGCGGAAACCTCCTTTAGGTGTCCGTGAGAGGTGCATGCAGAGCTCTTTGTGTGTGTGTGTGTGTGTGGCTCTGGGTGAAGCTCCCGCTGCTTTTGAGCTGCTTGCAGGTAACACTTTGGGCTCATCAACCTTCTCTTTCCTTCTCCTTCTTGCCTGGGTGAGGGAGGAGCCGTGCAGGAAAGGCAGAAACGTCGGGAGCGGCCTTGAGGCTGAGGGATCCTTCCCAGCTGGAAAATATCACACATGTTAGAGGAAAAAAAAGAAATAAAAATCTGGAGGCCACCTTCTCCTTGGGGGAAGCAGAGAGGACATGGTTTTGGGGTCTAAAAGGACCTGATTTGGGTCTGGAAGGACCTGATTTGGGGTCTGGAAGGACCTGGTGTTGGTTTGGAAGGCGGTGTTTGGTCTGGAGGTGTCGTGGCTGCCGTTCCTCTCGCGGTCGGGGTGCTGGAAAAGTTGGCTGAGGTTAAAAACCTCTCCCCAGGCAGCAGCAGGGTGGTGTTGGTGGGGTTGTGACCCTCTGGGAAGGGCTGGCAGTGATCAGCTGCTCTTATCTCTGTAGATAACGCAGACAGAGGTGCAGCAGGGGCAGCAGCAGTTCAGCCAGTTCACAGATGGACAGGTAAGAACTGGGCGGCACAAGGGGCTCAGGGACTGTCCTACACCCACATGTTCCTCCTCATAAAACACTGCTGGCCTGCAGCAGGGTAAGGGAATGTTGTACCAGGCAGCACAAATCCACAATCCAGGTGGATTTTTAAAGTTCTGCTGCCTTTGCTCTGAATTAATCTGATCCTTGGCACTCTGGGTGAAATCTTAAATTCCTAATTCAGGAATAAAGGTTTTAACATCTGGATGTTCTGTAAGTATCATAAATCATGGAATGGTTTGGGTTGGAAGCATCTTAAAGCTCATCCACTTCCAACCATGTGGGGGACACCTTCCACTACCCCAGGGTGCTCCAAGCCCTGGCCTTGGACACTTCCAAGAGATCCTGGGACAGCCACAGCTTCCCTGGGAAATCCAGAGGGGCCCTGATGTGAGCTTGGGCATCAGGAATTCCCAGAAGGACTTTGGTGGGAATTAGCAGCAGATTTGGTGGCAGCTCACGATGGGTTTGGGGTTTTGGGGTACCTCAGAGGCACCAAATCTGGGGGGAGGTTCTGAGCGTGCTGAGCACTGACAGAGGTTCCTGTGTCACCTTCTGTGCCTGCAGCAGCTGTACCAGATCCAGCAGGTGACAATGCCCGCGGGCCAGGACATCACCCAGCCCATGTTCATCCAGTCCACCAACCAGAGCTCGGACACCCAGGCCACACAGGTGACAGGGGACTGAGCAGGGACCTGGGGACAGTCCCCAAATCCAGCCCTGAACCTCTGCCAGACCCACCTGGGCCCAGCAACACACCTGGGACTGAGCCTGTGGAAGGCTCTGCCATCTCCACCTCGCTCTGCTGGCCTTGGGAATTATCCAGAATATCCAGGATATCCAGCAGACTCTGCCAAGAATGCAATATTTTTATTTTCCAAACCAATCTTTGTGTATCCAGCTGCTTTTCCAAACCCTGGGAGAAGCGATCCGAAGGGATTTGGAGCATCTCATTGAACAAACGTGGGAAATGTTTTTATTTCTAGGAAAATGCTGAGGGTACTGCTCCTGTCAGAGCTCTATTCCTGCTGTTCTGTTTGTATTTTTTTTTCTCTAGGTTTGGTCCTCCCATCTCAGTGGGTTTTAGGGAATTTTTAGGGTGGGGGGAGTGTGTGTGATTTAGATTTTTTCCCTCTTGCCTCCTTTTTTTGGAGCATTTGCTGTATGCAGGGAATAGGAGGAGGAGGAGGAATTGAAGTGAAACAAAATAAAAAAAAAAACAAAACAAAACATTCCTTGTATTATGATTGTATTTTTTAAGAGCAAAAAATCCTTGAATTTGGCCTCTGGATTCCAGAAGAACTGATGGAATCTGGACAAAGCCCCAACCCTGCTGTTACCTGTTGTCCTGGCTTTGGTCCATGCATGTAATATAAGCTTCATGAAAGGAAATAAATTTGCTTTTGTCAGATCCTGTGTGTGCTGTGTGTGAGATGCAGGGCCAGGAGCAGCCTGAATCCGTGGAATTGTTACACTTTGAATCCATGGAATTGTTACACTTTGAATCCATGGAATTGTTACACCCTGAATCCCTGGAACTGTTACACCTGAATCCATGGAATAGTTACACCTTGAATCCCTGGAATTGTTACACCTGAATCCATGGGATTGTTACACCTGAATCCATGGGATTGTTACACCCTGAATCCCTGGAATTGTTACACTTGAATCCATGGAATTGTTACACCCTGAATCCATGGAATTGTTACACCTGAATCCATGGGATTGTTACACCTGAATCCCTGGAATTGTTACACCTGAATCCCTGGAATTGTTACACCCTGAATCCATGGAATTGTTACACTTGAATCCATGGAATTGTTACACCTGGAGCAGGGAACTCAGCCACGGGATGGCTGCACAAGGGCTTGGCTGAGAGCTCGGGTGGTGTGAGGGGTTTGGGGGTAAATCTGTGACATTTGGCACAGTTGTCCCCCTTATCCTGTCACATGTGACCCCTTTGTCCCATCACAGGTGTCCCCCTGTCCCTGGCACAGTTGTCCCCCTTGCCTGGGCAGAGGTGCCCCCTTTACCTGGCACATGTGCCCCCTTGGTGTGGCACACATGTCCCCCTTGTCCCAGCTCAGGTGTCCCCCAGCCTGGACAGAGGTGCCCCCTTTACCTGGCACAGGTGTCCCCTTTGTCATGGCACAGGTGCCACCTTGTGCCACAGTTTTCCCCCTTTACCTGGCACAGGTGTCCCTGATACAATTAACCCCAATTTCCTGGCACAATTGTCCCAGCACAGGTGCCCCCCTTTACCTGGTACAGGTGCCACCTTGTGCCACAATTTTCCCCTTTACCTGGCCCAGGTGTCCCCCTTACCCCATCACAATGTCCCCTTTACCTGGCACAGGTGCCCTTGCCAGGCCCAGCAGGAAGGGAAGCAAAGCTCTGCCTCAGCCTTTGGCTCTCCAGGGGATATTTGTAAATATCTGTAAATATTTGTAAATATCCCTTTTCCTGATTCCCGAAGGTTTTTTTCCCGAATTTTCCCAGATTCCGGGAAGGGAAGGGAAGGGAAGGGAAGGGAAGGGAAGGGAAGGGAAGGGAAGGGAAGGGAAGGGAAGGGAAGAGAAGG
>JAWWEB010000091.1:4460154-4472690 GCA_035222195.1 Myioborus miniatus
CGCCGCCCCCTCCCCGCCGCCGGGGGCTGCTGGCGGGGCCGCGCCCCGGGGCCGCCCCCCTCCCCGCCGGGGCCCCGCGCTGCTGCCGCCGCCGCCTCCAGAACTGCCTCTACAACGTGCTGGAGCGGCCCCGCGGCTGGGCGTTCATCTACCACGTCTTCATGTGAGTACCGAGCACCGGCGGGAGGCTACAGGGACCCGCAGCCCCGGGGCTGCCCGGGGAAGGAGCGCTGGGGGTACCGGGAGAGCCCCCCCGGCTCCACCGCGAAGTTTCTCCGGTGCCGCTCCTGCCCCCGAGCCGGTGCCGGTCCTGGGATCCGCCACCCGGGGTGGGTCCGTGGTGCCCCGGTGCCGCTCCTGCCCCGGAGCCGGTGCCGGGTCGGTGGCGAGGGGCTGAGCGCGTCCCCGGGGATGGGACTGAACCTCCGGGGTGGCCCAGAGTCCCTTCCCGGTGTCACCGCGTCGCCGTCCCGCTTTGTGGGGTCTCTGCGCGTGGGGGGACACTCAAAGGCGGGGGGTGACAGCTGTGGGTGGGAGCGGAGACACTCTGCTGTCCTGTACCTGTAGCACTGCTGGGACAAGGCACAAATGCCACCCCAGAGCCGCGTCCGGTGATCCTGTCCCCGCTGTACCCCGAGAGCTGCGCCCATTCCCGGCTCCCCGTGGATCCCCAGCGCTGGAAATCCCTCCCCATGGCCGCAGGGATGTTCCCAGGAGCGCACCTGCTCCTTTCCCTGCTCCCGGTGTTTTCCTGAGCTCTGCTCCAGCTTCCCTCCCTGGATCCGAGCATCCCACGGCTCCTGGCATGCGGGCTCAGCTCAGGGCTCAGAACAGCTGCACCCCCTCGGGTTTGTTACCTCGGGGGGCTGTGACAGCAGCCCCAACACACCTGGAGGCTGCAGGGACAGAGGGGGCTCCATTCTTGGGATTGTCCCAAACCACGAGCTGGGGACAGTGCTGGGACATCGCAGCCGTGGGGCAGAAGGTGTTTTCCTTCCTTGCCTGGTTTGTTCCAGGTGTGGGCACGGACCTCCTGTGAGGCCATGAGGGAAAATTTTGCCTCTTTCCCTCTCACCTGGAGCGGTGCCGCGGGGCTGCGTCGTTCCTGGGGTGCTGCGGGAGCCGGAGCTCGTTAAGAGGCAGGAAAATGGGTCTTGCCTAAGTTAGCACATCGAGCTGGCAGCGGGGATTTGTCACTGGAGGAAAGGGCACCTGGAGCTCCCCAGGGAGCCGGGACACGAGCCCGGGGCCCATTTGTAAACCACACCTCCAGAGCGGGCTCCCACCGCCAGAATCCCTGCGTGGAAAATCCCACCCTGGGAAGAGCTTTTCCAGCAGGGAAAGGGAGCCAGAACCCCTGGCAGGGCAGGCAGCGGGGATGGATGGCACAAACACACCCATGGGATGTGGGAGAGCTGTGCCCCTGCCCATCCACCCCTGAGCATCCTCCACCAGTTTTACCCCAAAAACAACAACGTGGCACAAGCGGCCCCATTTGCAGAGCCCCCCCTAAGCGCCCCCAAGGCAGGCAGTGGGGATGGATGGCACACACACAACCATGGCATGTGGGAAAACTGTGCCCCTGCTCACCCACCCCTGAGCATCCTCCACCAGTCTAAGCCTGTTTTACCCCAAAAAATCCACCTGGCACAAATGGCCCCATTTGCAGAACCCCCCCAGGGCAGGCAGTGGGGATGGATGGCACACACACACACACACCCATGGCATGTGGAAGAGCTGTGCCCCTGCTCATCTCCCAGCTGGGATATCCATCCCTGAGCATCCTCCACCAGTCTGAGCCTGTTTTACCCTAAAAAAACCCACCTGGCACAAGCGGCCCCGTTTGCAGAACTCCCCCAGTCCCTCCCCTGCCACCCCACCGGGCTGGCCCCAGCTCCTGGGCTCTGGGCTTTGTTCCACAAGATGTGCAGCCGCCGGCAGCAGCAGCAGCCAAACGTCTCCAGCCTTTGCTGGGGAGGCTTTTTGTTCACTCGCTCGCTTAATTTTAGGCAGCTGCAGGGCAGAGTCCTGCCAGGGACCCCCCGAATCCTGTGGGAAGACGCCGCGGTGGGTGCAAGGTGCGGACATCTGTTCTGCGAAGCCTCTCCCGTAATGTTGCTCATTTCTGGCTTCTTCCAAGTTTTTTTTTTGTTGGGTTTTTTTTCCTTCTCTCTCTCTCTCTCTCTCTCGCAGCAGATGGGAGCTGCGAAGCTGTTGCAGCGGCTCTGAAGTTGTCGGGGATGATTTGTGTGCCGCAATCCCTGGGTTTTAACAAGAGAGGAGGAAGGTGTTGCCCCCTCCTCTTCCTCCCCTGAGGCACGGGAGGGGATGGAGCCCCCGGCCCGGGGTCGGGGCAGCGCTGGTGGCACAAACCGAGCCCCGGCGCTGCCTCCCCCGAGCGGGCTGGCTCCGGGACAGGGCTGGAAGCGGCTAAAATGGAAATACCCGCTGAGAAGTGACGCGCTTCCCTCCCCGGAGCGGGGCCGAGCCCATCGCGTTTATTGACCGACTTCAGCCTCTTTCTGTCTCGGGCGAATTGTTCCCAAATCTTATCCCAGCGCCTGCTCTGGGCTCCGTGGTTCGGTGACTGAATCATTTCTGCAGCAGCTCTGCCCGGGGTGGGGGTTAGGAGGGATTGGAGCCACTTTTGGGGTCTGATGGGTGTCCCCAAAGCCCCCCATGCTCCGGGACGGGGGTGGTGAGGACATGGGAGCCCGTGCAGGTGGAAATCCGAGTTCCGAGGGGTCCCCCAGCCCCTCCAGCCCCTCCAGCCCATACAGGGAGGTTCTGCCCGGCCTCACCAAGCCGAGCCTCGCCCGCCTGGAATGAGAACTCCCAGCCCTGGAGCTTACGGAGCAAATCCGGGAGGGAGCCCAGAGCATTAAGCCAGAGGCTTTAGAGCCAGGAGGCGAAATAAGAACTTCCTTTTTCCAATCTCCTCCTCGTTAGCGGGCGGGAAGGCTCTTCCCTGCTCCCGGCAGAGCTTGGCACGGGCACAGCTGCGTGCCCGTGGGCAGGGGCTGCCCTGCCAGGGGTTTTTTGCAGCCTGGAGTTGCTCCATGCGTTTTTCCAGGTGTCCAATTCCAGCTATTCCCATTGTGGCTTGTCCCTGCCCACCCTCCAGCCTCCCAAATTCCCCGGGTCTGCGGGTGCCCATGGTTATGAAACGGCACCAGGAGCTGGGCTCAGCACTTTTGCCGGTCCTGGAGGAGCATTTCCATGCAGAACAGTTTCACCTGGAGCAAATTCGGGAAGCCTGAACCAGCAGAAAGCACCAGGAACAGCCGCAATCCCCTGCCTGGAGCAGCATCCCCTGTGCCAGGCCCAGCTCCCTGCGCTGCTGTTGGGGTTTATTTCCCACCTGGGAGAGGAATTTCCTTGGTTGTTGGGGTTCATTTCCCGTCTGGGAGAGGAATTTCCCCGAGGGGATGGACAGGAGCCCTGTCCCTGCCGGGTATTTGGTGTCGTTGTGGTGGCACCGTCGCATGGCAAGCCTGGCACGGGGTGAGGGATGCCAGGCACGGGCTGTCCCTGCTCAGGGTCGGCCTCCAGTGGGAAATCCCGGCTGGTTTGGGGTGGTGGCAGTGGGATGTGTCCCCCTTCGGCCCGGGAGCGGGGTGGTGGCAGCCTGAACCTCCTGGAGCATCCCTGAGCCTGGCTGCTGCTCCAGAGGGATGTGGAGGGCAGGATGGGGCTGTGCCAGCCTGTGTCAGATCCCTCCAGCACTGCTTGGAGAGCCAGAAAACCCCCTTGCCATGCTGGCAGTGCCACCACGGCCCGTGCCCAGCCCTTGCCAACACCACCAGGGCAATTCCTATACCTGGAGCCCAGCATGGATTGCAGGAAAATCCTTCCATCCCTGCTCAGCGCTGAGTCCCCACCGCCTGCTTGGGAAAACCTCTTGAATTTAACTCTTCCACCTCTCTTAAACTCTTGAATTTAACTCTTCAGCCTCTCTTAAACCTGAATTTAACTCTTCAGCCTCTCTTAAACTCTCGAATTTAACTCTTCAGCCTCTCTTAAACTCTTGAATTTAACTCTTCAGCCTCTATTAAACTTGAATTTAACTCTTCAGCCTCTCTTAAACTCTTGAACTTAACTTTCAACCCTTCCACCTCTTTGAATTTAGCTCATTGGAGGTTTTTAGCTCGCTGTCACCTGTGTGTCCCCAGCTGGGTGGTGGCATGGCCACCCCAGAGGAACTCAGGCTGTGCCCCCAGGGCCACCTTGCCCGGGGCTGAAACGGGAGCTGCTCCAGGGGCAGTGCCAGCGGCAGGAGAAGCCGGCACAGCACTTTCCCCAGCCCCATGTGGTGTCACCAGGGCATAAAATTAAGCGGCTTCGGCGCAACATGAAACGGCGCATTGATTTTTCCTTCTGGTTTTTTTCCTTTTTCCCTCTTCCCTCTCCCTCTGGACCCTCCAAACCAGCGCAGGAGGTGCCAGTTTGGCACCCCAGTGGGTGATGCTGGAGAGTTTTTGCTTCTTTGTCCCCCCTCAGTTTGATCCCAAACCTCCCCTCCACTCTTTGAGGGTCCCAAATTTGGGGCCACCCACACCGCTGTACCCCAGATGTCCCCCCAGGTGCTGGCAGAGGGTGACAGCCCGGATCTCTCTCTCTCTGCTGGGGTGCCTCAGAAAACACTCTGGCTCCTTCCTCCCCTCGCTCCAGCCCGTTCCTTGCCAGATGATCCAAGAGCAAAACTATCCCGGCTGCTCCGTGTGAGCGCCTTGGCACGGCCGCAGGAGCCTTGTGACCTCCCCGCGGGCACGGGGGGTGCCACCAGCGAGATTCTCCTCCCAAAAAACACCGGGATTTTAGGGCTCGCGTGCTCCGTGGGGTGTCACCCACATGTGGGGTGTCACCCTGTGGGTGCTGCCGTGCGGTGGGGGAGAGGATTTGCACCCCGGCTTTGCTTCCAGCGTTCCCCAGGGTGCTGGGGACAGCCCGGGCTGCCTCTGTGCTGGGGTCTGGGAGCATCGCCCTGCTGATAACAGCTCTGATAACATCCCGGGCTGCCTCTGTGATGGGGTCTGGGTGCATCACCTTCCTGATAACATCTCGGGGGACAGCCCGGGCTGCCTCTTGCCTCTTCCCTGGGGTTCTGAGAGCATCACCCTCCTGATAACAGCTCTGATAACATCTCGGGGGACATCCCGGTCTGCCTCTCCGCTGGGGCTGAGGGGCTCCGAGAGCAGCGTCCTCCTGATAACAGCTCCGATAACATCCCGTGCTGCTTCTTCTCTGGGGCTCTGAGAGCAGCACCCTCCTGATAACAGCTCGGGGACATCCCTGGCTGCTTCTGTGCTGGGGCTGAGGGGCTCTGGGTGCATCACCTTCCTGATAACAGCTCTGAAAACATCTCTGGGGACATCCCCTGCTGCCTCTTGCCTCTTCCCTGGGGTTCTGAGAGCAGCACCCTCCTGATAACAGCTCGGGGGACATCCCGTGCTGCCTTCTCCCTGGGGTCTGGGTGCATCACCTTCCTGATAACAGCTCTGATAACATCTCGGGGGACGTCCCGTGTGCTGCTTCTTCCCTGGGGGTCTGAGAGCATCACCTTCCTGATAAAAGCTCTGATAACATCTCGGGGGACATCCCGTGCTGCCTTCCCCAGGCTGCTGGGGACATCCCGAGCTGCCTCTTCCCTGGGGCCGAGGGGCTCTGAGAGCATCACCCTCCTGATAACAGCTCGGAGGACATCCCGTGCTGCTTCTTGCATTTTCCCTGGGGTTCTGAGAGCATCAACCTCCTGATAACAGCCCTGATAACATCTCGGGGGACAGCCCGTGTGCTGCTTCTCCTCCCTGGGGTTCTGAGAGCATCATCCTCCTCATAACAGCTCTGATAACGCCTCGGGGTCGGGCTCTGAGCGTGTGCCCGGCTTTGCTGCGCCTCTGCCCGTGGGGAAACACTCCCGGAGCTTTTCTGCTTCTCTTCTGGGCGGCGTGGGACGCTCCGTGCCATGGTTACGGGCGCAAACAGGGCCGGCACAGCCCGGTTATTTATATCCCCCTGCTCCACCTCTCCGGGAGGGCTGCGGGGCCGAGGGACGGGGATTTATGCCGTGTGCTGTTTATACAGCTGCAGACCGAGCCGAACCTCGCGGCCTGGGGAGCCGGCAGGGTGAAACGCCGTCCCCATCCCCGCTGGAGCTGTGCGCGGGCAGTTTTGGTGGAAATGCCGAATTTCCAGCGGTGGCACAGCTGGTTTAGGCGCTGTGATGCTGTCAGGGAAGGGATCCGTGCCTTCCCAGAGCCGGTTTGCCCGCTCACCCCGCGGCGGAGCTGTCTGTCCTGCGCCGGGGGTGTTTGTCTGGTGCTGAGTTATCGCTGCCTGTGCCCCTGCCCGGGGCATCCCCGCGGGGTGAGG
The DNA here is from genome assembly GCA_035222195.1 of Myioborus miniatus. Taxonomy (NCBI): domain Eukaryota; kingdom Metazoa; phylum Chordata; class Aves; order Passeriformes; family Parulidae; genus Myioborus; species Myioborus miniatus. The sequence continues at coordinate 4,466,527 of JAWWEB010000091.1, forward strand.
GCAAAGCGGGACCGGGACAGGGCTGGTGCCATCCCCGTGCCACCCCCGGGGTGAGGGTAAAATGGGACAGGGCTGGTGACACCCCCGTGCCAACCCCGGGGTGAGGGCAAAGCAAGGACAAGGAAAACCCTGCCAGGGCCGGTGCCAACCTCTGTGCCAATCCCAGGCTGAGGACAAAATGGGACCGGGACAAGGCTGGTGCCACCCCCGTGCCAACTCCAGGATGAGGGCAAAGAGGGACCGGTACAGCTAGTGCCACTTCTGTGCCAGTCCCGGGGATTTGGGCAGAGCAGGGACTGGGACAGCCCTGCCAGGGCCGGTGCCATCCCCATGCCAGTCTCAGGGGTTTGGGCAGAGCAGGGATTGGAACAGACATGCCAGGGTCAGTGTCACCTCCATGCCAACCCCGAAGATTTGGGAAAATAGGGACCAGGACAGTCCTGCCAGGGTTGGTGCCACCCCCATGCCAATCCCGGGTTGAGGGCAAAGTGGGAAAAGTGGGACTGGGACAGCCCTGATGGGGTTGGTGTCACCCCCATGCCAATCCTGGGCCAAAGACAAATCAGGACCAGAACAGCTCTGCCAGGGCTGGTATCACCCTCATGCCAACCCCACGGCAAGAGCAAAGCAAGGACCAGGACAACCCTGCCAGTGCTGGTGTCACCCCTGTGCCAATCCCGAGAATTTGGGGATGAATCCTGGGATTCCCACCCCACAAACTCCGAGGATCCCGCTCCTTTGTCCCATCCCAGGCTGTTTTGGGGTGCAGCCCCTTTGCCCAGCGGTGTTTTGGGGGCACTGGGAGCCAAGTGGTGCCTGCCTGCCCATGCAGAGAGGCGGCTTGGCCCTGCTTCCCCTGAGCTCAGCAGCTTTCCCTGCTCACCTGGGCCGGCTCGGGCGGCAGCAGATGGCAGAGCCCACCCTAATGAAGATTAATGGAGGAGATTTCGCCTTCCCCGCCGGGTTTTCTTTATTGTTTCGGGGAGGTTTCACTGCTGCTGGGGCCGGGCTCTGCTCCTGCTGGGTCCTGTCCCGGTGTCCAGGCTGGGAAAGGGGGGGATCCCACAGGGAGGGGGCTGGAAATGGGAATTTTATTTGGGAGAGGTGAAGAACCAGCTCAGCCTCTGCTCTGGGGATGCCCTGGAACTCCTGTCCCTCTCTCTGCCCCCTCCCCATTCCTCTTCCAGCATTCCTGGGTTTTCCAGCTCCTCTTGGAAGGTGGGAAGAGCAGCGAGCTGGGATGGCAGCCTGGCACTGCTGGTCCCCAGGGGGGTTTGGGAAAGTGGGGACCAGGACAGCCCTGCCAGGGTCAGTGTCACCACCAGGGATTTGGAAAAGTGGGGACCAGGACAGCCCTGCCAGGGATGGTGCCACCCAAGGGATTTGGGAAACTGGGGACAAGAACAGCCCTGCCAGGGTCAGTGTCACCCCCAGGAGTTTGGGAAAGTGGGGACCAGGACTGTCCTGCCAGGGCCAGTGTCACCCCCATGCCAGTCCCATGGCAAGGGCAGAGCAGGGACAGGGACAGCCCTGATGGGGTCGGTGTCACCCTCATGCCACTGCCAGGGGTTTGGGAAAGCAGGGATCAAGACAGCCCTGCTAGGGCTGGTGCCACCCCCAGAGATTTGGGAAAGTGGGGCCCAGGACAGCCCTACCAGGGCTGGTGCCAGCCCCATGCCAGTCCCATGGCGAGGGCAGAGCAGGAACAGGGACAGCCCTGCCAGGGCTGGTGCCACCCCCATGCCAACCCCGGGCCGAGGGCAAAGTGGGACAGGGACAGCCCTGCCAGTGTCGGTGCAGGGCTGAGGGTGTAAAAATCCCTCTGGATGTTTGGTAGAGCAGAATTCCTGCCCGGCAGGGATGAGGGATGCTGGTTCCTGGCTCCTCTCAGGGTGGTTTGATGGAGGGTTTAGGGTGTAAAACCCCCCTGGGTGTTTGGTAGAGCGGAATTCCTGCCCGGCAGGGACGGGGGATGCAGGTTCCTGGCTCCCCTCGCTGCCTTCAGCCATCTGACCCTTCCCTAAGCCGCTTAAGCGCCGCCGGCAGCCGGGACGGGGCGTTTGCCCGGGCTTTGCGAGTTAATTCCGAGCAGGTGATGTGTTCCCAGAGAGTTCCTTTCCCAGCCGGCCCCGTGGGGCCTCTTCTGCCTGGATCCTTCCCCAAATCCTGCGGGATGCTGCCTGGGAGCTTTCCCCACCCCATCACGGTGGTGCTCGTGTGCCCAGGCTCTCTGCATGAGGCAAAGGGGCACAAATCTTGGCAGTAGGGGCACAAATCTTGGCAGAAGGGGCACAAATCTTTGCAGGCTGGGAGATTTCTGCCTTCTCCTCTGCTTTGTGCTTCGCTGCCCGTGTAATTGCCTGCTAATTCCTGCCTGGATAATCTTTTCTTGCTGATGATGCACGAAGCTCTGAGCTCTGCCCTGGGCCGTGTTTTGCTCCTCAGCTCAGGGCCTGGCACCTCCCGCCCGTGCCACGGGGGTGCTGCTGTTCCCTGTGGGGTTTCACTCCAGAACTGCTGTGCTGGAGGGAAAAAAAAACCCAATTAATAATTCAGAGGGAGCAGGAGCTGGCTCCAAGCTTCTGCCTTGCCTGGGAGAGCAGCAGTGCGGGGAGGACAGGGTGGTGACACGGCTGTGACACCCCTGGCTCCAGCTCTCCCTCCTCCCTGCTCTGCATCCAGCCCTTCTCCCATTCCTGAGGATTTTTTTGCTGTCGGTCCCACCTCCAGCAGCATTTTGGGGAAAAGGGCCCAGCTGTCCCCTTTAGGCTGTGCCACCCTCATGCCCCTCATGGCAGGGCTGGGTTTGAGAGGCCCCAGCCCCACACGGGGTTGTGGGGTCAGTGGGGAGGGGTCCCACTGAGGGACAGAGCATTGTCCCCTCTCTGCTGTGTCCCCTGGTGCCTTCCCAGTGCCACAGTTGGGACAGGATTCACCCCTCTGATGGCCCAGGCAGCTGGTTCTGCCCCAAAATCCCACATCAGCAACACAAAGAGATGGGAACGTCCTCCTGAGGAGGGGCTGAGCCCCCCACAACCCCCGGGTTAATTGAGGAGATTTCTCCTTCCCCAACAGGATTTCATTGTTGTTTTGGGGAGGTTCCATCCACTCCTGGTGGCCTCTGGGCATTGTCACCATGAGAACACAGCCATGGGGCTGAGATGGGTGCCACCAAGGTGCCAGGGCCACCAGGGCTCAGCCAGGCCGTGCCAGTGCCACCCAGGTTGGTGTGCCCATGGTCCCTGGTGTGCCCATGGTCCCTGGTGTGCCCGTGGTCCCCAGAGCCACCCAATGTGGTGTGCCCATGGTCCCTGGTGCCACCCAGGGTGGTGTGCCCATGGTCCCTGGTGTGCCCATGGTCCCTGGTGCCACCAAGGGTGGTGTGCCCATGGTCCCTGGTGTGCCCGTGGTCCCTGGTGCCACCCAGCGTGGTGTGCCCATGGTCCCTGGTGTGCCCATAATCCCTGGTGCCACCCAGGGTGGTGTGCCCATGGTCCCTGGTGTGCCCATGGTCCCCAGTGCCACCCAGCGTGGTGTGCCCGTGGTCCCTGGTGTGCCCGTGGTCCCTGGTGCCATCCCAGGGTGGTGTGCCCATGGTCCCTGGTGTGTCCATGGTCCCCAGTGCCACCCTGTGTTGTGTGCCCATGGTCCCTGGTGTGTCCATGGTCCCTGGTGCCACCCAGCACGGTGTGCCCGTGGTCCCTGGTGCCATCGCAGAGCAGTGGTGACGGAGCAGCAAGTGGCCCTTTGTGTCACGTGGGCCGGTGGCACAAGCCCTCCGCTTTCCTTTTTTAGAATCGCTGGATCAGGGGAAAAAAATGTATTTTTGGAGGTTTCATTTGCTTCAGCTTCAGAGTCGACTTTCTTTTTTTCTTTTTCTTTTTCTTTTTCTTTTTTTTTTCTTTTTCTTTTTCTTTTTTTATTTTAATTCTCCTCCTTATTTTAAATGGGCCAAAGCCCCTCGTGCCTGAGCACTCGGGGAGGAGCAGCCTCAGAGCTGTTCCTGGGAATTTTCCCCTGGTTTGACACCTCCCAGGTGTTGCTGGCAGGTCCCCACGGTGGCAGTGATGCTGGGGACAGTCCTGAGCAGCTCTGGTGCCCTTCCTGCAGCACCAGAACCCTGCACAGTGCCAGACCCCCGTGTCCCTCCCTGCCTTTAATGAAGGAGCTGCAGGGCTGCGCCAGAGCTGGCACCGAGCCCCACGGCAGCTCCTGGGCTCCCCAAAGGCTCCATGCCACCATCTAGAGGCAAAACGTGTCCCCAGTGGCTCTGCCACGGCCTGGGGAGCTCTTGACTGGGGGGTCAGGCTGTGACTGGGGGTAGCACTGTGGGTTGGGGTCCCCTGGCTGTCCCTGTGCCCCCATTGACACTTTGTCCTTCCAGATTCCTCCTCGTCTTCAGCTGCCTGGTGCTGTCGGTCTTCTCCACCATCCAGGAGCACCAGAAATTGGCCAACGAGTGCCTCTTCATCCTGGTGAGTTATTCAGGAGTGGGGCTGCTGCTCGGATTTCCTCTCCCCACTTTATATCCTAAAATAATTGGGTAAAATGGCGGGCAGAACGCCTGTGACCTCATCACCAGTGGCTGATGGCCCGGTGGCACCTCGGGGGTGGCCTGGCCATGGGTGTCACCAGGGCCCATCCCACCATTGTCTCTCCATCCCACCATTGTCCCCTCCTTGCAAAAACCGCTGGAACAGGCAGGGCACGAGGGGCTAAAAAAGGCAACTTTCCCCCAAACTGTCAGAAAGAGCTGACGCAGGGACTTCTCCGGAGTGACGGAGACTAAATTGGGAAGGTCCTTGTGACTTTCCTGCGAGTAAGCAGAACGGGGGCTTGTTTGTGCGAGAGGTAGGAGGACAATGCTGACAGAGGAGGAAAAGGACCCAGCTCGGGGTGAGGAGGAGAGCAGCGATTCCCTCACAGCGCCGACAGCTCCGTCCCATCACCCTCATCCCCTGGGGCAGCTCCGCCAGCATTGCTGCGGCCACCTCGTGCCGTGCTCAGCCTGATTCACTTTTCCCCCATCAAATCTCAGCCCTTTCACTCTTCCTACCCCCTTTTTCCCCCTTTTTTCCCTGGCAGGAGTTTGTGATGATCGTGGTGTTCGGCATGGAGTACATCATCCGCGTGTGGGCCGCCGGCTGCTGCTGCCGCTACCGCGGCTGGCGCGGGCGCTTCCGCTTCGCCAGGAAACCCTTCTGCGTGATAGGTATGGGAAAAGAGCTCATTTCCATCGGGTCTGGGTGTCAGATTAAAGGTGCTGTTTGGGGCTCTAAGGACTTTCAGGGTCCTCGTTGCTGGCAGCTTTAGTTTTGGAGAAATCCAGCAAAGTTTGGCACTTGTGAGCTAAGCGCTTTCCTACCGGCCAGGGTGAGTGGCCACAAACAGAGTCCATTTTCCATGGGAAAAAGCAATAATTTCCTCAGGGTCTGGGGATCAGATTAAAGGTGGCATTTGCGGTCTAAGGACTTGTTGATTCCTCATTGCTGCCAGCTTTAATTTTGGAGAAATCCAGCAAAGTTTGCCAATTTCTAGCTTGGCACTGCCCTGTCTGCCAGGGCAACTTTACAATAATAAATCAACAATAGAACACATTAGTACAACATGACAACCTTGATTTTTATGGGCCGAATTTGGGACAACCTGCTTTACCAGCTAATGCAACAATAAATGAACAATACAACACATTAGTACAACATGATGACTTTACAATACTAAATTAACAATATAACACATTACTACAACATGACAAGTTTGATTTTTTTGGGTGAAATTCTGGATAACTCACGTACCCCCCTGAGCCTCTTTGTCCCCTCAGATTTCATCGTCTTCATCGCCTCGGTGGCCGTCATCGCCGCAGGCACGCAGGGCAACATCTTTGCCACGTCGGCGCTGCGCAGCATGCGCTTCCTGCAGATCCTGCGCATGGTGCGCATGGACCGCCGCGGCGGCACCTGGAAGCTGCTGGGCTCCGTCGTCTACGCCCACAGCAAGGTGAGAAAAATCGTACGATATCGTTGTTATCAATATTGTGGACTGGACGTGCCTTGGCTTGTCTGGCTCCTGTGTCTGAACCAAACAGCGGCACTGCGGTGTTTCACCCCACAGACACTTTGGGCTGGCTGGGTGTGTGGTGTTTCACCCCACAGACACTTTGGGCT
>JAWWEB010000091.1:4480394-4498057 GCA_035222195.1 Myioborus miniatus
TCCTGGAGAAAGGTGCAGTCTCTGCCTCTGGAGATGCAGGGCAAGAGGCAGCTGCTGTTCCTCTGGGCAATCCAGTGGAGAAAAGCTGTGATGGTGTTCCAGAATCTCCAGATTCTATCCGGGTAGGAATGCTTGAAATCTCCAGATTATACCCAGGAAGAAATATTTGAAATCTCAGATTATATCTGGGAAGGAATGTTTGAAATCACCAGATTATATCCAGGTGGGAATGTTTGAAATCTCCAGATTATATCCAGGTGGGAATATTTGAAATCTCCAGATTCTATCCGGGTAGGAATGCTTGGCTCCTCCCTCTGGGCTCCCATCTCCCCATGGGATGCTGTAGTTCTTATCAGCCCTGCAGGGACATTCCATAGCTGTTATCAGCAGTTGTCCCCTCCTGAGGGAGGAGTGAATGTGGTCACTCAAAGAGAGAGATAAGGCAAACTCCCAACTTGACACAGATAATCTGCCATACAGATGGTAATTGAGAACATCTTGCATTGCAATCTTCAGCAGTGAGCCCCTGGGGGACACTGGGGGGGGCTGCAGGGTTGGGGACAGCCCTGGGGCTCTGCCATCGGCCCCCTCTTGTCACCCACAGCCGACTGCCCACCCGAGGACAGCGGCGAGGAGAAGAGCTCCCCCTGCGATCTGACCTTCGAGGACATCATGCCAGCTGTGAAGACCCTGATCCGGGCTGTCAGGTGAGGCTGTCCCCTCCCGTGTCCCCCAGCATGCACAGAGCCCCCCACCCTGGGCACCCCGTCCGTGCCTCCAGCCCGGCTGTCCCTGCAGGATCCTGAAGTTCCTGGTGGCCAAGAGGAAGTTCAAGGAGACCTTGCGTCCCTACGACGTCAAGGATGTCATCGAGCAGTACTCGGCCGGACACCTGGACATGCTGGGCAGGATCAAGAGCCTGCAGACGCGGTGAGGGGCCCTGCAGGTGACCCTGGGGCGTTCCCTGGTGGGCTCCTGGAGTCATGGGTGGGCTCTGCCCCTTCCTTCCTGATTTTGGGGAATTCTCTGGTGGGCTCCCAAGTCCTCAGGAGTGATGGGTGGGCTGTGCCCCTTCCTTCCTGACCCTGGGTCATTCCCTAGTGGAGTCCTGAGCCCTCGGGAGTGATGAGTGGGCTCTGCCCCTTCCTTCCCTCCCTGGGGCATTCCTTGGTGGAGTCACAAGCCCTTGGGAGCGATGGGTGGGCTCTGCCCCTTCCTTCCTGATTTTGGGGCATTCCCTGGTGGGCTCCTGAGCCTTTGGGAGTGATGGGTGGGCTCTGCCCTTCCTTCCTGATTTTGGGGAATTCTCTGGTGGGCTCCCAAGTCTTCGGGAGTGATGGGTGGGCTCTGCCCTTCCTTCCCTACCCTGGGGCATTCCCTGGTTGGGTCTTCGGCCCTCGGGAGTGATGGATGGGCTCTGCCCTTCCTTCCCTCCCTGGGGCATTCCTTGGTGGGGTCTTGGGAGTGACGGGTGGGCTCTGCCCCTTCCTTCCCTCCGTGCCAGCGTGGACCAGATCGTGGGCAGGGACCGGGCGCTCCCGGCGGACAAGAAGGTTCGGGAGAAGGGGGAGAAGCCGGCGCTGGAGGCGGAGCTGGTGGACGAGCTCAGCATGATGGGGCGCGTGGTCAAAGTGGAGCGGCAGGTCAGGAGGGGACACCCAGCAGTGTCACCGTCCCTTGGGGGGGACAGCTGAGCCCCCCACCACCCCTCCCATGGGGGTGGGCCCGGCTGAGCCCGGGGGTGACTGAGGGGCTGCTGTGATCACACACCTGTTCTCAGCCATCCCCTACATTGCACAAACACTAGTTGAATGAGCCTGAGGTGGGTTCTCTGTCCACAACCCTACACTAACTCGATTCTTTGCCCTTCATTTCCTCCTCCCATTCGTCATTGTAGGCCTCACACTCATCTATCTCACCTTCCTCCACAAAACAGGCTCAAATAACCCCCTCAGACTGTGACAAAATCCCCTTCCACCCATGCTACACCATTAAAAACATTCTAGGGTTCATACTGATATTTTCCCTACTCGTCTCCCTTGCCCTGTTCTCCCCCAGCCTCTTGGGTGACCCAGCAAACTTTACACCATCCAACCCACTGGTCACTCCTCCACACATCAAACCCGAATGATTCTTCCTATTTGCCATCCTCCAATCCATTCCTGTCACTATAGGACACAAGCTCACACCGCTGTTCTCAAGGTGAAGGAAAATGGAAGTTTATTTTCTGACTCCAACATTTATAGTTTTCCAAGAATGACAGTGGATTGGAGGGTGACAGTGCCACCTCTCCAATGACACTGGTCAAACCAACAGCCCATCAACTTTCCCCTCCTCTATAAAGAAATGCAAAACAATGAGTTATTTACAGAAAGCGTGTGAGAAAGCTCACTACAATAATGTCAACATCAGAAGGCTTAGAAAATCTTAAAAAAAAACCCCAAGGTAACAATTCCAAACAAACCAGGAGGCGTCCTAGCCCCGGCTGCCTCAACCCTCGTCCCTGCAGGTGCAATCCATCGAGCACAAGCTGGACCTGCTGCTCGGCCTCTACTCGCAGTGCCTGCGCAAGGGCTCCAGCAACTCCTTCAGCCTGGCCGCGCTGCGGGCGCCGCCCGGCGAGCCCGATGTCACCTCGGACTATCACAGCCCCGCGGAGCACGAGGACATCTCGGCGTCCGCGCAGACCCTCAGCAGCTCCAGGTCGGCCAGCGCCAACATGGACTGAGCAGGAGGCGGCGGGATGGACCCGGGGTGATGGGGGAGGCGGGGTGTTGTCACCTCGTTGTCACCTCGCTGTCCCCTCGCCGTGTTACTTGAACCGAGTCTTCGTCTGCGGGGACACGGCTGCAGCAGGGTGCCTGTGGCACTGGGGCGTGGCCAGCCCAGGCTCCTGGGATGCTGCTGGGATGTTCCCGAGATGTTCCTGAGATGTTTCTGGGGTGCTCCTGGGATGTTCCTGAGATGTTCCCGGGGTGCTCCTGCAATGTTTCTGGGATGTTCCTGGGACATTCCTGAGATGCTCCTGGGATATTCCTGGGGTGCTCCTGGAATATTCCTGAAATGCTCCTGGGGATGCTCCTGGGGACGTTCCTGGGACGTTCCTGGGACATTCTGGGGGTTCTTCTAGAATATTCCTGGGATATTCCTGAGATGCTCCTGGGGACGTTCCTGGGATATTCCTGGGGATGCTCCTGGGACATTCCTGGGATGCTCCTGGTATGTTCCTGTGGTGCTCCTGGGATGCTCCTAGAATATTCCTAGGATATTCCTGGGGATGCTCCTGGGACATTCCTGGGATGCTCCTGGTATGTTCCTCTGGTGCTCCTGGGATGCTCCTAAAATATTCCTAGGATATTCCTGGGGATGTTCCTGGGTTGCTCCTGGGACATTCTTGGGGTGCTCCTGGGATGCTCCTGAGATGTTCCTGGGGTGCTCCTGGGATGTTCCTGGCTTCCTGTAGGATGTCACCCCCCCAGCTCTGGGGTCCTGGGTGCTCCCCAGCCGTGGTGGGGATGCTCTGGGCTGGCCCCATCCCCTGGGGTTTGGTTTGAAGCCCATCCCCAGCCCTCAGGACAGGTCCTGCCTGGTCCCCCAGAGCTGAGACAGGGCCACCACCAGCTATGCAAGGTCCCATCTCCCTGTTGCTGCCAGTGCAGGGGAGTGGGGGCACGACCCAGGGTGGTTTTACCCGAGTCACTGGGGGTCCCCAGTGTGGGGAGCAGGGGACTGTCCCCCCCTGCCCAGGCTGCACCCCTCCAGAAGCACAGCAGAGCCTTCTGCATGCCCGTGCATGCTCCCAGGGCAATATATATATAGATATTATATATATATATATATATTTATGCAATAATGTCTTAATATGCAACACCCCTGGGAAGAGCAACCCGAGGGGCCATAGGCAATAAGCAACAACCCCCTGCCAGTTCCCAGGGCTGGACTGTGCTGCCCTGGAGGCCCTGAGGGCTCAGGGCTGGGGGAAATCTCCACCCCAGGGTGGCCCTGGAGCCAGGAAGCTGAGCAGGGGCTGCGGGGACAGCGCTGTCCCCAAAGATTGTCCCTCTCCCTGTATCCCAACCCCTGCTTAGGGGATTCCCTCCCGGCTGGGTCCTGCTGTGCTCAGGTTGTCCCTGTCCCTGTCTCTGTCCCCTCTGCGGTCCGGGGAGCACGGGCCGGGCCTGGAGGGGACCTGCCACAGGGTGGTGTCCTTGCATGTCGCCTACAGCAGAGCTGCGACAGCTCCCGCGCTGTCCCTGTCCCAACGCTGGGACTGTGCCAAAGTGGCTCCAGGGGGGCTCGGTGGTGACCCCACAGTGCCAGGATCTGTCCTGCGCTGCTCCCCGCGCTGCCCCTCTCTGGTTTGGCACGGTGGGATTCGCTCCCCGTGCTCTGCTCCGGGCACTGGGGACCCCCGACCCTGCTCATCCCCTCTCCCCATCACTGCATGCGGCCAGCTGGGGGTGCCCGGGCGGTGCCACACCAGGGGACAGCGCTGGGCTGGTGGCCGTGGGGACGAGGTGCATGTGACAGCTTTGCCCGCAGCCGCACGCAGGAATTTTAACCCTTTAGAACCCCCCTGCCGGGGCTGGCTGGTCCCGCAGAGCCCCCCATCCTCCCAGAGCCAGCGGTAGTTACCTCACTTGATTAACTTATTAATTTATTTGTTTCATTAAAGTTTGGAGTAGAGGCTGCCCGCCTGCTGCTGTCTGTCTCCCGAGAGGTGGCACTGCAGCCCTGCCACCGAGCCGCGGCCAGGGGACACAAATGTCCATCAGGGGACACGACACAAATGTCCGGACGGGGACACAAATGTCCGGACGGGGACACAAATGTCCGACCAGGCATACAAATGTCCAGCAGAGGACAGAAATGTCCAGCAGGGGACACAAATGTCCGTCCGGCAGGGGACACAAATGACCGGCAGGGGACACAAATGTCCGGATGGGGACACAAATGTCCGGATGGGGACATAAATGCCCGGACGCCTCCCTGACCCCTAAAGCTGCAGAAAGCCACCGAGATGGGACTGAGACCGCAGCTCCAGCTCGTTCCCCCTCCCCATCCTGTGCGTGGGGAGGTGCAGGGTTGGTGTCACTTCAGAAGGACCCGTGCCCTGCTTTTTGTCACCTTACAGGGACGGATCGCTGCCCTTACAAGGGCTGTGCCCCCCATGCCTGTTTGATGTATCCCCCCCAATTGGCGATGTCCCCAAGGCCATCCCAGGGAGGTGAGGGTGGAGCCCCCTCCCCCAGGAGCCCCCAGACCCCTGTGGGGACAGCAAAGCTTCCCCCGCTGGCAGAGAGCTGGCAGCCCCGGGGGACAGCACGTCCTGCAGCGATGTCGGGGCTGAGGCGGCTCCTTCCCGTGCCGCTGGCCGGGGAGGAAGCCGGGGCTGGCCGCGGCTCCGTCCCTGCCTTTCCTGGCTGCGTCCTGCCAAGAAATTCTCTCCAGGATCGCCTCGGAGCCGAGCCCTGCGGGGGCAGCGCCCCCAGAGCTGCCCTGCCCGGGGCTGGGGGGTCGGGGGGGCTCCAGCACCCCGGTTCTGCCCAGTGCCCGATGTGTGGGATGCGATCTGTGCGGGGCTGGCTTTGGGGGGCACTGTACCATCCACCAGAGGGGTGGGCGGCTTTCCCGGGTGGGTTTGGAGGGATTCATTCCTGCTGCAGTGGGATCTTCACAGCCAGCCGGCTGTGGGCTCTCCCCGTAGCTCTGAGCAGTGGGGACAGGGTGCTGGCACTTGTCCCTCCCCCAGCACGGCCGGGCACGGTGGCACAGGCAGGGCAGGGGCTGCGTGCCAGCCCTGGGCTCTGCCTCCCGCCGTCACACGGGCACAAGGTGCCCCGGCAGGACTTTGTCCCCTTCCACCTTGGTTACCCCACGTGTGCCCAGGCTGCCACTCCCCGCAGAGGGGACGCACGCAGTGACACACAGTGAGCTGGCAGGGCCAGCTGGCCGCGTCCCGCCGGAGCCCGGCCGCAGGAACGGGGTGAGGGGATGCTCCAAACACTTGGCCTGCGGCCGCTGCCGCCTCCGCGCCGCTTTCTTATCAGCTGGCAGGGGACGGGGCTGTTACGGGAACGCTCAGCTGCTCCCGCAGCGTCTCTGAGCTGTCAGGGAGCTGGCGGGGGCACAAGGACACACAGAGCAGCGGCCGGGGATGTCCTTTGTGCCAGTGGCTTTGCTTTGTTCTCTGGGGGTCTTGGGGGAATTCGTGACTCACTGTGGATTCCTGCGAGTCCAGTCATGCTGGAGACGGACTGGGCTGGACTCAGTTCCTTCCTGCGCCGCTCCAGCTCCGCGTTGCGTGCGCTGCCCAAGGACGCGCTCACAGGAAAAGGCCCTTCCAAGAGCGCTTGGAACAGGGGCTCCCTGCCCAGGGGGCTCCACAGGACCCCCGTTCAGGCACCCAGGGGAGCAGGCAGCCCCCGTGCCCGGAGGGATTTGGTGCTCCCCACTCCCCCGGCATGAAGCCCACCCTGGCCGCGGCATTCCCCCCGTGGGCTCAGCCAGGATCCCGTGGCCCACGCGTGGCCCGTGGCCGCCCAGGGAACCCCGCGGTGCTCCCGTCCTGGATGCCGTGAGGCATCCTCGAGGAATCCTTTGGAGATGCTCCCGGCCGGGCGGGGACAGCGGGAGCCCCGCGTGGGCGGCCGAGCTCCCGCAGCAGGTGCTGGAGCCTGGGGGGCGGCCAAGACCCCCCTGTTGTAGTCCCTGAGCGCGTGGCTGGGCGCTGACAGCCGGGCTGGACCCAAGCGACACCAGCTCAATGCCCTGGGCTGGCCTGGGGTGTCCCTGTCTCAGCTGGACCCCGGGAAGCGGCAGGAATGCAGCCCCCTCCCCTCCTCTGCGCACACCTGGGCGATGGGGAAGCCCCCCAGGACAGCTCCCCCCTCCATGGGGCAGGGGGTGCTGCCCCGATAGCCGGGACCCCCCTTTTGGCGAGGGCGCTTCCAGGGGGCACCGGGAGGGGATCAGGAGCCCGGGACAGCGAGGGGACAGAAGGAGGCACAAGTTCGGGGCTCCTCTCTGCAGCCCCAGGCCCGACCCCCGCCCCGCCGCGCTCCGCCCCGGGCCGGTCGCGGCTGTCTCGGCGCCTCCCCGCGCCCCCCCGGCCGGGGCGCGGCTATAAGGAGCGGCGGGGCCGGCGGCGGGCGCGGGGCGGCGGAGCGGCGGGAGCGGCAGGTACGGCACGGGCTCCGGGGGCACCGGGTGGGGCTGGGGGGGTGCCAGGCAGGGGGAGAAACGGGGGTCCCGCCCCATGAGTTCCGTGAGGGATCCCAGCCCCGGACCCTCCGCTCCTCTCACGGGGTCTCTGCGCGGTGGGCGCGGCAGGTACGGCTGGGAACGGGGAGGGGTCCCACCCTTGGGGTCCCCGTGGGGTTTTGACCCCCATTTTATGGGGGTCCCGAGAGCCCCTACGCTGCAGGTGGGGTGGGCACGGCCGCGGGAGGGAGGCGGCAGGAGGGGGTTCTTCCCGTGTGCCCCCGGATTGTCCCCACCGGCATCTTTTGGGGTCCCCATCACCCCCTGAATCCCCCAGCTCATGGCACTGCCCGCGGTGGGGACCAGGGGTGGCTCCCGGGCAGCCCCCCGAGTGTCCAGGGAGCCCCTTCCCGTGGGGGTTTGGTTTTGGAGCCGGTGGGTGGGCACGGGGCCCCTCCGAGGCCGGGATGTGCGGAGCTGGGGGGGAAAGGGTGTTGTGGAGCTTGAGCCGCGCGGTCACAAGGGGAGTTACAAAACAGGAATGCTCTGAGGAGCCTGGCGAGGGCAGGGTGGGAGCAGCGCCCACCCCGCGGTGCCCCCGCCGCGCCCTCACCGCCCTCCCTCCGCAGGTGTGGGGACATGGCCGGGGACATGCGGGCCCTGCTGTGCCTCTGGCTGGTGGCCCAGGTGGCCCAGGTTGCCCGGGTGGACCGGGTGGCCCGGGTGGCCGTGTCCTCGCGGGTCCGCGTCCGCCGGGAGCTGGGTCCCGGTTTGTACCAGCACGGCGTCTACGACGCGGGCGGCTCGTACTGCCAGCGGGGGGACGTGTGCTGCCACGGCCGCGACGACGGCTGCACCGTGCCCTACCACGACACGCTGTGCTACTGCGACCTCTTCTGCAACCGCACCGTGTCCGACTGCTGCCCCGACTTCTGGGAATACTGCCTGGGAATTCCAGCGCCCTTCCCCAAAGCCCCAGGTGAGGCTGCAGGTGCTGGGGTTCAGCCCTGGGGTGCTGCTGCTGCTGCTCCTCGGGGTGATGGATGTGGTGCTGCCATCACTGCAGAGCTGCTCCGGACCCCTCAAAGCTTTGGGAATTCCTGCACTGTCCAGGGTGGGGATGGACTCCCTCAAAAAGAGGTGTGGGAGCAGCCCCTGATCCCACAGCCCGTTCCCAACAGTGCCTGCAGGCAGAGCAAGGACACGAGGGGACACGAGGGGACGCCACCCCAGCTTGCCCGGTCACGTCTGGGGCAGGCAGATGCTGGCCCTGGTTTAACCCTGCCGGCAGCTGGGGGCACGGGCAGCCCCCAGCTGCCAGCACAAGGCTCTCTCACAAGTCCCAGCAGCGGAGCAGAGCCAGCTCCCGGGCACAACCGGCCCCTTTATCCCCTGTCCCGCCAGGCTGAGCACATTTAACCCTCCCGGCGCCGAGCCAGGCTCCCACCCTGCACCCACTGACCCCCAGCAGAACTTTGGGGGTGCTGAGGTGCAGCCGGGATTTAAGAACAGCGTTGATTTTTCCTTTGGTTTGCCCCCCCAGGAATTTGGGGGGCTGGTGGGACCCCAAGCACTCACCAGGGGCTCTCCCATTCCCCTGCAGGCTGTGCCCGTGCCGGACACAATTATCCCACGGGAGCCACGTACCGAGAGAACTGCAACCTGTGGTGAGTGTGGGCACCTGTGGCATGTCACCAGCATGTCACCAGAGGAAGGTGTCATGCTCCTGTAAACCTCAGAGAGCGGGGCCCGAGCTGGGTGGTGGGAGCCGCTGCCAAAATGCCTTTGCTCCAACAAATCCGGAGCCAAAAAGGGCCTTGAGCCTCTCCCAAGTTTCAGCGCATGCCTGCGTGGGAGCCGGCGCTGCCCAGGGGCGTTTTGGCCACGCTGGTCCCAGCCCAGCTTGCCCAAGCCTGACGGGGGTTCTGTGCCAGCTGTGCCTCCTGCTGGGCACTGCCGGAGCTCGGGGTTAACTGGGAATTGTGGTGTTCCGTACTGGTATTACTGGCATGCGGAGGTGGGGGGTTGGAGACGAGGATTGCAGCCCGAGGGGCGATGCCGCAGATAAGCGGAAATCAAAGGCAGCGTCTGGGGCGTGTGCGAGGGCAGGGGCACGTGTGGGAACATGTGTGAGCGCCGGGGCTGCAGGTGAAAAGCCAGCCCGAGCCTCCCCGCAGCTCCGGGGAGTTTATCCAGGATCGTGGCACGGAGCACTCAGGGATGGAGGGTGTCCCCGTTTAATGTCGATGTCCCCAAGCCAAGCAGGTGGATGTCACCTCTCTGCTGTGGGGGAGCATCTCAGACCCACCAGCACCAGGGAGAGGGCAAATCCCTTCCAAACCCTCTTCCCCACACTTGGTGCCTGCAGAAGAGGAGTTTCATCCCCACCCTGTCCCTGCCAGGGTCTCACTGGGAGGTACCAGATGACAAAACCCAATGGGGGGTGACACAGGGCGTGTATGCCACCCATCTAGTGGCACTCTGAGGTTCTCCCAAGTCCCCAGGTGTCACACAGAGCACCGAGGCTGCAGGTGAAAAGCCAGCCCTGCTCTGGGGAGTTCCTCTGGGAGCACTCAGGGATGGAGGGTGTCCTTGTTCCTCTGGCAGTGTCAATGTCCCCAAGCCACGCAGGTGGATGTCACCTCTCTGCTGCTGGGGGAGCATCTCTGACCCATCTCTTCCCTTTCTAACCCTTCCAAACCCTCCTCCTCCACAGAGAAGAGGAATTTCTGCAGTGTCACCCCTGCTGGGGTCCCATTGGGGGGGTACCAGGGAACAAAACCCATGGCAGGGTGACACAGGGTGTGTGTGGCACCCATCTGGTGGCACCCTGAGGTGCTCCCAAGCCCCCAGGTGTCACACAGAGCGCCAGGAGCGCTCAGGGATGGATGGGGGGAGGTTGGAATCCAGGTGCTGCCGGCCAGGATTGGGATGGGGGTGTCTGGCAGGACACGGCCACGGCCTCGCTCAGCTCCATAAAAGGGAAATGTGCCGGGATCTGAGCATGCCAAGCATTGCTCACTGCACGGGGGGAGCACAGCCCGGGGCTCCCCTGGGGACCCACCACACCCCCAGAGCCCCCTCCTTGGCCCGGCTGTCCCCATGGAGTGCCCTGGTCACTGTGGGTCACCCCTGGGGACACCCAGCCCTGACCCCCAGCCCCGGGCTGCTGTCCAAGCCCCTCTCTGATGTCTTCTGCAGCCCTGGCAGCTTTTCAGCTGATCTTCTGTCCCATGGCCTGGCTGCCCTCGGGGCTCCTGTGGGGGCTGGGACGGGGGGGGACAGCTCCCAGGGCCACCCAGAGGCCACTCAGTGTCACCCAGAGGCCACTCGGGGTCACCCAGAGGGCTGCCCATGGCTTCACCCCGCTGTAAGGTGCCAAGCTCTGGTGACCCCTAACAAAAGTAGTTCTGAGTCCCTCACTGCCTGCCCAGTTTGAGAGGGGCAGCGCCCACTCAGTGTCACCCCTGCTCACCCTGGGGACATCATTTCTCACCTCCTGTCCCCTCCGCAGCACCTGCGGGCCCGGCGGGCAGTGGCAGTGCGAGGACCACGCCTGCCTGATGGATGGGGAGCTCATCGATGCCGTCAACAGGGGCAATTACGGGTAAGCACCGCTGCACAGGGATGCTGCACCCCTCGGTGCTTTTCGGGGTGACCCCTGAGCTGTGCCCCCTCTCCCCACGCAGCTGGAGAGCCGCCAACTACAGCCAGTTCTGGGGGATGACCCTGGAGGACGGGATCCGGCACCGCCTGGGCACCTTCCGTCCCTCTGCCACCGTCATGAACATGAACGAGATGCACGTGAGTGCCCCCGGGGAGGGAAACTGAGGCACGGCCATGGCTGGGAAGGGGCTCCCAGAGCAGGGGGCACGCAGGGCAGCCCTCGTGTTTGGAGACAGCAGCTCAGCAAATTCCCCCGGACAATCCCCGGGCTGCCAGTGTTGTTTTTTCCCCCTCTCCTCCGCGCTGGTTTCCCATCGGAACGCCGGCCCCGCCGCTGCTGACTCAGCAGAGCTGCCTCTCTTTGCCTCTGCCCGCACCCAAACCCGGGCATGGGCACCCCCTGGGGGTCTCTGGGGGCTGGCAGGGCTTGGTGCACCCCCAGCCCCGCGCTCTGGAGCCCCAGGTTTAATTTTAGAGGCGTTTCCTGCGGGCGGCTGTGGCCGTGTCCTCCCCAGGAAGGCCAGGGCGGGGGCACGGTCCCCGCTCCAGGGAGGAAAGGCAGGGCCAGAGGCCACCCCGAGGGGCTGTGTCACCCAGGGCTGTCCCCTCGGGGCGGCCACCGAGGGCCTTGCTGGGTTCTGGGATGGGACACTGGGTGCTGGTGCTCTCTAAGGAGCTGCTGGGGGTGTGGAGCCCAAATTTAGGGGAAATTGAGGGGTTTGGCCTTTCTGGGGTAAAGGGGAACCCAAATCTTTGTCGCTCAGGGTGATGTCCCTGTCCTGAGGGGTCCCACAGTGGAGCTGGGGACACTAAAGCTGTCTGGGGACCATCTCAGGATGGCAGGAGGAGGACATGGGGTCCCACAGTGGGGCTGGGGGTCACAAACTTGGGTGGGGACACTGCTCAGAGGATGGCTGAGGTGGCAGGAGGAGGACACGGGGTCCCATAGTGGGGCTGGGGACACCAAAGCTGTCTGGGGACCATCTCAGGATGGCTGGGGTGGCAGAAGCAGCTCTGGGAGTGCCATAGTGGGGCTGGGGACACTAAAGCTGTCTGGGCACCGTCTCAAAGGACAGCTGGGGTGGCAGGAGGAGCTGAGGGGGTCCCGCTGAGCTGAGCCCCCCATCTCTGCCCCGCAGATGAACATGGACTCCAACGAGGTGCTGCCGCGTCACTTCGACGCCGCCGAGAAGTGGCCCGGGATGATCCACGAGCCCCTGGACCAGGGGAACTGCGCCGGCTCCTGGGCCTTCTCCACGGCCGGTGAGGGGCGGCGGGGCGGGGACAGCGGGGACAGCGGGGACGGAGCCACCTCCCCTTGACCTGCGGGGACAGCGGAGACAGAGGGGACAGGGATGGGACCGCCTCTCCCTGTACTGCGGGGATAGAGGGGACAGGGACAGAGTCGCCTTCCCCTAACCTGTGGGGACAGCGGGGACAGGGATGGAACCTCCTCTCCCTGACTTGCGGGGCAGCAGGGACAGCAGGGACAGGGATGGGACCGCCTCCCTCTGGGATGCGGGGACAGCAGAGACAGCGGGAACAGGGGGGACAGCGGGGACAGGGACGGAATCTCCTCCCTCTGACCTGCGGGGACAGGGACGGGACCGCCTCCCCCTGAGATGCCGGGACCGGGATGGAGCCACGTCCCTCTGAGCTGTGGGGACAACGGGGACAGGAGCAGAGCCGCCTCCCCCTGAGGTGTGGGGACAGCGGGGACAGAGGGGGCAGGGACGGGACCGCCTCCTCCTGAGCCGCGGCCCCTCCCCAGCCGTGGCCTCGGACCGCATCTCCATCCACTCCATGGGCCACATGACCCCCGCGCTGTCCCCCCAAAACCTCCTGTCCTGTGACACCCGAAACCAGCGCGGCTGCAGCGGGGGGCGCCTGGACGGAGCCTGGTGGTACCTGCGCAGGAGGGGGTGAGTGGGAGAGCGGGATGATGGGGTGGGATAATGGGATGGGAATAGGAGAGAATAAAAAGGGATGGTACAGGATGGGATGGGAATGGGATGGGACTGGAGGGGATGGCAACAAACACGATGGAATGGGATAGAATGGGATAGGAAAGTTGTGGGATGGGATGGGAAGGGAGTGGGATGGGACAGGACAGGATGGAATGGGGCAGGGTGTTATGGGACAAGATGAAATGGGAATGGGACAGAATCAGATGGGATGGGATGGGATGGGATAGGGACAGGATGGGATAGGGACAGGATGGGACAGGACAATATGGGACAAGGTGAAATGGGAATGGAAGAGAATTGGATGGGGTGGAATGGAATAGGATGGGATGGGATGGGATGGGATGGGATGGGATGTGGGACAGGGGCTGCTCTGGGATAAAGGGGGTTTGGGGCTCTGGTCACCTGGGGAGAGCCCAAGAGATCCCCGTGCTCATCCTGTGCCTTGGACAGCTGGGGAATGAGGGCAGGATGGACAGTGGGGTTTGGGACAGGGATGGACAGTGGGGATCAGAGTGGAGATGGGAGCGGGGTTTGGAGTGAAGATGGAAGTGGGGATTGGGATGGGGATGAGAGTGGGTTTTGGGATGGGAATGGAAGAGGGATTTGATGTGAGGATGGAGAGTAGGGTCACTACGGGGATGGGATTGGGATGGAGCAGGAAGTTCGGTTTGGGATGGGGATGGCAGTGGGGTTTGGGATGAGGATGGAGCCGGTCCTTCCCCTCCCGCACTCCAGGGTGGTGACAGACGAGTGCTACCCGTTCACGAGCCAGCAGAGCCAGCCCGCGGCCCCGCCCTGCATGATGCACAGCCGCTCCACGGGCCGGGGCAAGCGACAGGCGACAGCGCGCTGCCCCAACCCCCGGACCCACTCCAACGAGATCTACCAGTCCACCCCCGCCTACCGCCTCTCCTCCAGCGTGAGCGCCGGGCCCGGGGGCGGAGCGGGAGCCCTCGGGATCGGGAAGGGGCTTGGCTGGGGCTGCTTTACCTGGGAAAACCGAGGTTGGGAATGCGGCTGGGAAAACCCCGCTCGGGGAGCGGCTCCTCCACAGCGGCCGCCTGTGGGTGCTGGAGCTGCTCTGCTGCATCCCTGAGGGGTGGGGAGGGCAGGGCTGGGGGTCACGGCCGGTGCCACCCGGTGCCAGTCTATGCCACCCTGTTCTGTGCTTGCAGGAGAAGGAGATCATGAAGGAGCTGCTGGAGAACGGCCCCGTGCAAGGTATGGGGGAGGCAGGGACACCCCTCTGTGCGCCCCAAAAGGTTGGGGGGACAAAGTAGGGAGGGAAAACCTCTCTGTCCATGCTGGGGGAGCTGTGGTGGCAGCCAGAACCCCCCTGAGCTGCTCCCCCTGCGTGCCCGGGCGGTGCTGCCCCAGTGCCCGTCACGCTGCCCACCCCGGCGGGCACTGGGTTGCTCATTAACTCCTGAGATTTAATCACCGCCTTGGCAGCTGCGTTTGTTTAACTTTATTTGTGCTTTTTGAAACCTCCTGGGAGTGTTGTTGCATCGCCCCGGGGAGGCTCCGGCTGCTGCCTCCCCTCCCGTTTGCAATTTGATGCCCCCACATCCCCCTGTGCCTGCATCCCCCACCCATGGGGACACAGATCCCCTTCCCTCGGGACAGTGGCAGTGTCCCCAAACCCTCTGGCCGTCCCCACAGCCATCCTGGAGGTGCACGAGGATTTCTTCATGTACAAGAGTGGGATCTATCGGCACACGCCCGTGGCCGAGGGGAAGGGGCCCAAGCACCAGAGGCACGGGACCCACTCGGTGAAAATCACTGGGTACGTCTGGGGGTGGCCTGGGGGGGCTCACAGGGGGGTGAGCCATCCCATCCCATCCCATCCCATCCCATCCCATCCCATCCCATCCCATCCCATCCCATCCCATCCCATCCATCCCATCCCATCCCATCCCATCCCATCCCATCCCATCCCATCCCATCCCATCCCATCCCATCCCATCCCATCCCCACTCCTTCGTGTTCCACCCCATCCAATTCTCTCCCATTCCCATTTCATCTTGCCCCATCCCATCCTGTCCCTATCCCACCCCATCCCATCCCATTCTGTCCCATTCCCATTTCATCTTGTCCCATATCATCCTGCCCCATTCCATCCTGTCCCATCCCACTTCCTTCCCACCCCACAACTTTCCTATCCCATCCTATCCCATTCACGGTGACAAAAATGTTCCCTTTGGGTGTCCCCGAGCTGGGAAAGATGACAGGGAGGGGATTGGTGGCACAAGGGGCACGAGTGTGATGCTCAGCACCCTGCCAGAGGGGGGTTTGGAGGTGCAGACCCTGGCGTGGGGATGGATCTGCCCTGTGTCCGTGTTTCCTTCCTCCTCCCGTGGCTAAATATTCCTGCCCCTATTCCTGGAGCGGATGTCCCAACCTCGGCCTGGCCCTGGGGAGGTGCCCGGGGCAGGAAATGAGCAGGGTCAGCCCCCCCCTGCCCCAATCCCACCACGGGGCTGGGTGGGGGGACCCCAAAATCTGGGGGAGTTTGGGGACCCCACGGTCTGGGGGTGCTTGGGGGGATCCCAAAGTCTGGGGGTGCTTGGGGACCCTATGGTCTGGGGGTGCTTGGGGAGATCCCAAAATCTGGGGGAGATTGAGGACTTCACAGTCTGAGGATGCTTGGGGGGACCCCAAAGTCTGGGGGTGCTTGGGGATCCTCCTCACAATCTGGGGGTGCTTGGGGGGTCACAGTCTGAGGGAGCTTGGGGGGACCCCACGGTCTGGGGGTGCTGGGGACCCCAAAGTCTGGGGGAGCTTGGGGGGACCCCAAAGTCTGGGGGTTTTGGGGGTCCCCACAGTCTGGGGGAGTTTGAGGACGCCACAGTCTGGGGGTGCTTGGGGAGACCCCAAAGTCTGGGGGAGCTTGGGGACCCCCCCTCACTGTCCCGTCCCTCTGCAGGTGGGGAGAGGAGCAGCTGCCTGATGGCCAAACCCAAAAATACTGGGTGAGTTTTGGGGTGGGGGGCTCAGCCATGGGGTGCTACCATTCCCTGCACCCCTGTGGGGTCCGGCTTGGTTTTTTGGGGTGGTCACCGCGCTGAGCGTGTCCCCTGTCCCCTCTGCAGACGGCGGCCAACTCGTGGGGCACGGCGTGGGGCGAGGGCGGCCACTTTCGCATCGCCCGCGGCGTCAACGAGTGCGAGGTGGAGACTTTCGTGGTGGGGGTCTGGGGCCGCGTCAGCATGGAGGACATGCCCCACAAGTGAGCCCCGCCATGTCCCCGATGTCCCCAGCGCGGCCCCGCCCAGCTCACAGCGCGGCGCTGTCCCCCGTGTCCCCTGGAGGGGGCTGGCGCTGTCCCCGTGTCCCACGGAGGGGGCTGCGTGTCCCCCGTGTCCCCTGGAGGGGGCTGGCGCTGTCCTCTGGAGGGGGCTGGCGCAGTCCCCTAGAAGGGGCTGGCGCTGTCCCCGTGTCCCCTGGAGGGGGCTGCGTGTCCCCGCCGTGCTGACACAGCGGCTGGGGGCAGTGGGGCGTGCGAGGGGGCTGCTCCAGGGGCTGCTCCCGTCTCCCATGGGATTTACCCGCTAATCCCCCCTGCCCCGGGGCTCGGCTGGGCTGCGGTGGCGGCCGGGGGGCTCTTCAAAGGCAGCTGAACCCCCCCCAATCCCGGCTGTGGGATTTCTCCTCCTTTTCCCAATGGAAATTCCTGCCCTTCCCGTCCTGGCCCCAGGAGCTCCCCCCGGCAGGGCAGCGCTGGAGTTTGGGGGTGAAATAACCCAGCAAGGGGGTCCCCTGAGCCCCCAGGGCTGGGTGGTGCCAGGATGGGGTCCCCACCGTCCCCCCCCCAGCCCGTCCCTATGGTGCTATGGCCCTGCCACCCCCCTGGGGGACAGCAGGGACAAGGGAGGGCTCAGCCCCGTGGTGTCCCCGTGTCCTGGGGGGGCCACAAGTGGGGTACACGCAGCCAGCACAGCCCCCCCTCTCCCCCCCAACCCAAGGGCTGTACTTTTAAGACAATTTTTTTGTATTTATTTTGCTTTTTATTGTTTGTAAATAAAGTTATGGAAGCCTCAGAGCCCAGAGGGTGCGCTCAGTGCTCCGAGGGGGACACGCGGCCCCTGTCACCCCGGTCTGGGGGGCCCAGCGTGGCCTCGGGAAGGGCTGGGGGGGTGAGATAAGGTCCCGCTCATTGTCCACCTTCCGGCCCCGCCGCTCCGGTCACCGCGGCCAGCGCTGGCCACGCCGCGGGCACGCGCAGCCACTCGGGCCACCAGGGCCACCTATGTCACCGCGGCCACCTATGTCACCACGGCCAGCTGTGCCACCGCACCCAGCTGTGCCACCGCAGCCAGGTATTGCCACCACAGCCGCCGTGCAGCTGGGCGGCCAAATGCCAGCTGCAAGTGCCACCACAGTGAGATGTCCCACCACAGTGGATGTGCCACCACATCCACGCGTGTCCCCACAGCCCCCGTGTCCCCTCCCTGGGGTGGCGCTGGGGCTGTTGTCGCCTTTTCCAAAGGCCTGCGTTGCTGGCGGTCGCTGTCCCTGTCCGTGTCCCCTCACTGTCACCCCCGGGTCCCCGCGCAGGGGACAATCACAGGGTGGAGGGCGGTGCCACCTGGTGGTGGCTGCGTGCAACTGCAGGAATGGGCGCATGTATATTTATATATTTTAAAATATGTAAAAATATCTCTATTGTGTATAGATAGAGATAGAGATGTGTATAGATATATCTGTATATATATCTATCTATATATATATATATAGATATATATACAGGTGGCTGTTTGTGTTCAGACGTGAACACCACCCCCTATATATATATATAAATATATATAAATATATATAAATATATAT
>JAWWEB010000091.1:4605960-4620903 GCA_035222195.1 Myioborus miniatus
CTTCCCTTCCCTTCCCTTCCCTTCCCTTCCCTTCCCTTCCCTTCCCTTCCCCGCTTTGATTTCCCACTCCCAATCCCTAAAATCCCAATTAACGACTCATTAAGCTGCAATATCCCACTAAATCTTCCTTGTCCTTCCCTGGATGCCATCCCGGCGGGAGGGGACAGGGCCAGCCGGGCTCGGTGACATCGCGCGGGGATTTCCTGGGAAATTCCCTTTTCCAGAGGTGGATTTGAGCCTGGGGATGGGTTGGGACACAAACCAGGACTGGGGACACGCCCCAGCAGCGCCATCCCACCATTCCCATCCCAAATCCCACCAAAACCCTCCCGGAGCTGTGGGATTCAGGATTCCTCCTTTCCCTGCATCGAGCCGAGGATCCCACCAGCTCCTGGCACTTTGGGGTTGCTTTTAGGGCTGCTGTCCAACCGTTTTCTTGCTGTAATGCTCAGTATCCATTTCCCATTTATCCTGGAAATTATCAACAATTTATCAAAAACCACAACACTCCCACAATTTACCAAAAACCCAAATCTTTCCCCGCCGCGATCTCCCCGCTCCCCATGCCCGGCTCTCCGGCGGGTTCGGGCGGGGATTTCTCGGTTTTTCCCTGGATTTTTCTCGCTGATTCCGTTTGATCCCGGCCCCGCGGGGTCCCCGCGGAGCGGGAGCAGCGGGACAGGCTGGGAACGCTGCCGGGATGCTCCGCAGAGCGATGCGAGCTGACAGCGCCGCTCCCGGGGAGCAGAAAAAGGGGATTAAAGGCTGGGAATGCGAACCCATCCCGGCAGGGCATAAATCCCTGAGCACAACCAGCACCGATCCCTCTGGGGCTGTTGTGAGCCTTTATTTGATGGCTTTAATTAATTTATTGCTGCACACACAGCTCAGTGCTCCCTGGGGACCCGAAGCACAGCCTGGCTCTCATCATCATCCTCCTCCTCACATCCCCACATCCCAGTGGCCTGGCCCAGTGGCCCATTTTGGTGGCCCAGTTTGGTCCCAAGCAGGGAAAGAGCTGCTGAGCTTCCCAAACAGGGCAGGAAATTCCTCCAGCTTCATCCTAATCATCCTCTTCCTCCCTGGATGGGAGCTGCTCTGAGCTTCTCCAACAGGGCAGGAAATTCCTCCAGCTTCATCCTCATCATCCTCATCCTCCTTCCAGGATAGGAACTGCTCTGAGCTTCCCACCATGTGCTCGACCTTCCCCAAACAGGGCAGGAAATTCCTCCAGCCCCATCCTCATCATCCTCTTCCTCCCTGGATGGGAGCTGCTCTGAACTTCTCCAACAGGGCAGGAAATTCCTCCAGCTTCATCCTCATCATCCTCTTCCTCCCTGGATGGGAGCTGCTCTGAGCTTCCCACCATGTGCTGGATCTTCCCCAAACAGGGCAGGAAATTCTTCCAGCTCCATCCTCATCATCCTCATCCTCTTCCTCCTCTCAGGCAGCACAGCTGGGCCTGTGGATGGGCTGTAAATCCACCCCAACCCACCCAGTCCTGCTCATTCCCTTCATTAGGGTCTCATTAGGGTCCCAACACTTCGTGCTGACCCTAACTGGGATCACCCCGTACTGGGATCACCCTCCCTGCTCTGAACCCCAAAACGTTGAGGGGACAGGGATCCATAAAGGACCAGGGATGGAGCTGGGGTCACCATGGGCTGTGTGACACCCCAAATTCCCATCGGGGTGGCAGCTCAGTGCCACTCACCCCTTGTGCATCCCCAGGGGGATGTGAGGACCCCCCTGTCCCCACCCCAAACCCCACACCCCGGGGGCTGCACCCCCTCACATCCCAAAACTCTCCTGGGTTTTCCCCACTTCATCCTCCTTCCCACAGCACTCCAGAGGAAAATGGGATCGGCCCCTCTCCCTCCTGCCTCCCTGGGCTCCCCGAGGAGCAGCAGGCAGATGTTTGCTCGGTGCCGATCTGCATCCTGCTGGATTCCATAATGACATCAATTATCCCGAGCTTTCATCCACGGAGCTCTGTGTTCCCGGGGAAATGGAGATGGATGGAGCCGGGGCGCTCCTGGGGACACCGGGCTCGGGTGACAGATGGGGAGGGCACAGAGCTGGGAGGGGCGGGGACAGCCTGGGGCTGAGGAGCTCGTGTGCATGGCCAGGCAGGCTGGTGAGAGACCCAGAGCATCCCAGAGCATCCCAGAGCATCCCAGAGCATCCCAGATCATCCCAGTGCATCCCAGAGCTTCCCAGTGCGTTCCAAAGCATCCCAGTGCATCCCAGAGCATCTCAGTGCATCCCAGTGCATCCCAGTGCATCCCAGTGCATCCCAGTGCAGCCCAGAGCATCCCAGTGCATCTCAGTGCATCCCAGTGCATCCCAGTGCATCCCAGTGCATCCCAGAGCATCCCAATGCACCCCAGTGCATCCCAGTGCATCCCAGAACTTCCCAGTTCATTCCAGAGCATCCCAGTGCATCCCAGAGCATGCCAGTGCATCCCAGTGCATCCCAGAGCATCCCAGTTCATCCCAGAGCATCCCAGTTCATCCCAGTTCATCCCAGTTCATCCCAGTGCATCCCAGTGCATCCCAGTTCATCCCAGAGCATCCCAGTTCATCCCAGTTCATCCCAGTTCATCCCAGTGCATCCCAGTTCATCCCAGAGCATCCCAGTTCATCCCAGTTCATCCCAGAGCATCCCAGTTCATCCCAGTGCATCCCAGTGCATCCCAGTGCAGCCCAGAGCATCCCAGTGTGTCCCAGCGCATCCCAGAGCATCTCGGTTCATTCCAGAGCATCCCAGTTTATCCCAGTGCATCCCAGGCTTCCCTCTCCCTCAGGGCTGGGTTTGGAGTCAGGAGGGAGGGATGAGATGGGATGAAGGTGGCATCACCCCAAATCTCCCCTACAAACCCGGATTTTCCCAGGGGGTTGTGCTGTCCCTGCTGCCCTACAAGGGGTGGGGGGATCCTTTTCTCCCATTCCCGTTCCTATTTTGGCAGCACTGGAGTCAAGTAGCTCAATTAAGCAATAACTGCCTCTGTACAGCTGCCCACACAGCCTGCAGTAAATAATTAAATGCTGAAATAATCCAGCAGATGGGAAGCAGCATGGAGAGGGATCCAGGAGGAATCCTGCCTCATCCCCGGCCCTGCCACATCCCCGGGACACAGAAATATGGGGGAACACCTGGAGGGGGAAAATCACAACTCCCACCGCGTGTCCCCCTCCCCGAGCCAGGCAGGGCAGCAGGAGAAGCAGAACGTGAGGAAAACGTGATGGAAAATTTTCACCCAGCCCTGGAATTGATCTGGAGGCAAAGCACATCCCCGAGCCAGCCCGTGGCTCCTCTCCCTCATCACCCGCATCTCATCGGCTCCAACGCAGGGCAGGAGCATCGTTGAGAGGCCTAATTAGCACTGCTGATGGATAAATATTAATTACAAACCCTCAGGAATGAGGATCCGCCTTGGAGAGTGGAGGGTTTGGCACAGGAGCCCGTCCTGAGCGTGTTGGAGCCACCAGAGTGGTTCTGCTGTCCTGGCAATTCCTGGCATGGAATTGGCACCACCCCTGTGCCACCTTCCCTGTCTGCTCTCCAAAGGCTGCTCCAGCCCCATCCACCTCCCAAAAAATGAAGAGAACCCCACAAAAACCATTTAATGGTCCCTGAAATCAGCTCCTGCCTTTCCAAAGGGCCGGCAGGAGGAGCTGGCTGGGAGAGGGATGTTGTTCCAGGGAGATCCCAGCTCCCAGCAGGCAGCCAGAGCCTCCTCTCCATATTCACATTTCCATCACATCCTCCTCAGACAGCTCCACTCCACTCCACTCCTCCATCTGCTTAAATGCCACCTCCGAGAGGGATTGGCTCAGAGCAGCTTCCCCCCTCCTCGCTCTCCTCCTCAGGATTTGCATCCTCGATCCCAGGAATTCGCCAAACCTTCGGGTTTTGTGGGGCCAGGCAAAAATGGGGGGCAGGGGGTGGCCTCAAAACCCGAATTTCTTCATGGGAACAGAGGATTTTTGGGTCCAGAACAGCCTGGGGAAGGCTGAGGTGTCCCATCCCATTGTCACCCACTTGGGGACATCCCTGGGGGGGATCGAGGCCAGGAGTGATTGATTTATTTTCTGAGTGTGAATTGAATCTCAGCTGGGAACAGATTTTCCTGCCAGATCCACCTGCCCAGCACCTGGTGAATCAGGTGGGGAAAGTGATCCTGGGAATCAGATTGGGAAACCGATCCTGGGAGACGCCTTCCCGATCCTTATCTCTGCTATCAGCTCCTGGCCAATTCCCCAACAACCCTGAGCTTAATCCTGCACTCAGCCTGGCCCCATGGGGCAAAGCGCAATCCTGGGATGAACTGGGATGAGCTGGGATGCTCTGGGAAGCTCTGGGATGCTCTGGGATGCTCTGGGATGCTCTGGGATGCTCTGGGATGAACTGGGGTGCTCTGGGATGCTCTGGGATGCTCTGGGCAAAACTGGGATGCACTGTGATGCTCTGGAATGCAGTGGGATGAGCTGGGGTGCTCTGGAATGCTCTGGCATGCTCTGAGATGCTTTGGGATGCACTGGGATGCTCTGGGATGCACTGGGCTGAACTGGGGTGCTCTGGGATGCACTGGGATGCTCTGGGCTGAACTGGGATGCTCTGGGATGCTCTGGGATGCTCTGGGATGCACTGGGATGAACTGGGATGCTCTGGGATGCTCTGGGATGCTCTGGGATGCACTGGAATACACTGGGATGCTCTGGGTCTCTCCCAGCCTGCCTGGCTACACACACGAGCTCCTCGGCGCCCTCACTGTCCCCGGATCTGCTGTCACCTCCATCCTTTGGCCGAGCCCCTTTTGTCACCTCCCAGCCTCTCCTTTGGGGTCCCCCACTCCCGTCCCCTCCTCTCTTTGTGCCGGGGGCGGGGGGACAGCGCAGCTGCGGCTGGCGGGGGATGTGACAGGGGATGTGACAGGGGATGTGACAGGGGATGTGACAGGGTGTCACAGCCCCTCTCCCCCTCCCCCGGCACGGGCTGTCACTGCGCGTTTTTCCCGGGAGCTGCTGAACAATTTGCATCCGCCAGGACGCAGCTCCCGGGCCGTGTTTGTCAAAGTCAATCTGCGCCTCGATGCCTCCGGAGGTTCCAGCGGGATCGCGGCATCCGAGCGGGCTCAGGGGCAGCGCTCCGGGATGGCCCCGGCACCTCCCGCCCGCCCCAGGGGTGCAAATTATTGAGAGGAAAAACCCCTCAATTCCGTAAGAATTAATAATTAAAAATGAAGGTTGTACATCAGAGGGGAATCTTTGGGATCAGGTGTTCTGGGAAGTCTGAACCTCTCAAGTACTTCAGAAATGGGGGGAAAAAAACCCCTAAATTCCATAGGAATTAAAAATGAAAAGGGAGGGCTGTACATTAGAGGGGAATCTTTGGGATCAGGTGTTCTGGGGAGTCTGAACCTCTCAAGTACTTCAGAAATGGGGAAAAACCCCTAAATTCCATAGGAATTAAAAATTTAAAAAAAGGGTTGTACATTAGAGGGAAATCTTCAGGAAATCTTTGGTATCAGGCATATTGGGGAGTCTGAATCTCTCAAGCTCCTCAGAAATGGGAAAGAAAAACCCCTAAATTCCATAAGGATTAAAAATTGAAAGGGATGGTTGGACATTAGAGGGAAATCTTTGGGATCAGGCATATTGAGGAGTCTGATCCCCTCAAGTACCTCAGAAATGGGGGGGAAACACCTAAATTCCATAAGAATTTAAAATTAAAAATGAAGGTTATACATTGAAGGGAAATCTTCAGGAAACGTTTGGGATCAGGTGTTCTGGGAAGTCTGTGCCTCTCAAGTACTTCAGAAATGGGGGAAACCCCTAAATTCTGTAAGAATTAAAAATTCAAAGGGAGGGCTGTACATTAGAGGGAAATCTTTGGGATCAGGTGTTCTGGGAAGTCTGAACCTCTCAGAAATGGGCAAAGAGAGAAGGGAAATGCAGCTGGGAAATTGGGATAAAAGAAGGCTGCATCCTCCAAAAATTGGGGAGACCCCAGGGGATGCCCCATGGCCTCTGCATTTATTGGAATAAAGTTCCAGCACTCCTCTGTCTCCTTTTTGGCCACAAACCTCGGGTGTTTGTGGATGAATTTTCTTCACACAAACTCCCCAATTCCAGGGCAGTGGGGGCTGTTCTCACTTTGCTGTGCTATCTATAGTCCCCTCTATATATAGATTCTATAGCTCCCAGCTAATCCCTCCGCAATCAAAAAGCCATTAAATTAATTAACCAAGGGAAAGAGAGGGAAAGGGCTGGAGCCCCCGTGAAGAACAGACACAGGTTGATTTTTATTATTTATTATTTCTGTTATAAATAATACCCGGATTCAGGGCAGGTCAGCTCCAGGGGCTGCCAGGGCTGAGCCATCACCCCAACCTCGGCTTCTCCAGATGTTCCAGATGTGGAACAGAGCAGGAAAAAACCTGGAGCTGCTGGGATCTGCATTTCCATGGGATGGGTGGGAGGGCTCCGCGCCCATCCCTGTTTTCCCGGCTGAGAATTGCAGGGAGGTGTGAAGTGCTGACGATCCAGGAGCGCTGCCAGGAGCAGCCGCAGGCTCTGGATGAGCCCCTGGATTGGAGGGAGAGCTCGGCGTGGGCCGATCCCCGCGGGTTTGTCACCAAATCCAAGCCCGGCTCGGCTTTTGGGTGTGGGGAGTGTTGGCACCACGAGCTGGGCATCCTTGGAGCCTTCCCTGGGAATGTGGGACAGATTTGGGGGTGAATTCGGTGGGGGAAGGAGCTGCAAGGTGGATAAATGGAAATGGGGAGAGGTGGAAATGGGGAGAAATGGAAATGGAGAGAGATGGAAATGGGGAGAGATGGAAAAGGGAAGAGATGGAAATGGGGAGAGATGGAAAAGGGAAGAGATGGAAATGGGGAGAGGTGGAAATGGGGAGAAATGGAAATGGAGAGAGATGGAAATAGGGAGAGGCAGAAATGGGGAGAGGTGGAAACAGGGAGAGATAGAAATGGGGAGAGATGGAGATGGGAAGAGATGGAAATGGAGAGGTAGAAATGTGGAGAGATGGAAACCGAGAGAGGTGGAAATGTGGAGAGATGGAAATGGAGAGGTGGAAATGTGGAGAGATGGAAATGGAGAGGTGGAAATGTGGAGATGGAAATGCTGTGGATCCTCCTCACCTGCGCTTCCTCTGTCACCACCCCCACGTGTCCCCGTTGTCACATTGTCCCCTCATCTCTGCAGGCCAGGGACTGGGGGAACACGGGAGGGTGAATCCCATAGAGGGATTTTGGGGGCATTTTTGGGCTCAGCAAGGAGCAGGAATGACCCTTTGGAGAACCTCTGGCTCCTCCCTCTTTCCATCCATGCTGCCAGCTCAGCCTGGTGCCACCACACCTGTGACAAAGGGCAGGGACAGAGACCAGGGAGCAGCAGGGAATGCCAGGAATGGGAAAGCCAGGATGGGGAATGCCAGGAATGGGAATACCAGGATGGGGAATGCCAGGATCGGGAATGCCAAGATCGGGAATGCCAGGGTCGGGAATGCCAGGATCAGAAATGCCAGGATGGGGAATGGCAGGGTCGGGAATGCTTCCCTCTGATCTCCCCGGCTGATGGATCGCCTGTCTGCCCGCAATCCCCGGCCGTCACTCAGCCTCTAATCCGCAGCCCGGGCGCATTCTCCCGGCTGACAAGGAGCTGACACGGTTTTCATTGCACTTAATCAGCTCTTTAAATTTAATGCCCCAATCGGCTCCATCTGCGGCGGCCACTCCGCCCCGGCCGGGCCCGCGGGGCTGGAGGGCGGCGGGAGGGGGGAAATTCCTCGCTGGAATTTCAGGATTTCAAGGCTGGAGCTCTTTGTAGCAGCCAGAAGCTCCCCAAAAAAGAAAAAAGAAAAAATAAATAAATAAATATCTCAGTGCTTCCCAGGCGGTGCCGTTTCCTCTCTTTCCATGGGAACAGAGCAGAAATCATCGGGTGTGGTGGCCTCGGGGCTCGTGGTGGCCTCGGGGCTGGTGGTGGCAGCTGTCCCACACAATCCAGGACATCCCAAACCCCGGGATTCCCAGGAGCTGCCCCAGAGTGGCCCCAGTGTCACAGGGACCCCGCAGTGGAGCAAATCCTGTTGTGGCACCGTGGAGGTGACAGCAGAGGTGGCACAGCTGGGGATGGGAGGCGGAGGGACAGGGCAGGGGTTGGGTGGGATGAGGGAGAGGAGCACCAGGAATGGCACCACGGTGGGGACAGGGGACAGCTGGGCACCAGAGCCAAGCCTGGGGGAAGATGGGGGTGATGGGCTCCATTCCACCAAAAATATGGGAAAAAATGGGAATGGAGAGGCAGGGGGGGTGCTGGGGGTGAGGGCAGGGATGGGCACAGGGAATGGGCACAGGGAATGGGGTGAGGGGGACAGGGAATGGGATGGGCACAGGGAATGGGGTGAGGGCAGGGATGGGATGGGCACAGGGAATGGGATGGGCACAGGGAATGGGATGGGCACAGGGAATGGGGTGAGGGCAGGGAATGGGATGGGCACAGGGATGAAGTGAGGACAGAAATAAGAATGAGCACAAAGAATGGGAAGGGCACCAGGAATGGGATGGGCACAGGGAATGGGGTGAGAGCAGGGATGGGCACAGGGAATGGGAGGGGCACAAGGAATGGGATGAACACAGGGAATGGGAATGGGCACCGGGACTGGGGATGGGCACAGGAAATGGGCACAGGGGATGGGCACAGGGAATGGGGATGGGCACAGGAAATGGGCACAGGGGATGGGCACAGGGAATGGGATGGGCACAAGGATAAGAATGAGCACAAAGAATGGGATGAACACAGGAAATAGGGATGGGCACAAGGAATGGAGTGAGGACAGGGAATGGGGATGGGTAATGGGGATGGGATGGGCACAGGAATGAGGAAGAGCACAGGGAATGGGGTGAGGGCAGGAAAGGGATGAGCAGAGGGAATGGGATGAGCACAAGGGTAAGAATGAGCACAAGGAATGGGATAAACACAGGGAATAGGGATGGGCACAAAGAATGGGATAAACAAAGGGAATAGGGATGAGCACAGGGAATAGGGATAAACACAGGGAACGGGATGAACACAGGGAATAGGGATGAGCACAGGCAATGGGATGAACACGGAATGGGATGAGCACAGGGAATAGGGATGAGCACAAAGAATGGGATAAACACAGGGAATAGGGATGGGCACAAAGAATGGGATAAACACAGGGAATAGGGATGGGCACAAAGAATGGGATAAACACAGGGAACGGGATGAGCACAGGGAATAGGGATGAGCACAGGGATGAGAATGAGCACAGGGATGCAGATAAGGCCAGAGCAGTTTCCCAGAGACCCGGGAGCTGCTGGGATGCAGCCAAGGGCTCCCACCATGCCCAGCCAAGGGCCGTGTGCCCATGTGGAGCGCTCAGGGTGGCACCTCCTGCTCCCCTGGCTCAGCCGGGATTCCCAGCACCCTCCCCGGTGTCAAATCCTTCCCGACCCCGAGCTGGCGCCTCCCTCCTGCTCTCCACTGCGGAAATCCAGGGAGCTGGGGGACAAGAGCCATTTTCTCCCTTCACCTTTCATTGTACTCCTGTGCTAATGACAACAATGGGAATTAAACCTCTCCGGAGCAGCAGAACAAAGGCGTCTGTTGAGAGGAGATCAGCGTGACCGAGCTGGAATAACAAACCCTGGAGCAGGAGCAGGAAGGAGGAGCAGCGGGGGTGGGGGGCACCAGAGATTTGGGGCTCGTTCTGCGTGCTTCACAGCCTTGTTACCGCTCATCCACGGCAAAAATCCTTGGGAAGAAACCTCCGGAGCCCTGGGCCAGCTGGCCGGAGCCGGAGCCGGAGCGTGCCGGCACACACGGATGGGCAGCAGCCCCCTCGGGCCCCCCTGCGCCCGGCCCAGCCCTCACATGCCGCGCTCCGTGCGGGGAGGGGATGGCCTGGGATGCTCCAGCCTGCCCTACATTCCTCCTAAATATAGCCCAGAATGGAGCAGCCAGGTGCTGCCGCTGCTCCCGGCTCGGGAGGGAACGGGGGTCCTGCCTGGGATGCTGGGGTGGGGCTGGGTGGCACTGGGATGGCACTGGGATGGCACTGGGATGGTGATGGGTGATACTGGGATGGCACTGGGATGGTCCTGGGTGATGCTGGGTGATACTGGGATGGCACTGGGATGGTGCTGGGTGATACTGGGATGGGGCTGGGATGGTGCTGGGTGATACTGGGATGGCACTGGGATGGTGCTGGGTGATGCTGGGTGATACTGAGATGGGGCTGGGATGGTGATGGGTGATGCTGGGATGGTGCTGGGATGCTGGGATGCTGGGATCATACTGGGATGGTGCTGGATGGTACTGGGTGATGCTGGGGTGATGCTAGGAGGACACTGGGATGGCACTGGGATGGTGCTGGGTGATGCTGGGGTGATGCTGGGATCATACTGGGATGGCACTGGGATGCCACGGTTGTGCTGTGATGATGCTGGGTGATGCTGGGATGCTGGAATCATACTGGGATAGTGCTGGGATGATGCTGGGATCATACTGGGATCATACTGGGGTGATGCTGGGATCATACTGGGGTGATACTGGAATGATGCTGGAATGATACTGGGATCATATTGGGGTGATGCTGGAATGATTCTGGAATGATACTTGGATCATACTGGGGTGATGCTGGAATGATGCTGGGATCATACTGGGGTGATATGAAATGCTGACCCCACCTCTCCCACCCTGCTTGTGACAGCAGGGCCGAGGGGCTGGTGGCACCCTGGGGACACAGCCAGGCACCTCCCTCATCCCAATTTCCCACCTCCTGCAGAAACCCCAGCTCCCCACCAACCCTCCCTTCCCCAGCATCCCAAACCACCCAAAAATTCTGCCTTTCCGGCCTGAAATCCTGAAGCAAAACCTCTAAGGAAGCTCCCAGGGCAGATCCGAGCCCCACCCTGGTGCACCAACACCCCCACGGGGCCCAGCAGGGACTGGCGGTGGGTGCGGGGCACCCCCGGGGCCGGCTGGGCTCGCTTGGCCGCCCATGCGGGCGATAATCGGGCGATAATCGGGCGCTTGTGCGTGAGCCGAGGCGCCGCTCATGCAGAAACGCTCGGGCTCCTCCTGCCCCTGCCCGGGGCCGGCGGCTCCGCGGGGAGCGGGCACGGGATGGGCACGGCCCGGAGGGCACCGGGGAGGTGGCAGCGATGGCACCGCCAGCGTCAGCCCTTCCTGCGTGCCGGCTCTGCCTCCCTCCTGCGCTCGCTGCCCTTTTGATCCCCGCGTTTTGTTCTCACCTCTCGCTCACCCCGAAAGCTGCGAATGGAGCGGCCTCCGGGCCACCGGAGCGGCCTCCGGGCCACCGGAGCTGCCTCTGGGCCACCGACTGGCTCTGTCCTTGTCCCTACCCAGCAGTGATTCCACTCCCTCCTTCCCTCCTTCCCTCTCTCCAAAGATTTCTTCCCTGCATCGTGTGCGACCTCCCTGCACAGCTCCACAGCGCGGGACATCCCCATGGATCCCCCCAGGGCCTTCCCTGTTCCTCCTGCCCCTCTCCTCTCATTCTCCTGCCTGGGTTTTTCCCCTTTTACCCCTCCTCCCTTTCCCCTGGTTGAGATTTCCCCCCTGTTCCTCCTGCTCCTCTCCTCTCATTCCCCTGGCTGGGTTTTTCCCCCTTTCCTGCTCCTTCTGCCCCTCTCTTCTCATTCCCTTGCCTGGGTTTTTGCCTTTTTCCTTCTCCTCTCATTCCCCTGCCTGGATTTTTGCCTTTTTCCTTCTCCTCTCATTGCCTTGCTTGGGTTTTTCCCCTTTTCCTCCTCTCATTCCCCTGCCTGGGTTTTTCCCTTTTTTCCTCTCCTCTCATTCCCTTGCCCGGGTTTTTCCCCTTTTCCTCCTCCTCTCATTCCCCTACCTGGGTTTTTCCCCTTTTTCCCTCTCCTCTCATTCCCCTACCTGGGTTTTTCTCTTTTCCCCTCTCCTCTCATTCCCCTGCCTGGCTTTTTCCCCTTTTCCCCCTCCTCCTCCTCCTCCTCCTGCCGGGGATTTTCTCTGCCCGATCCCGCTGAGGGAGCGCAGCTGCCGAATAAAGGCAGCTCTTTGAAAAGCTCCCAAAAGCCCCGGCTCTGGCAGAAAGCTGATGTTCACCTTGAAAAAGCCATTTGCTGAAGGCCAGGGAGGCGATCCCCGCTCCACTCAAAAGCTGCTCCGGTAATGGATTCGCACAAAAGCGCCGGCTCGGCAGCCCGGGGGCGGAGGGGACCCGAGCCCTCCCCGTCCCTGCGGCACCGAGGTGGCTGCAGTGTCCCCTCCCTGGCACCGAGGTGGCTGCAGTGTCCCCTCCCTGCCAGGTGTCCCCATGGCTGTGTCCTGCTGCTCGTGTCCCCTCCCTGCCATTTCAATTTGAAATGCTTGAAATCCTGATTTCGATTAGAAATGTTTGAAATCCTGATTTCAGTCTGAAATGTTTGAAACCCCGACTTCAGTTTGAAACCCTGATTTCAATTTGAAGTGTTTGAAATCCTGATTTCAGTTCAAAATGTTTGAAATCCTGATTTCAGTCTGAAATGTTTGAAACCCTGATTTCCATTCAAAATGTTTGAAACCCGGATTTCCATTCGAAATGTTTGAAATTCTGATTTCAATTCGAGATGTTTGAAACTCTGATTTCAGTTTGAAATGTTTGAAACCCTGATTTCAATTTGAAATGTTTGAAATCCTGATTTCAATTCGAAATGTTTGAAATCCTGATTTCAATTTGAAATGTTTGAAATCCTGACTTCAGTTTGAAATATTTGAAATCCTGATTTCAGTTTGAAATCCTGATTTCAGTTTGAAATATTTGAAATCCTGATTTCAGTTTGAAATCCTGATTTCAATTTGAAATATTTGAAACCCTGATTTCAATTTGAAATATTTGAAACCCTAATTTCAATTCCAAACGTTTGAAATCCTGATTTCAGTTTGAAATATTTGAAATCCTGATTTCTTTCTGCCAAGCACACACATCCGTGAGTCCTTCTTGTCAAACCTTCATCCTTCCCAACGCTTTGCAAACACAAATCCTCTTTTCCTCTCACAGGGAACTCGGGAAACTCCTGAAAACTCAGAACTGGGGCATTTCCAGGCGTTTCCCCTCAATTCCCCCTCTCCCCGCAGGTATTTCACGGGGGAGAGCACTCAGTGCATTAGCAGCGCTGCAGCCGGGCTGTAATTAATCATTTATCCAGCTCTGGGACCCCCGGCAGCCAGCGCAGGCAGTAATTAAACCTCTCCAGCTCTTCTCCTGCTCCTCTTCCTCAGCCCCGCGGAAGTTTGGACAAGCTGATCAATGAGGGGAGGGAATTGGAGCAGAAAAAGGGGCCCGGAGGAGGCGGCCCGGCCTAATGGAGCAGCCGGGCGGGGAGGTCGGGGGAGAAAAAAGGGAATAAAAAAGGATAAAAAAGGAATAAAAAAGGATAAAAAAGGAATAAAAGCCCGAACGCGGCCGCTGACCCCTGGCTGAGTGCACCAGAGGGAAACTGGCACCAGTTCCACCAGTGCTGGGTTTGCTGCTGGCTCCAAAGATGCTCTTCCCTCCTAAATGCAGTTTAGAGCTGGAAATAATGGGCAAAAAGCCCTGAAAAAAAGGCAGAATTTAGGGTTTTCTCCCCCTAATTAATTAGGATTAATTTTCTCCCCCAGCTGCCTGAGGACTCATGGGATGGAGTTTTGGGGTTTGGGGGAGAGGAGCCACGCAGGTGATCACGTTTGAAATGTTTGAAATCCTGATTTCCAACCCAAAACATCATTAGCTAAAATCCCGTGGAGAGGGATGAAAAAAAAAATAAAAAATATAAAATCCTCGGTCCTTAAAAATGCAAATAACATGGGCTGCTGAATGTCCTTGTTTGTGGGTAATTGCAAAATTCTTCGCCTCAATCAGCCAAAGATAAACTGTGTTATTTAGGAGCAATTTGAAGGCAGACGGATGGAAAACAATGGGCCGGATTGGGCTCGGGAATGCCGCCAGGATCCCGGCGGGATCAGCTGGGATTCCCGGGGGATGGAGAGCCTGGAATTGCCAAAGGCAGCGCCCAGGGGATGCCCCGGCCCGAGGGGAGGAGCATCCCGGTGGATATTCCCATTTGGAAGGGACCCACAAGGACCCCGACCCCAAAAATCCCACCCTGAGCCTGTTCCAGCAGAGGTTTCTCACAGAATTCCCAAATTTCTCCTTCTGCATCCTCATGGATGGGCCCATCCTGCTGCTGCATCCCTGGAGCTGATTTAATTTTTAGGGAAGGAAAAGCAGAGGGACCCACCTGGCACATTCTGCTCCCACATCCCGGGAATTCAATTTTTAGGGAAGAGGAGGCAGAGGGTGCAATGAGCAGGAGCAGCACCCAGGGATTTACAAAGGATAATTTTCCTGGTTTCCATAAAAACCGAGCTGCTGCCAAATGCTGGAGCTCCCTTTCCTGGACCCTCACCTTTCCCTGGGTGTTCACATTCCCTGGATTCTCTCCTTCCCCTGGATGTTCTCTTTTCCCTGGGTTCTCACCTTCCCTCCATGCTCAGCCTTCCCAGGATTCTCTCCCTTCCTTCAATCTTCTTCCTCCCCTGGATTCTCTCTTTTCTCTGGATGTTCCTTCTTCCATGAATGCTTCTCTTCTCCTGGCTGCTGATCTTTTCCGGTCTACTTTCCCTCTCCTGGATGTTCTCTCTTTCCAGGATGTCCTCTTTTCTGGATGTTCTCTTTCCCCTGGATGTTCTCTTTCCCCTGGATGTTCTCTTTCCCCTGGATGTTCTCTCTTTCCTGGATGTTCTCTTTCCCCTGGATGTTCTCACCTTTCCCAGGCTGCTTTCCCTTCCTAGGATGCTCTCCCTTCTCTGGATTCTCTCCCTTCCTTGGATGTTCTTCCTTCCCTGGATTCTCCCTTCCCTTTGTGCCCTCTCTTC
>JAWWEB010000091.1:4694356-4706177 GCA_035222195.1 Myioborus miniatus
CTCACGTCTACATTACTAATTTTTCTGCTGCTTTAGCATTTCACTGTCTTTACTGTCAGAGGCCTGCCTTTTTCCTAACTTTCTTCAAACTCTCTAATTTTAAGGATTCCTACACCCAGGCTGGGATCTCAGCCTTGTGCCACGAGCAATCCTCACCCAAAGCTCTCCCCTCTCTCCCACAGTTCTTTTTCAGCAAACCACTGCGAATCCTCAACATCCTGATCCTGCTGGAAGGAGCTGTCATCTTCTACCAGCTCTACTCTCTGATTTCCTCAGAGAAGTGGCACCAGACCATCTCCCTGGCCCTGATCCTCTTCAGCAATTACTACGCCTTCTTCAAGCTGCTGCGGGACCGCCTGGTGCTGGGCAAAGCCTACTCCTATGCTGCCAGCAGGGACTCAGAGCAGAAGTTCAATTAAAACAATTTGCACTGATGCTCTCAGCCTATTACAGAACAAACAAAAAAACGAGAAACCCTCAGAGCTTTGTATTTTTGTTACCACTGCTTTTTTTTTGTTGTTGTTGTTGTTGTCGTCGTTTTTTCTTTGATAACTGATGTAATTAAAAGGAAAAAGAAAAAAAAACATATTTTTTTACTCCCAACAAGTTGTTGGTGTGTTTGTTGTTTGGATTCGACTCCCGACAAAAGGTTTGGGTGTGAGGAGGGGTTTTTTTAATGGTGCTGAGGTTTGACAGGGGTGGAGAGGGAGGAGGAGGAAGGTGAGAATTACAGGTGTGTTAAAGTCCTAAAGGGGTTCTGGGGGTCCTAAGGGGGTTCTGGGGTTCCCAGAAGGGGTTCTGGGGGTCCTAAAGGGGTTCTGGGGTTCCTAAAGGGTTTCTGGGGGGTCCTAAACGGGTTCCGGGGGTCCTAAAGGGGTTCTGGGGATTTTAAGGGGGTTCTGGGTGTCCCAGAAGTGGTTCTGAGGGTCCCAGAAGGGGTTCCGGGGGTCCTAAGGGGTTCCGGGTGGGTCCTAAGGGGGTTCCGGGGGTCCTAGGGGGGTCTCGGGGGGGTCCCGGGTCCGGCCTTTGTTCCGGCGGGGCCACGCGGCCGCCAGGGGGCGCCAGCCGCGCGCTCCCGGTGCCGGTTCCGATCCCGTCCCCATCCCGGTCCCGACTCTGATCCCGGTCCCCATCCAGGTCCCGGTCCCGATTCTCATCCTGATCCTGTTTCTGGTCCCGGTCTCGCCTCCGACACCGCTCCCGATTCAGCCCCGACCACGCCGGGGGGGTTTTGCCGCTGAAAGCGGAGATCAAGCACCGGAGCGGCTCCGGGGAACCGGGAGCAGAACCAGGACCGGGACCGGGGCCGGGAGCAGCACCGTCCGTGGCGCCGGGGAGGGGAACGGGGGTGTCGGTGCCCGGCAGAGCCCCGAGAGACGGCGGGGACACGCGGGGACAGGGCGGTACCGAGGGCCACCGGAGCGGAGCCGCCGCCGTTTGTCAACGCTGCCGTCAGCGGGCAAAGGGCGAGGAGGAGGAAGGAGCAGCGGGAATAGCGAAGGCTGGAGCGGAGCCAGAGGCGGGCGAGCCCGTGGGATTGTTCCTTCCCTCACCCCCACCCCGCACCGGGACCGGCACCGGCACCGGGCGGGACCCCCCCCAATTCCCGGGGACACCGAGCGGCTCCGCTGCTGAACCCCCCGAGCCCCCCGGCAGATCCTGCGGGTTTGGGGGGCACAGAGCGGCCCCCCCGCCTGTCCCTGTTTCCCGTGTGACCCCACCAGGACCGAGCCCCGTGTCCGGCCGGGATTTCCACCCCGGTGATGTCGGGGCCCCGGGCCCCTGCCCGGCACGGCGGGAGGAAACGGCCGTGTCCAGCCTTTCCCGAGGATGAGGATTTCCTTCCTCCCATTGAGCGGGGACCCTGGGGTTAGCACGCAGCCGTGGGGCACAGGACAGGACGGGGGGCCTGGCTGGGAATTGGGGGGCAGAGCCCCCCGACACAACCCCGGGGGCATCTCCCTTATTCCCCTCTGCGACCCTGAGAATGGAGGAGCTGGATTTGAGCGGGGAGCAAAGGATGGAGACACGCAGCCATTTCCTCCTCTCCTTCCCTTCTTCCCACCCCGACAGCGCTGCGGATATTTCGGGGGCTGGACACGGGGGATTCTTGGCTTTCCCAGAAACGCCGCTCCCGCAGCCGGGCAGAGCTGTCACCGTCTCATTTCCCGTGAACCGGGGCTTTCCCAGCGCGGGGATGATGTCCCGGGGGGGATCCCGCTGTGGAATTCCCCCGGCAGCCCCACGGAGGTGGCTCCGCTGGGGGCTCGGCTGCCGTGGTCACCCCGGGGGTCCCGGGCTGCTCCCCCCGGGGGGGTCCCGGGCTCCATCTGCCGCTCCCCGCGGCCGCTAATCCCGGGATTAGCAGCCAGATGCCAGGGGCAGGTTTGCCGCAGGTAGCGAGGGTCCCCGGGGAGGAGGTGGTGACATCAAAGCGCAGGAATTGTGACCAAACCCACCCGAACCTGGGGTCCCCCCCCGGCCAGCAGGGAGGTGACATCTGCCAGGACCCATCCTGGGGTGTCCCCAAGCACCGAACCCCAGGGCAGCGGCCACGCTGGAGCAAAATTCCCGGCAGAAATTCCCTCCCAAAATGGGAAAGCTTCACCCTCCTGCTGCCCGCCCGGAATCCCCTCCCGCTTCGCAGCGGATGCAGCTGATGGGAAGTGCTTGTTTTCCCCTAAAAGCCCATCCCAGCATTCCTGCGAGGCCGCGGTTCCCACCCTTATCCCAGTTCCTGGGACCTCCGAGCAGCCAATTCCAGCCTGGTCCCAGCCCAGCTCGGCACGGATGGAGGATTGCTGGATCCCGGAGTTCTGGGGGATCCTGGGCTGCTGCACCCCGCATTTCTGGGGGATCCCGCAGCTCAACCCCTTCACTGGGGACATCCCGGCTCGTCCTCATCCATCCCAAAACCCCCCCCCATCCCTGGCTGCTTCACTGCCAAATCCAGCACCCAGCAGCTCCTGATGTGGAGAAGAAGGTGGGAAAGGACCAGAAAATCCCCCAGAACCAAAGGTGATCCCACCTGAGCTGTGCCACCCTGTACCCAGAGACTGGCAGCTTTAATTCCTCCCTAATAAAGATTTTTTACATTAATAAAGCCAAATCCCCAAAGTGGCTAATTAGGGAATCATTTACTCACACTGCAGCAGGTTTGGGGTGAGACAAAGGGGAAAAAAAGCATCAGGGAGGGGAAAATATCCCAGAACTGAT
The DNA here is from genome assembly GCA_035222195.1 of Myioborus miniatus. Taxonomy (NCBI): domain Eukaryota; kingdom Metazoa; phylum Chordata; class Aves; order Passeriformes; family Parulidae; genus Myioborus; species Myioborus miniatus. The sequence goes on from JAWWEB010000091.1 coordinate 4,697,573, forward strand.
CCTGTCAGCATCCCCCGAGCTGGGGGACCCCTGAGCATCCCCCAGAGCCGCGGGGTCCCCTTGGGACACCCAAATTTTGGAGATCCGGGCTGGCCACAACAACCCCAAAACCTGAGCAGGCCACGACTCCATCCTGCCGTAATTACAAACCCTTAATCAGCATCCACGCATCCTCATTAACAATTACGTCCACATCCTCATCTCCTCATTCAAACGAGCCCGCGCTGGGGACCCAGGAGCTGGAGGGGACCCCCCAGGCCTGTCCCATCACCCGAGGCCACCAAACCCGTGCGGGGCAGCGGGGACAGCGCCCGCAGCACCCCCGGCCCCCTCAGCGGCTCCTGCGGGCACCAGATGGCGGCTCCGGGGCCGGGGCCAGATGGACCCGCCCGCCCCCGGTCCCCGCTCCGCTCCCGCTGCCATTTCCCCGGCAGCCGCTGGAAATATCGAACAGCTCCGCTCCCGAGCCGGCCGGAGCGGGGACGGCGGCTCCAACCCCTGTGCTGAGGGCTGGGGACACCGCGGGGACATCCCGGGCATGGGGAGGGACACGGCTCCCAGGGCGGTTTGAGCTGAATATTGCCGCTGATGTGAGCTGGAGGTGCTGGAAGGGGGCGAATGGAGTCTCTGAGAGTGTTTTTTGGGACATTTCCCAAAAGTTGTGGAGAAAAGGGGGACAGTGTCAGGAATGTCGCCCACCCCTCCGGTGGGTGTCTGGCTCTGTGGTGGCCCCATTTCAGCTGAGCACCAAAATTCCTCACAGAACTCCAAAAGGACATAAAAAATCCCAAAATTCCTCACAGAACTCCAAAAGGACATAAAAAAATCCCAAATCCACCCAAACCCACCCAAACCCCAGGAGGTTCCAGTCCTTGGTCAGACCCCAGCCGGGCACCCCTCAGTGGCAGTGCCACCTCCACGGCCACCAAAAGGGCGTCCCAAGGGTTCCGTTCCCCAGTTTTGGGATCTCCCACGAGGCTGCGAGCCCCAGGTGTGGCTCACACGGGGCACGCCGGGACCTGCAGCCCGCGAGGGGCGTTGGCAGCCGGGAACGGGCGAGTTTCGGTCCCACCGCGGGGACAACGCGCACAGGGACAGCTCCTGGCCGGGGCCCGGCTTCCTCCCGCCGCCACCACCGCGGCCTCGAGCCTTTCCTCCGCTCTTCCTCCGCTTTTCCGCCGAGCCCGGAGCCGGGGCTGCCTTCCTGCCCCCGGCCCCGCTTCCTGCCCGCCGGCTCAGCATTCCCGGCTTTTCCATCCTTGCCGAGCTCCACACAGGGGGACCCGGCCTCGATGCGTGTCCCCAACCTCTGTCCCAGGTCTCTGCGCCCCTTCGATCCCCAAAGCTCCACATGGGACCCGTCCCCATCCCGGGGGTCCCCGTTCCACCCGCAGCTTCCTCCCAGCTCAGCGGGAAAAGCTCGGAACGGATGGGATCTGCCCCGGGGCTCACCCTTCCCAATTCCAATCATTTTTGGGGCTCTCCCGCTGCCCCAGCTTCCAACCCCCGCTCGGGGATGGCACGCAGGGCTCTGGGAGCTTTCCCGGAGCATCCCCACCCTCCCAGCGCTCAGATTTTGGGGAGCTGAGAGTCCCCGGGGCTGCTCCCGGCTCGGGGGTGCTGCTGAGGGCAGCGCGTTCCCACGCTGAGCCCCCCAAACCGGTCGGACGGGGGGGACACGGTGACAAAGCGGTGACTCAGCCGCGGTGGCAGCGGCAGGACGGGGCCTCCCCGCAAACAGGGAAGAGAAAAATTTTCCTTTTCCTTCCTCCCGCCGCGCTGGGTGTCACCGCCTTGGGGTGACCTTCCCCTGCACTCCCGCATCCCCTCCCCGCCGCTCCCTCCCGGCTGAGGGCTGGGCCGGCCTCCTTATCTCCCTGCCGAGCTGATGCAAGATTTGCTCATCCTGCTGCTCCCCAGGGCCGTGCTGCTGGTGGTGGCACCTTCCCCCGAGGGTTCAGCTGTCCCTGTGTCCCACCACCCGCTCCTGGGCCGGGACCAGCCGGGTTTCCCCTCCCCGCCCTGGTGCCGGGAGGGTTCAGCGCCCTGCGGGTGTTGGGAGCGGCTGCTCCAGCCAGGAATAAGTGGATTAGGAGCCGATCTCGTTATCGCTGCTGGCAGCCTCGGAGGGCCGTGGGATGGGGACAGTGATGGGGACAAGGCTGAGGGATGGGGACAGCGGTGCCCGGTGCTTGGCACGGCTGGGACGCGGCCACCGTGCGCTGACAGCGGGGCTCGGCTGCCTGCTTCTCCCAGGGATGCCCATCCGGGCTCTAATGAGGCGGGACGTTAATTAGTCAATGTCAATTTATGTTAATTAGCCGATGGGGGAGTGGGGACGCTGCTGGCTCTGCCACCTGGCTGGGGAGGGGGGACACGCGTGGGGCTGGAGGGGTCAGGGCGGGAGCGCGGAGCTCCCCGGGCTGAGTCAGGGCTGAGACCCCGCGGGAAGCCCCAGGGATTTCCAAAAGGCCCTGGAAACCCCCGAGCTGTGATTTCCTCCTTCCTCAGCCTGTTCGGGTGACGGCGGCAGCAGCACGCGGCGGCCAGGCTGGGAATTTCGGAGGCAAAAGGATGGGAAACACGGATCCGGCCGAGGATGGAGCAGCTCCGTTGTTTACTCAATCCAGCTTGCGCTGCTGTCGCTTCCCGGGCTTGTTTCTCCTTCTCCAGACAGGGCTGTGACCGCAGAAACAAAGGCAAAACTTTAATCCTGCAAAATCCTCCTCTCTTCCCAGCCAAGGCCGCGGGTGTTTGTCCCTCTCCGAGGGGACGCCGGGGTCGGACACGGCCCCGGGGGCTGCCCGGGGGCCGCTCAGCCGCAGCCGGAGCAGCTAAAAATACCCGCGCGCCTTCACGGAGGTGTTGCAGCCGCAATCAGCCATGCAAACGAGACCGAAATTAAATCAGCCGCATGCGACAGGAGCTGTTAACCCTTGCCAGCCCGGGGATGTGGCCGGGGAGGGGCACACGGGGTGCTCGGAGCGCGGGGAGCGGGCTCTGCGTCCCCCCCTCTCCGCTGCCCCTCCCCGGCTCGCTGCCATCTGCTCCGGGTGTGTTCCAGGCGAGGAGGAGCAGCAGAGAAACGAGGTCAGGGCTGGGATGGCAGCGCTGGGGAGAGGCTGTGCCAGCCTGCCAGGGCCGTGCCACCCTCCCGTGCCACCCGCGGGACGCTCGGGTGGCACCGAGGAGCGGGGATGGCGCTTTGGGATGTCCCTGCTGTTGAAATCCGGGGGGAGTTCTCTCCACCACACCGTGCCCACACCCTGCTGCCAGCTGCCCCGTGCCGCCCCTCACCCCCGCCGAATTCAACTCAAACCCCGCCAGCTCCGGGGAAAAACCCCAAAATTTGCTGCAAATTTGGGCAACCGGGGCATCGCACCCCCTTTCCCTTCCCAGAGGGGGCTCCCCCGTGCCCACCCGAGCCCCCGCCCGTGCCATCCCCGGTGCCCACCCGAGCCCCCCGCCTGTGCGATCCCCGGTGCATGTGCGAGCCCCCGCGGCAGCCGCCTGCATTTCATGCATTTTTAAGGAGAAGAAGGTTAGTGGGTCACTCCAGCGCCGCAGGCTTTTCTCCAGCTGAGCCGCTGCGCTGCCAAACGCGGCCGGGGCTGGCGGCGCGGGGGCTGGGCCGGCCGAGGGGGGCGGGCAGGTGGGCAGCGCGGGCCTGGCACTGCCACCCGCAGTGTCCCCGTGGTGTCCCCGTGGTGTCCCCAGAGCGGGGAGGAGCGGGATCCCGGCAGGGAGGGGATCAGGATGCTGCTCCCTGTTGTGGGGAGGGGTCTCTGCAGCTCCTCCCGTGGTGCTGGGGGGGTTGAGGGGGGCAGCACCGCGAGGTTCAGAGTCCCGGAGAGGAAAAACGGCCGCGGTTCAAAGGGAATGAGGAGCCAAAGCGCGGCCGCGCCAAAACAAACAGCGGCGGCTTTGGTGGCACCTGCGGGGCCCCGCCCGCCCCTCCCGGGGCTCTGAACCTCCCGGAACCCCGGAACGGGGGCACAACGGGGACACATCGCCGTGCCCGGCGGCTGCGGAGCGCGGGGAACCCGCCCGGGGGGAGCCGCAGCTGGGGGGACACGGAGAGGGGACAAGGAGGGATTGGGGTGGTGGCAGATGTGGGGTGAAGGGAGGCCCGGGGGAATACAAATGTGGGGTGAACCCAGAGCTGGGAGAAGCCAGATGTGTGGGGGATCCTGATGTGGGGTGAGCCCAGATGTGGGGTGAGCCCAGACACGGAAAAAATACAGATTGGGGGGCAGAACCAGACGTGGGAAAAGCCAGACCTGGGTAAAACCAGATGTGGGTGAATCCAGGAATGGGTGAATCCAGACCCGGGAAGAGCCGGATCCAGATGTGAGCAAATCCAGATGTGGGGTGACCCCAGACACGGCCGAGCCGGCCCTGGGTGCGATGGCAGCGCTGCAGCCCCGCTCTCCCCGGTCCCCCCGGTTCCCCCGGTCCCCCCGGTTCCCCCCGGTTCCCCCCGGTCCCCCCGGTCCCCCCGGCTCTCCCGCATCCCCTCCCACCCCGCGCATCCCCCCGCATCCCCCCGCGCTGCCGTTGCCATGGTTACGGCCATGCAAGTCTGCCCGAGCTGCATCCGCCGCTGCATCCCAGCGAGCCGTGGGGGCGGGGACGGCCCCGCTGCCCCCCGCCCGACCCGACGGACCCCAAAAGCGGCCGGGGACCCCCCCGGGGGCTCACCCACAGCCGGTGGGACCGGCGGGGACACCCCCGACCCTGAAAGCAGAGCGGGATTGGGGGGGTGGGAGCAGCACCTGACTCTGAAGGGTCCTAAACCCCTCCGTGCCCCCTCCCCAGGGGGATGGGAGCTCACGGGGCACGGCTGGGAGGGCAAAGCGCCCCCCAAAACCCCCCCTGTGGGGTTTGTTGGATTTGGTCCGGTTTGCTCGGAGGCCAAGGGGGAATTCTGCGGGCGGCGATGAAGCAATCCCGGCCGGGGCCAGCCCGGGATGGAGGCAGGGAGGGGATTTCTGCTGGAAAGTTGCAGCGCCAGCCCGGGCACGGCCGGGATTCCCCACCCCGGGCGCTGCTCCCGGCTCCTCTCCAGCCCCTGAACCCCACTCCTGTGGGATTTCGGGTGGGCAGACCCCACGGACCCCACAGATCCCGCAGGTTTCACAGGTCCCACGGATGCTGCAGACCCCACAGACTTCCACAGATCCCACGGACTCCACAAACCTCACAGATATCCCAGGTTCCACAGTTCCCACAAACCCTACGGCCCCACAGATCCCACAGATCTAACCCTAACCCGGATTTCCCGGGGGTTCAGGCACCCCCAGGACCTGGGGGAGAGGGAGCAGCAGCGGGAGCGTTGGTGGTGTTGATGTCGCAGGTTCTGATGAGGAATTTCAATTTGATAATTAATATTCCACCAGGACGAGCGGGGTGGGAACTCAGAGGCTCTCGGGGATGATTTCCCATTGCCACAAACAACACCCCCATCACCTGAACGCTCCTCAAACTCCCTCCCAACCCACCCCGAGGTGTTTTTAGACTCCAGCATCCCTCTGCTGTCCCCATGCTGACACCAGGGTCGGTCTGGGTGTCCCTGTCCGTCGTGCTGTCCCTTCCCCCCTCATCCCGGGCACACAGCGGCCTCTTCTCCGCGCCCGGGCCCGTCAGATGTCGCTGAAAGGGAACAATGGCACCTATTGTCTGTCCCCGCTCGGCGCTATCGGCCCCGGCAGCGCAACAAAAAACCGCATTGAGCGCCGGGGAGAAAGGGGCCCTCACATCGCGGGGCTCCCGGGGGAGGCAGCGCGGCCCCGCAGCGCCCGGTCCCGGCCCCGCTCCCTGCCCCGATCCCGCTGCCCCCGGCCCCAGTCCCTGCCCCGATCCCGGTCCCTGTCCCGCTGCCCCCGGCTCCGATCCCGGCCCCGATCCCCGCCCCGATCCCGGTCCCGCTCCGGTCCCGTTCCCGGCCGGCGGCGGCCACCGGCACCGGGGACCCGGCAAAGGGGGCGGGAGGGGCGCGGTGCGGTGTCCGAGGGGTCTGTGGGGTTTGTGGGGTCAATGGGGTCTCTGGGGTCCATGGGACCTGTGGGGTCTATAGGGTCTGTGCGACCTGTGGGATCTCTGGGGGTTTCTGGGATCTGTGGGGTCTGTGGAGTTTGTGGGATCAGTGGGGGTCTGTGGGGTTTGTGGGGTCTGTGGGACCTGTGGGGTCTCTGGGATCTATGGGACCTGTAGGGTCTGTGGGATCCGTGGGGTTTCTGGGATCGGTGGGGTCCGTAGGGTTTGTGGGAACTGTGGAACCTGGGATATCTGTGAGGTTTGTGGGGTCCGTGGGACCTGTGGGGTCTGTGGGGTCTGTGGGACCTGTGGGATCAGTAGGGTCTGTGGGATCTGTGATATCTGTGGGGTCTGCAGGGTCTGTGTGATCCAGGGGGTCTGAGATCCATAGGACCTGTAGGGTCTGTGGGATCTGTGGGGTCTGTAGGACCTCTGGGATCTCTGGGGTCTGTGGGGTCCCTGGGGTCTGTGGGGTCCCTGGGGTCTGTGGGATCCGTGAGATTTATGGGATCTGTGGGATTTGTGGGATCTCTGGGGTCTGTGGGATCAGCACCCAGCGGTCACAGGGGTTGTCCCTGCGTGCCCTGCCCAGGTGAGGCCGCACCTGCAGAGCCACCTGCAGCCCCTGGAGCACCGGCGGGGTCTGGAGCTGCCAGAGACAGCCCAGGGATGCTCCAAGGGTGCCCACCCGGAGAGGGGGAGGCTCAAACCCCACCCAGGGGCTCCAAGAGGGCTGGAGGGGTCCGGACGGGGATGGGTCCGCAGTGCCGGAGGGCAGGGCTGGCTGCGATATCGGGATCCCGAATCACACCCACCCTCCTGCCCTGCCCTGTGGCGTGCGGGAGCCAGGAAGCAGCACGGGAAAAGCCGCACTTGGAGCCAGCCTGGCCTTTGTTCCCGTTATAAACTTCCCTGCGGGCAGGAAGGATGCTCGGGACGCTGTCCCTGCCCGGGTCAGGGCAGCAGAGCCCTCCCGGCCCCGCTGGGTGAACGTTCCCGGCTTTCCGCAGCGGCAGCTCAGGGTCAGGCCGCCCTTATCAGCCGGGAGAGGGAGATAAGGGACGGGGGATGAGCGGGATGCCCGGGCCAGGGCCTTGGGGGGGTTCCTGTGCTGTGCCAGGAGGGATCTGCAGGCTGGGAAAGGCCGTGTGGGGGTGTTGATCCCCAAAACTGCCCCGGAGCGTGTCCCACGGTGTCCCCATTGTCACCTGGGGTGCACAGCCCGGCCTGAGGGGGAGCCTGGAGGGGTTTGGGGTTGGGGCTGGGCTCTGTTTGCAAAAATCCCAACTCTGAGTTTGGGATCTGGTTCTGCTTGCTAAAATCTCAATTTTGGGTTTGGAGCTTGGCTCTGTTTGCAGTCCCCAAGGGCTCTCCCCATCACTGCAGCCCCCAGACCCTTCAGGAGAACACTCAGACCCTACAGGGGCAGCCCCCAGACCCTAAAGCAGCTCTGGGCTGTCCCCAGGCACTGTCCCCATCCCTGCCCTGGTGGCAGAAGCCTCCCCCATCCCTCCAGCCCAACTCTCCCTGTTGGAATTCTCTCCCGAGAGAGATCTAATTAGTTAATTCCCTTGCTATTTATAAATCCCAATTCTGAGTTTGGGGACGGGCTCTGTTTGCAAAAATCCCAATTCTGGGTTTGGGGCTGGGTTCTCTTTGCAAAAATCCCAATTCTGGGTTTGGGGCTGGGATCTCTTTGCAAAATTCCCAGCTCTGGGTTTGGGGCTGGGATCTCTTTGCAAAATTCCCAGCTCTGGGTTTGGGGCCAGGCTCTGTTTGCAAAAATCCCAATTCTGAGTTTGGGGCCTGGTTCTGTTTGCAAAAATCCCAATTCTGAGTTTGGGGCTGGACTCTATTTACAAAAATCCCAACTCCTGACCCCAAGGAGGGGCAGATGGGCTCGGAGATAAGACACGGAGCAGATTCCCCTCTCTTCCCTGCTCTGCCACTCCCAGCACCCCGGCAGGAGCAGGGCAGGGGGTGAGGGGCTGGGAAAGGCCCTGGGCCGGGGCTGATCCCACGGGCTGATCCCACAGGAGGGGAGAAGCAGCCCAGGAACAGCGAGTGCAGTCCCTGGTTGCCATGGGATCTGCACAGCCAAAAACGGCAAACACAAGAAGGGGCCCTTTCACGGTTTCTATGGGAAGCCAGAGCCTCTGCACAGCCTCCCGGGCTGGAGCCCTGCCCGGGGCAGGAAGGATTTGGGAACCCTGCTGGATTCCCAGGAGAGCTGCGCTTGCTCCAGGAGGATTTTCCCAGGTGCACCTCAGAGCTCACGCAGCGCCCAGAGATTCTGCTGGGCACAGGGCAGAGATTCTGCTGGGCACAGGGCAGAGATTCTGCTGGGCACAGGGCAGAGATTCCCTGCTGGGCACAGGGCAGAGATTCTGCTGGGCACAGGGCAGAGATTCTGCTGGGCACAGGGCAGAGCTCCTGCTGGGCACAGGGCAGAGATTCTGCTGGGCACAGGGCAGAGATTCTGCTGGGCACCAGGCAGAGATTCTGCTGGGCACAGGGCAGAGATTCCCTGCTGGGCACAGGGCAGAGATTCTGCTGGGCACAGGGCAGA
>JAWWEB010000091.1:4708974-4721079 GCA_035222195.1 Myioborus miniatus
TGGATGGGGTGGAGCACGATGGGGTGGAACGGGATGGGATGGGATGGGATGGGATGGGATGGGATGGGATGGCACAGCAGCACAAGGCCTGTTTGCATTCCAGGATGAAATGAAGGTGGGAAGAGAAGTGTGAATTCACTGCAGATATCTCCCAAGGCTGCTGGGACACCAGGAAGTTCTCCCCAGCCCTTTTTCCTCCCCCAGGAACACCAGCCTGGGGCTGGCATCGGGAACAAACACCGTGTGCCCGCCAGTCCCCCACTGTCCCAGACTCCCCATCCTCCCAAGGCAGGAGCCTCCCCGGAGCTCTGTTCCCAGCAGGGAACACCCTGCCCAGCTCCCGCGGCTGCCGGGGACGCTCCGAGCCCTCGGGGCCAGCCCGGCAGCCGGCCAAGGGCTCTTTATCAACTGGCACCCAAAAGTCAATCAGGAAGACGCCGCCTGTTTTAATTAACAGCAATTTCACTCTGCCGGGGGTGAGCAGTGCGCAGGGAGGGAGGGAGGGAGGCCGGAGACAAAACATGACCTTGTTGGTGCCTCTCACACAGCGGGACATTGTTTTCCCCTCTCAGCCTGGCCTTGGATGCTGCTGGGCTGGTGGCACAGCTGGGTGCTGGGGACAGGGGGTGCTGCCAGCCCTGGGTGCGTGGAAAAGTGCAGGAAAAGTGCAGAGCTCGGGGTTTGGCACGTGGGAGGTGCCCTCGGGGAGTGTTGGTGGCTGGGGATGGGAAAATAAAAGGGATTTTGGGAGCTCTCAGTGAATCCAGCAGTGGTTGGGTGCTGCAGGGAGTGAGTGGCACTGCTGGGCCTGGCAGGGATCCAGTGCAAACAGCCCGACAGCTCAGGGCCATTGTCCTTTCCCCTCGGTTCTCCTGTTCCGGGAAATCTGAGAGGAGGAATCACCCAGAGGGGGAAAAAACCTCCCTGTGCGTGTGCCAGGCTGCTCAGGGGGACAGGGGGTGACACAGGGCATGGCCTGTCCCCACAGCAGGGTGTGACACAGGGCATGGCCTGTCCCCACAGCAGGACACCCCAGGGATGATGGGGCTGGGACGAGCAGGACCCTGGAATGTGCAAAACCCTGGGATGAGACACCCTGGGGTGACAGAACCATGGGGTGACAGCACCGAGGCCACCTGCACCAGGACAGTCCTGGAGGGGACAGGAAGGGGACAAGTGGCACCACGGGACTGTCCCAAAGGTGACAGGGATGGGGTGAGAGCACCCCAGGGGTGCCAGGGCTGGGGGCACAGGCACTGCAGGGGTGCTGGTGATGGGGGCAAAGGCACCCGGGGGTTCTGGGGTTGGGGTGACAGCGCTCCAAAGGTGACAGAGATGGGGTGAGCAGCACCCCAGGGGTGACAGGGATGGGGTGAGAGCATCCCAAAGGTGTCAGGGATGGGTCAGAAGCACCCCAAAGGTGTCAGGGATGGGGTAAGCAGCACCCCAGGGGCGACAGGGATGGGGTGAGAGCACCCCAAAGGTGACAGGGATAGGGTGAGAGCATCCCAAAGGTGTCAGGGATGGGGTCAGCAGCACTCTAGGGGTGACAGGGATGGGGTGAGCAGCACCCCGGGGTGATGGGGTCGGAGGCAGAGACACCCCAAAGCTGTCCCGGATGGGTCAGCAGCATCCCAAGGGTGACAGGGATGGGGTGAGCAGCACCCCAGGGGTGTCAGGGACGGGCGGGCAGCACCGCGGGGGTGACGGAGCTGCCGTGAGACCCCACCCATGAGCGGGGGTACCCCCGCCCCACCTCACCCCACCTGCCCCGACCTTCGGGGCCGCACGGGCGGGGAGGGGGCTCGGCTCGGAGCAGAACCCCCCGGTGCGGGCGGGCGGGCGGGGCGGCGGCTCCACCGCGCTCCCCCCGCCCCCGGGGCGGGCTCGGCTCCGTCCCGCCCCCGCCCCTCGCCTTATCAGCGGCCGGCGGGGGGCTCGCCCCACTCCCGCCCAGCGCAGCCGCCGCGGCGGGGCCGGCAGCTCCCCAAGCGCCGCACCATGGGCAGCCAGGGCTCCAAGGCGGCGGGCGGCGACCCCGACACCGCCAAAGCCAACGGGCAGGTGGGTACCGGGGGCACCGGGGGCTCCGTGCGCCCCGCCGGGACCGGCGGCGCCGCGGACAAAGGAGCGGCGGGGAGGGCGCGGGGATGGAGCCGGGATGGAGCCGAGGGGAACCTTCCGGCCCCGGGGGGGACTCTCCAGCCCGGCGGGTACCGGGGGATGCGGCACCGCCCGCGCCGCGCCCCGGGCTCCCCCCGGCACCGGGCGGGTCCCGTCCGCCGCCGCCGCCGCGCCCCGGTACCGGGAGTGGAGCGCGGGCGCCGCCCGGTGGTGGCGAGCTGGGCCCCCCCACACCGAGCGGAGCCCCCCGTGAGACCCCCAGCCAGGCTCGCTGCACCCCCTTTTTGTGGCTCGGCACCTCCCGGTGCGCTCCTTTCTCTCGGGGGAGCCCCGCTCTGTGCCCGGTGCTCCCCGTTTCCACCGGCTGCAAACCCCCCTTGTCCCCGTGCTCGGTGCCCCCCATCCCCGTCTCCTTTTCCCGGTGGATCCCCTCCGTGCTCGGTGCCCCCCGTTTTTCCCCCGGTGGGTTTCCCCGTGTTCGGTGCCCCCGGTGGATCCCCCCGTGTTCGGTGCCCCCCGTTTTTCCCGATGGGTGCCCCCGTGTTCGGTGCCCCCCGGTGGATCCCCCGTGCTCGGTGCCCCCCGTTTTTCCCGGTGGATCCCCCCCGTGCTCGGTGCCCCCCGTTCTCCGGCCGGGCGCCTTTTGTGGGGTGCGGGGGTTTTGGGGAGGGGGCTCGGGGGTCCCGGCGGTGCCTGACGCGCTCCCCCCGCAGGAGAACGGCCATGTGATCTACAACGGGGACATGACGCCCAAGGCGGGGGTCGAGGCGCCCCCCCAGAACGGGAACGGCTCGGCGGAACCCCCCAAGGAGGAGAGCGAGGGCGAAGCGGGGGGCGCGGACAGCATCGAGCCCGCCCCGGCCGCCGCCGAGCCCCCCGAAGGCGAGGGGGCGGCGACCCCCAAGGACGCCCCTAAAAAGAAGAAGAAATTCTCCTTCAAGAAACCCTTCAAGCTGAGCGGGATCTCCTTCCGCAAGAACAAGAAGGAAGCCGGGGACTCCTCGGGCTCCTCGCCCACCGAGGAGCAGGGCGGGAGCGACGAGACCCCGCCGGGGGGGCTGCAGCCCTCGGCGCCCCCCGAGGAGGGGCAGGAGGGCGGCGAGCCCGAGCAGGGAGGAGAAGCCGCGGGCAGCCGGGAGGAGGAGGAGGAGGAGAAACAGCAGCAGCAGCAGCAGCAGGGAGGGGAGAGCCACGGAGACGCCGCCAAAGCCGAGGAGCCCTCGAAGGGCGCGGGGCCGGAGCCCGCAGCGAGCGCGGAGGAGCAGAAGGAAGAGTAGAGAGCGCTCGGGCACCGTCCGCAGCGGGGACCCTCCCCGAGCAGCCCGGGGACTCTGACACCGCCCGCGACCCTCCCCGAGCAGCCCGGGGACTCTGACACCGCCCCGACCCTCCCCGAGCAGCCCGGACCCCCGGGTCGCCCTCACCGGGGGCTCTCACCGTCCTCAGCCGTCCCTGAGCAGCCCGGATCGTTCTCTCCGGGGGCTCTCACACCACCCTCGACCCTCCGCCCTCACCGGGGGCTCTCTCACTGCCCAGGACCCTCCCCGAGCAGCCCGGATCCTCCTCACCGGGGGCTCTTAAACCATCCCCGACCATCCCGGATCGTCCTCGACTCTCCTTGAGCAGCCCGGATCGCCATCACCGGGGACTCTCGCACCGCCCTCCGTCCTCACCGGGGACTCTCGCACCACCCTCGACACTTTCCGAGCAGCCCGGGGGCTCTCACAGTGCCCAGGACCCTCCCCGAGCAGCCCGGATTGTTGATCGCCCTCACCGGGGGCTCTCATTCCACTCTCCACCCTCACCGGGGTCTCTCTCACCGCCCTCCGTCCTCACCGGGGGCTCTTAAACCATCTCTGAGCAGCCCGGATCGCCATCATCGGGAGCTCTCACACCGGCCCGGATCCCCGGATCGCCATCACCGCCCTCCGTCCTCACCGGGGACTCTTAAACCATCCCCGGACCCCCGGATCGCCCTCACCGGGGGCTCTTAGGGCATCCCCGGGCAGCCCGGATCGCCATCACCGGGAGCTCTCACACCAGCCCGGATCCCCGGCTCGCCATCACCGGGAGCTCTCACCGGGACCACCCTCCGTCCTCACCGGGGACTCTCGCACCAGCCCGGATCGTTGATCGCCCTCACCGGGGTCTCTCTCACCGCCCTCCATCCTCACCGGGAGCTCTCACCGGGACCACCCTCCATCCTCACCGGGGAGTCTTAGAGCATCCCCGGGCAGCCCGGATCGCCATCACCGGGGACTCATACCAGCCCGGATCCCCGGATCGCCGTCCCCGCCCTCCGTTCTCCCCGGGGTCTCTCTCACCACCCTCCATCCTCACCGGGGTCTCTCACACTATCCCGGATCCCCGGACCGCCATCACCGGGGACTCCCATTCCACCCTCCGTCCTTACCGGGAGCTCTCTCACCGCCCTCCATCCTCACCGGGGGCTCTTAAACCATCCCCGGGCAGCCCGGATCGCCATCACCGGGGACTCTCTCACCACCCTCCATCCTCCCCGGGGACTCCCATTCCACCCTCCGTCCTCACCGGGGACTCTCTCACCACCCTCTGTCCTTACCGGGAGCTCTCTCACCGCCCTCCATCCTCACCGGGGACTCTCTCACCACCCTCCGTCCTCACCGGGGTCTCTCTCACCACCCTCCGTCCTCACCGGGGGCTCTTAAACCATCCCCGGGCAGCCCGGATCGCCATCACCGGGGACTCTCTCACCACCCTCCGTCCTCACCGGGGACTCCCATTCCACCCTCCGTCCTCACCGGGAGCTCTCTCACCATCCTCCATCCTCACCGGGGACTCTCTCACTGCCCTCCGTCCCCACCGGGGTCTCTCACCATCCCGGATCCCGGCTCGCCGTGCCCGCCCTCCGCTCTCCCCGGGTCTCTCTCACCGCCCCCGGCCCGCCCCGCACTCCCTCCCCTCCCACCCACGCTCGGTTTTTCTCTTTTTCTCTCTTTCCCCGCCCCGTTCCCGGTAGTTAAAGCTGGTTTGGATTCCCAGCACCGCCACCACTCGGAGCAGTTGGAGCTGAATTCTTTGGAAAATGGAAAAATGGAAATAAAAACCAAAAACCAAAAACCAACCCGACAATAACAACAAAAAATCTCAACCATCGGGGGAGGAAGGTTCGTCCCGGACAACGCTGGAGAAAAAAATTTGGAAATGCGGATCCCAAATCCTGCTCGGGATCTCTGCAGCCTCCAGACTCCCACTGACTGTTCCACGGAATTTTAAAATTTTTAAAATTATTTTTAATTTTATTTTTTTTCTCAGTTTAGTTTCCATTTGGAAATGCGGATCCCAAATCCCGCTCGGGATCTCTGCAGCCTCCAGAGTCCCCTCTCCTCCCATGACTGTTCCACGAAATTTCTGATTTTTAATTTTATTTTAATTTTATTTTTTTTCTCTTTATTTCTCAGTTTAGTTTCCATTTGGAAATCCAGATCCCAAACCCCGCTCGGGATCTCTGCAGCCTCCAGACTCCCATTGACTGTTCCACGAAATTTCTGATTTTTTTAAATTTTATTTTTTCCTCTTTATTTCTCAGTTTACATTCCCAGTTCTGACTTTTTATTTTGAGTATTTCGTGCTTTATTTTTGTTTTTTAATTTTTTTTTTCTCTTTATTTCTCAGTTTACATTCCCGGTTCTGACTTTTTATTTTGAGTATTTTGTGCTTTATTTTTGTTTTTTAATTTTTTTTTTCTCTTTATTTTTCAGTTTACATTCCCGGTTCTGATTTTTTATTTTGAATATTTCGTGCTTTATTTTTTTTTTTTTTTATTTTTTTGTTTCTCTTTATTTTTCAGTTTACATTCCCGGTTCTGATTTTTTATTTTGAGTATTTCGCGCTTTATTTTTAATTTTTTTTCTATAGAAATCGACGGTTTCAAAGCTAATCTGGTTTTTAATTAATTTTTTTTTGTTTTTTAATAATAATGTGTTTTATTGGTTTAAAAATCATAAAGCTTGTAAGTCCGCTGTGTTTAATTCTGCTTTAAGGATAATTAAATTTAAGGAGAATTAATTCTGCTTTAAGGGATAAATTTTAGGGTGTGGGGTGGTTGAGGGAACCCTACCAGTTGTAAAATGTGAATCCAACCTTGTTTTATTCTTATTTTATTTTATTTTGTTTTCTCTGTAAATATTTTTTAACCAAAAAAAAAAAAAATCCCGCTTGATTTGCAATTTTCTAACTTGTAAAAAATATGAAAAAAATAAGAAAGAAGAAAAAAAATTCAAAAAAAACCAACCAAAAGCTGTAACATTTGAAAGGAATAAATGGTGATGCCTTTTCGGGAGAGCTCGAGTCCTTTTTTTTATTTATTTCCCCATAAAAATGACCAAAAAAATTCAATTATTTAAATAAAAAATCAAATTATTATTAGTAATTTTATTATTATTAATAATTTTATTTTTATTATTTTTATTATGATGGGGGTTTTACCCAATATAAAGCGAAATTTGTGATTTGAAGCTCGGTTTTTTTAAATAAGCAGGGTCAGCTGGAATTTGGGAATAAAATCACCCAAAAATCCCCCAAATCCATCATTTTTAAAGTTCATTTTCCATCATTTTTAAAGTTCATTTTTCCATCATTTTTTAAGTTCATTTTTCATTTTAAGAGGGAGAATCTCAAGGGTGTTTTTTAAAAATAAACCCCAAATAATTTACAATGAAAATATAAATTTATAAAAGAGATTTAAGCAGTTTTTAAGTGTAGGATAAATAAATAAATGAATTTTTTTGGTGGATGGAATTAAACCAACATTCCTCAAAGGAGGAGGGAATTAATGATTTATTAATTATCTTAATTATAAATTTATTGATATTTATTAATTTATAATAATTAATTATTTATTAATAATTATAAATGTATTAATATTCATTAAATTTACAATAATTATTTATTAATAATTATAAATGTGTTAATATTTATTAAATTTACAATAATCATTTATTAATAATTATAAATGTATTAATATTAAATTTACAATAATTATTTCTTAATAATTACAAATTCGTTAATATTTATTAAATGTATAATAATTATTTTTATCTTAATTAATTATTAATGCTTAATTTTTCAAATCTTCATTTTTTTGTTGGCATCTCTACAAAATCCAAATAAAAACCTCTGAAAATAAAGAAATTAATTAAAGAACAAAGCAGACCAAGCATAGAAATGGAGCAGTTTTATTACAAAGGTTCTGAAAATTCAAAATAAACTTCTTTAAAAAACCACAATAGATTTTCCCCAAGACACAAATTCCACTGATCTCTCTGTTTCACATAAAAACGCTGAAAATCAGAGTGAAAAACTCACCCAGAGCCCAAGAGAATAAAAAATTCCACGGGGAGGAAAGGGGGGAAAATGGGAAAATGGGAAAAGGGAGGAGGAAAAGAGGAATTAAAAAAATAAAATTTTGGAAAAGGAGATGTGGAGAGTGTTAGCAGCAGTGGTGCAGTTGGAACCTCATTGCAAAATTCCAAAATTCCCAAATTCCAGAATTCCAAAATTGCAAAATTGCAAAATTCCAAAATTCCAGAATTCCAAAATTCCAAAATTTCAGAATTCCAAAATTCAAAAATTAAAACATTCCAGAACTGTGGAATTCCAAAATTCCAAATTTCCAGAATTCCAAAATTCCAAATTTCCAGAATTCCAAAATTCCAGAAAACTGCAATTCCAAAATTTCAAAATTCCAGAACTCTGATATTCCAAAATTCCAGATTTCTGAAATTTCAAAATTCCAAAATTCAAAAATTCCAGAATTCCAAAATTCCAGAATTCTCGAATTCCAAAATTCCAGATTTCTGGAATTCCAAAACTCTGGAATTCCAAAATTCCAGAACTCCAAAATTCCAGAATTCCAACATTCCAGATTTCCGGAATTCCAAAATTCCAGATTTCCAAAATTTCAGAATTCCAGAACTCTGGAATTCCAAACTTCCAGAACTCCAGATTCCAAAATTGTAGAACTCTGATGTTCCAAAATTCCGGAATTCAAAAAATTCTACAATTCCAAAATTCCAGAACTCTGGAATTCCAAAATTCTGGCATTTCAAAATTCCAAATTCCAGAATTCCAAAATTCAGAAATTCCAGAATTCCAAAATCCCAGAACTCGGAAATTCCAAAATTCCAGAATTCCAAAATTCAGAAATTCCAGAATTCCAAAAATCCAAAATTCCAGAATTCCAGATCTCTGGAATTCCAAAATTCCACAATTCCGGAATTCCAAAATTTCAGAACTCTGGAATTCCAAAATTCCAAATTTCCAGAATTCCAGAACTCTGATATTCCAAAATTCCAAAATTCCAGAATTCCACAATTCCACAATTCCGGAATTCCAAAATTCCAGAATTCTGGAATCCCAAATTTCCAAAATTCCAGAATTCTGCAATTCCAAAATTCCAAAATTCCAGACCTCTGGAATTCAAAAATTAAAAAATTCCAAAATTCTGGAATTCCAAAATTCCATAATTTCAAAATTCCAGAACCCTAGAATTGCAAAGTTCCAAAATTCCAGAATTCCAAAATTCAAAAACTCCAGAATTCCAGAACTCAGGAATTCCAAAATTCCAGAATTCAGGAATTCTAAAAATTCCAAAATTCTAGAATGCTAAAATTCCAGAATTCAAAAATTCCAGAACTCTGGAATTCAAAATTCCAAAATTCCAAAATTTTAGAATGCCAAAAATCCAGAAATTCTAAAATTCAAAAATTCCAGAACTCTGGAATTCAAAATTCCAAAATTTCAAAATTCCAGAATTCCACAGGGATCCCCCTGAGAAAGGAGAGCAGCAAGTGGGAAATGCCTGAAAAAAAACCAAAATAAAAATTTAAAAATTGGAATTTTTTACTCCATAAAAATTGGAATTTTTTACCCCATAAAAATTGGAATTTTTTACCCCATAAAAATTGGAATTTTTTACTCCATGCTGTAAAAAGAAAAGGTGAAAGGGGAGAAAGGAAATGCTCAGAGCCCCAAATGCAGCAGGATCCAAAAAATGTTATTTAATTTGGCTTAAAAATCAGGAAAAATAAATTTAATTTGGCTTAAAAATCAGGAAAAATAAATTTAATTTGGCTTAAAAATCAGGAAAAATTTGGGTTAAAAATCAGGAAAAATAAATTTAATTTGGCTGAAAAATCAGGAAAAATTTGGGTTAAAAATCAGGAAAATAAATTGGATTTTTCAGGTTTTTTAGTTTAAAAAATAAAGCAAAAATACAACAAATAAAGAAAAAAAATTGGATTTTTCAGGTTTTTTAGTTTAAATAATAAAGCAAAAATACAACAAATAAAGAAAAAAAAATTGAATTTTTCAGGTTTTTCAGTTTGCTGCAGGGAGGAACCAACTCTGCTCAAGAACTGCACTTTTTAATTCTGCCATTAAAAACAGCAAGAAAAAAATTTTAAAATTAATGAAAATTCAGAATTGATGGCCAATTTCCACCTCACCTGAAATGCAGACACGACTTTAAATTAAATTATTTTTTTGCAAGGTTATTTCAGAGAAAGGGAGGGGAGGAAGGGATTTTTGGGATGATTTTTGGGATGATTTTTGTGATTTTTGGGATGATTTTTGTGATTTTTGGGATGATTTTTTTGTGATGATTTTTGTGATTTTTTTGTGATTTTTGGGATGATTTTTGTGATTATTTTTGTGATTTTTGGGATGATTTTTGTGATTATTTTTGTGATTTTGGGGATGATTTTTGTGATGATTTTTGGGATGATTTTTGTGATTATTTTTGTGATTTTTGGGATTATTTTTGTGATTTTTTTGTGATTTTTGGGATGATTTTTGTGATGATTTTTGTGATTTTGGGGATTATTTTTGTGATGATTTTTGTGATGATTTTTGGGATTATTTTTGTGATTTTTTTGTGGTTTCTGTGATGATTTTTGGGATTATTTTTGGGATTATTTTTGGGATGATTTTTGTAATGATTTTTTGTGATTTTTGGGATGATTTTTGGGATTATTTTTGTGATTTTTGGGATTATTTTTGTGATTTTTTTTGTGGTTTTTGTGATGATTTTTGGGATGATTTTTGTGATGATTTTTGGGATGATTTTTGTGATTATTTTTGTGATTTTGGGGATTATTTTTGTGATTTTTTTGTGATTTTTGGGATGATTTTTGTGATGATTTTTGTGATTTTGGGGATTATTTTTGTGATGATTTTTGTGATGATTTTTGGGATTATTTTTGTGATTTTTTTGTGGTTTCTGTGATGATTTTTGGGATTATTTTTGGGATTATTTTTGGGATGATTTTTGTAATGATTTTTTGTGATTTTTGGGATGATTTTTGGGATTATTTTTGTGATTTTTGGGATTATTTTTGTGATTTTTTTTGTGGTTTTTGTGATGATTTTTGGGATTATTTTTGTGATGATTTTTGGGATGATTTTTGTGATTATTTTTGTCATTTTGGGGATTATTTTTGTAATTATTTTTTGTGATTTTTGGGATGATTTTTGTGATTTTTGTGGGTTTTTTGTGATTTTTTTTGTGGTTTTTTAGGGCCACAGCAAGGAGGGGAAGTGGAAAAGGCAAAGGTGAAATTCCTGCTCAGCAAAGCTGGGCAGGGCAGAAGGAATAATTTACATTTCTGCAGTTTTTTGTACAATTCTATAGAAATATTTACAGAAAATTCTAGAAAATAGAAATCCTGAGGGAGGAGGAAATCCAGGATTAAACCTTCAGGCAGCTGCAGACCTCAGGTGGATTTTGTCTCTTCTTTCACCCTGGGGAAGCAAAAAAAAGAGAAAAATTTGGTTTAAATCAATAATTTAAATAATTTAAATATTTAAATCAATAATTTGGGTTTGGGTGTAATAATAAGGTTTAAAAGTGTTGTTTGTTTGGTTTGTTTTTAGCTAAAATTTAATTTAAATATATTTAATATATTTAATTTTATTAAATTTTATTTAATGTATTTAATTTCATTTAATATATTTAATTTAATTAAATTTAATTTAATATATTTAATTAAATCTATTAAAATACATTAATAATATATTAAATTATAATATTTATATAATATAATACACTATAATATGTAATATATATTATATTATTATAATATATAATACATAATATACAATTATATTAAATATTAATATATTATTATATATTACACATAATAATATAAAATAATATTATGATATATAATAAATTATATATATTTAATATATATAAAATATATATAATTTAATAATATATATTATAATATATAAATATATATAATTTAATAATATATTAAATTATACAATAATTTAAATATTTTATTAATTTTATTATGATAAATTTCATTAGTATTAAGTTGATTAATTTAATTTATTATTTTAATCCATTTATTAATTTTAATTAATATTAATTTATTATTAATTATCCCAAAGCCCCTGGGCAGGGGCAGTGCCAGTCTCACCCTTTGGGTTCTGCTGCTGTTGTTGCTGTTGCTGCTTTTTCCTCTTTTGCTTTTTCCTCTTCTTTCTCATCTGGAAAAAAAAAAATTAAAATTAAATTAAAGACACAGAGGAGGAAAAAATGAAATGAAAGACACAGAGAAGGAAAAAATGAAATTAGAGGAGGAAAAAATGAAATTAAAGACACAGAGGAGGAAAAAATGAAATGAAAGACACAGAGAGGAGTAAAAAATGAAATTAAAAAATGAAAGTAAATTAAAAAATGAAAGTAAAAAATGAAATGAAAGACACAGAGGTGGAAAAAATGAAATTACAGGAGGGAAAACCCAGGCAGGAGGTGCCAGCCCTGCTCTCACCTTTCTTCTCCTCCTCCTCCTTCTCCTCCTCTGCCTTCACTCGTTTGGATTTTTTGAAGTTGGCCACGTTCTTGCGCCCGCCCTCGCCCTCATCCTCGGAGTCAGAGAATTCCTCATCACAGGAAATTCTCTTGTTGGAGTTTCTGACTGCAGGGGGAGAGCA
>JAWWEB010000091.1:4729663-4743277 GCA_035222195.1 Myioborus miniatus
GACTCTGGATGCCCCCAAAAATCCAAGGGAAAATGGAAAATATCTCATCTTTTTCCCACTTTTACCTCAGAGCAGGAAAATCCCCACAAACCCAGCACCCAGTTGGGGTCACAGTGAGATAATCTGGGTTTCTCAGAGCAGAGCAAGGTTTGAGGAGGAAATCCCACACAGGAGGAAATCCCACACGGGTTAAAGCAGGAGGAGAAAACCTCAAACAGAGCCTGAGGGGCAGCTCCAGCTCCTCCCCAGGGTTTTTGGGGGTTCCTGCTCCAGGGTCTGACTCTGGATGTCCCCATAAACCAAAGGGAAATGGGAAATATTTCTCATCCTTCCCCACTTTTGCCCCAGAGCAGTAAAATCCCCACAAACCCAGCACCCAGCTGGGGTCACTGGGTTCTCAGAGCCCTGAGCAGAGCAAGGTTTGAGCTGAGATATATTCAGGTCATTGAGTGAAAATGCATCCAGAGGAAGTTCTCCTCTCCCAGCCCCTTCCACCAACTTTCTGCACGTTCTGGAACCTGCCAGGATCCCAAGAAATGAGAAATGGTGTGGAATTCTGCAGTTCTGGGAGCAGAGAGAGCACAGAGCTGCTGCAGGAGCTGCTGCAGGCACAGGAAATGCAGGCTGGAGGTGTCACTGTGGCAGCAGCAGAACCACAGAGCTCTCAGGCTGTGCACACAAACAGCTCTGCTGTGAGAAAATAAAAAAATATTTCAATGTTCCAGCTCTCAAACCTTTCAGTTTCTGCTCTGCCTCATGTCCAGAGTTGGTGGGTTTTGTTTAAAAACAGCACCTAAGCCACCCTGGGTTTTATTTTCAGGTTGTGCCTGCTCAGAGTGAGAATTTTACAACTTTTATTTGAATGTAAAGCTCAGGTTGATTTTTTTTATTCAGCTGTGCTGTTGTGGTTTTGTTTTAACTCTTTTTTTCCTGTTTTTAACTCACTGCTGTTGTTACAGAGACACACACTCCTTCAGTGAGGTAACTTAAATTAGTGATTAATTAATGGAAAGGAATTCAACAGGCAAAGCTTGGGAAAATCTGGATTTCATTATTAAATTTGCAACAGGTTCACAGAGATAGAATAGAAAACACAATAAAAAATACACAGGATTTGTGATCTTACCAACAGAGCCTCCAGCAGAGAGCTGACAGAACTCAAAGAGCCCATCAAACACAGGGCAGTCCTCCCCAACATTAACTGCAAGAGAATGGAAAAGAATCATTAAAATAAAACCAGAATTTTACACCAATATTTGGATTTGTAAAGTGGCCAAAAGTGTTCAACAAAATGCTGAGATGAAATGATGCAATGGAAATGTGTGGCTGACACTTTGCACACTCCTTTGGCTTCAAATCACTCAGCTTTGGGTTCTCAGCACAACTGGAGCTTTAGCCTCAATAAATTTCTGCTGTAATTAATTCCACTATTAAAAATAGTCACTCATTACAAGAAATTAAACTTTGATTTACTCTGCCCAAGTCTGGCATGCAAAAATGGAATTAAAGACAATTATTAACTCCCTTTCCAGCAGGTTTTGTTGAAGAACAGCTCTGTCCTTTGCATGTTCCATGTTCACATTTTGAATTTTTCAGGAATAAAAACAGTGCAGAAAACACTGAGCACCAGAGAGAGCTGAGTGTTCATGAGCTGTGGCTGCTCCAGGGGTAAACAGGTCACTTTGGGTAAAAAATCCATTTTTGCTGGATGTCATTTGGTGGATTAAAGGGTATCATGGACTGGGGGAGGCTTTCAGTGTGTATTAATCACAAACCTCGTGCAGAATTATCTGTGCCCTTCAGCTCTCAGGGGGTTTCCAAGAGTGAAATGTTGTTTAAATGAAGCTGGAGCTCTCCCCACTGGTTGTCTGGGCTTGTCAGAAATTTATTTTTATTATAAAAACAAATTATAAATTAGTATATATAAATTTATACATTTATATCTATTAATTTATAATTTGTTTTTATATAAAAACAACAGCTCAGAGTGGTTGAGACACCAAATTCAGGTTTTTGTATCATTATTTTCCATGGATTGTAGAGGTTGGAACAAGAAATTAACCCAGAAAATCATCAGGTATTGATGAGTGTCTCACCCTGCCCCATTTCCACTTTACCACTGCCCTGAAAATCCTTCAGGATTTGGGGTAGAATTGAGGATTTGGGGCTTTTTAATTTGCTGGTTTTAAATTTGCTGGTTTTAAACCAACAAATTTGGGTTTTGGGGGTCTTTTTAATTTGCTGGTCTTAAATTTGCTGGTTTTAAACCAAAAAATTTGGGGTTTGGGGGTCTTTTTAATTTGCTGGTTTTAAATAAAAAAATTTGGGGGTTGGGGGTTTTTTAATTTGCTGGTTTTAAATTTGCTGGTTTTAAACCAAAAAATTTGGGTTTTGGGGGTCTTTTTAATTTGCTGGTTTTAAACCAACAAATTTGGGTTTGGGGTTTTTTTTAATTTGCTGTTTTTAAATTTGCTGGTTTAAAACCAACTCTTCTGGATGAAGATGAGCACTGACACAAAACCCACACAGGTCAGAAATGGAGAAATTCTGTCATCCCCAAGCCAGGAAAGAAATTCAGGCAACAAAAAAACCCCAAAACACAACCAGGCCAAAGGATTTCACTCAGCTCCTTTGACCTGGTTTTAAATTGTTTATTCACCAGAAAAAATCCCCAAAAAAAAGCAAAGTCAGGAGAATGATAGCTGATAGAAATTTATCCCAAACTTGCAGGTTTTCACTCACATCTCTGCATCTGCTTGCTGTACTCAGACATGTTGTCAGGGCGGATGGACCTGAGGAATTTGATGTAATCATCACTGTGGTACTTGGTCATCTCCTCTGCATTGGCCTTGTGAGGACGCTGCAAGGACACCAACACAGCTTTGGGATTTATTCCCTCCCCAATTCCCATTTCCAGCCCCATATTTGCCCCCAGGAACTGGGAAAAGTATCAAAGCAGCAGTGCTAAGTAAGAAAATCTGAATTTGAAAGGCAAGAATGGCAGTGTTGGTGAGTGTTACATAGGCAGACGTGGAAATAAACTTTAATTCCAAGGATAAAAATCAGTTTTGCAGTTTGCAAGGCCTCACTTCACCCCAGAGAAGAAACCAGAAATACACCAACACAACTGACTGGGGTTTATTCCTTTCCTCCCAGAGAAAAGCTCCACAATTAAAGCATGAAACACAAATTATGACATCCAAAAATGAGCTTACATAGATCTCCATCTTCCTGTAGAGCCCATAGTTGAGCAGGAGGTTGTGGGTCATGCGGATCCTGTGGGGTTTCATGGGATGCCCTTGGCCATAATAATAATTCCCAACATCCCCTGGAAGGAGAAAAGGAGTTTGTCAGCAATTCCTGGACAGGGAATCATCAGCTCCTCTGGGATTTATTTCTCCTCCAGCAGTGGTTGGGATCTCCCATCTTCCTGGCACAGGGAAATCCATGGATTCAGGGTTTAGCCTCAAATTTGAGACAGGGAATTTGGAAGGATTCCTGGAAAGGGGCTGGAATTGGATCAGTGCTGCTGGATCACCTCCCAACCCAACCCATTCCATGGCTGTGGAAGTAAAGAGGAGGAATCTCCAAGACTGGCACAGGGATATCCATGGATTCAGGGTTCACTCTTAAATCTGAGACAGGGAATTTGGAATGCCACCCTCAGATTTCAGAAAGGGAATTTGGAATGCCACCAGTCCTTGGAAAGGGGCTGGGACTGGATCATCTCCCAACCCAACCCATGGCATGGCTGTGGCAGTAGAGAGGAGGAATCTCCCAGATTTGGGGGCAGTGCCAGGGATGTTTCCCAGATTTGGCAGGGATGTTTCCCAGATTTGGGCTCACTGCCAGGGATGTTTCCCAGATTTGGGGGCAGTGCCAGGGCTGTTCTCCCAGATTTGGGGGCAGTGCCAAGGATGTTTCCCAGATTTGGGGTCAGAGGAGCCCAGGGCTCACTGCCAGGGATGTTGTCCCAGATTTGGGGCCAGAGGAGCCCAGAGCTCAGCCCCAGGGATGTTTCCCAGATTTGGGGGCAGTACCAGGGGATGTTCTCCCAGATCTGGGATCAGAGGAGCCCAGGGCTCAGTGCCAGGGATGTTCTCCCAGATTTGGGCTCAATGTCAGGGCTGTTCTCCCACACTTGGGCTCAGTACCAGGGATGTTTCCCAGATTTGGCAGGGCTGTTCTCCCAGATGTGGGGGCAGTGCCAGGGATGTCTCCCAGATTTGGGGTCAGAGGAGCCCAGGGCTCACTGCCAGGGCTGTTTCCTAGATTTGGGCTCAGTGCTGGGGAAGTTCTCCCAGATTTGCCAGAGATGTTCCCCAGATTTGGGGTCAATGCCAGGGCTGTTCTCCCAGATTTGGGGGCAGTACCAGGGATGTTCCCCAGATCTGTGGGCAGTGCCAAGGATGTTGTCCACATTTGGCAGGGATGTTCTCCCAGATTTGGGGACAGTGCCAGGGATACTTCCCAGATTTGGGGGCAGTGCCAGGGATGTGTCCCAGATTTGGGGTCAGAGGAGCCCAGGGCTCAGCCCCAGGGATTTGGGGGCAGTACCAGGGATGTCTCCCAGATGTGGGGGCAGTGCCAGGGATGTCTCCCAGATGTGGGGGCAGTGCCAGGGATGTCTCCCAGATGTGGGGGCAGTGCCAGGGATGTTTCCCAGATTTAGGGGCAGTGCCAGGGATGTCTCACAGCCCCAGGAAGGCTGCAGCAGGAGCCCTGCAGTTAATCCCAGCTCAGCCAGTGCCTCAGCCCAGCCTCAGCCCCACTTTCCTGCTGCTGACCCGAGGCAAACCCTCCATGAACTCTCAACTCTGCCAGCACCCCCAGCTCTGCTCTCACAGCCCCACTGCTCCTCTCACCCCTTCCATCCCTCCCAATCCTCCAGAACATTCCCAACAATTCTTCCATCCCCTCCCCATGCGGATTTCCTGCTCCAAACTGAGAAATTGGGATTTTTACCCCACTCCTTTCTCACCCCTTTTTATCCCTCCCAATCCTCCAGAACATTCCCAACAATTCTTCCATCCCCTCCCCATGCGGATTTCCTGCTCCAAACTGAGAAATTGGGATTTTTACCCCACACCTCCTTTCCTTGGGGCATTCATTTCCCTAAAATTCACCAAAATTTCCCTTTCAGATTCCACATTTGGCTGTTTGGAATCTCTCCCAAATCTCATTTTCCTGGAGGAACCAGCCCAAGCTGCTCCTGCTCCTTTTTGGGAAGCTCCAATCCGGTCTGGCCAGTGACTCACAGGGCAAAATTTAAATTTCAGCAGCACTTTGCACCTTCAGCACAAGCAGATTTTCCTCCTCTGGACATGGATCTATTTTCAGGAGATGCCAGAAGTGCAAATCTGCTGCTAGAATTGACCTGGCTGTTCTTTCACTAAATAGATTTTTTTTTTCTGGTTAAATACATTTTTTTCTCACTGAAAATAATCCCATTTTTTGAAATTTTTGCCCTTGAAAAATGTGGGGGTTTTTCTCTCTAAAATGTAATTTTTCCCTCTAAAAATGGGATGTTTTTTCCTCGAAAATGTGAATTTTTCCCTCTAAAATGTGAATTTTTCCCTTGAAAAATGTGATTTTTTCGCTCTAAAATGTAATTTTTTCCCTCTAAAAATGTGGTTTTTTTCCTCTAAATATGTGATTTTTTTTCCCTCTAAAAATGTGATTTTTCCCCTCTAAAATGTGAATTTTTTCCTCTAAAAATGTGAATTTTTCCCTCTAAAATTGCGATTTTTTTCCCTCTAAAACGTGAATTTTTCCCTCTAAAAATGTGAAATTTTCCCTTTAAAATCTTCCCTCTAAAATTTTTCCCTCTAAAAAACCTACATTTTGGAGGGAAAAAATCACATTTTAGAGGGGAAAAAAATCACATTTTAAAGCAGAAAAATCACATTTTGGAGGGAAAAAATCACATTTTAAAGGGAAAAAATCACATTTTTAAGGGGAAAAAATCACATTTTAGAGGGGAAAAAAATCACATTTTTGAGGGGAAAAAAATCACATTTTAAGGGGAAAAAA
The DNA here is from genome assembly GCA_035222195.1 of Myioborus miniatus. NCBI lineage: Eukaryota > Metazoa > Chordata > Aves > Passeriformes > Parulidae > Myioborus > Myioborus miniatus. Next base: position 4,735,697 of record JAWWEB010000091.1, read on the forward strand.
AAATCACATTTTGGAGTTGAAAAACCACGTTTTAGAGGGGAAAAAATCAGAAGCCTGAGCTGTTCCCTGTGCTGAGAACATCCCTGGATGAGCTCAGCTGCTCCAGGACGTCAGAGCAGATTAAGGGGTGGGAATTGAGCAGGATCTGCTGGGGTTAAATCCCTGCAAAGGGAGCTGGGAATGCAGAAATTCCATCCAAAGCTTCCCTGAACCCCTCAGGATTGCAGGAAGGACCCCAAATCCTTCATCCCATAAAATTCAGGGAATTCTCACCAGCAGGTTGGGTTGTTTTAACCTCCCAGTGTGGAAAAAAATAATAAATTATTTATTTCCTCTCAGTTTTTTACCCCTCAGCTGTGGATGTTCAAAAGCTGCTCAGAAAAGAAGAGGGCTCATCCCCCTGATCTTCCCCTATATCTCCCCATTTCCACATCCTACCCCCCTGATCTTCCCCCAAATCCCAAAATCCCCACATTTCCCCATCTTCCTCCAATCTTCCAAATCCTCACATTTCCCCATCCCACTCCCCTGATCTTCCCCCAAATCCTCACATTTCCTCATCCCCTTGATTTCCCCCTAAATCCCTCGATCCCATTTCCCCATCCCACCCCCTGATCTTCCTCCAGATCTCCACATTTCCCCATCCCCTGATCTTCCTCCAAATCCCAAAATCCCCACATTTCCCCATTTCCTGATTTTCCTCCAATCTTCCAAATCCTCACATTTCCCCATCCCCTGATCTTCCCCCAATTTCCCAAATCCTCCCATTTCCTCATCTCACCTGCCTGATCTTCCCCCAAACCCCCAGATCTCCTCGTTTCCCCATTCCCCTGATCTTCTCCCAAATTCCCAGATCCCCACATATCCTCACCCCCCTGATCTTCCCCCAAACCTCCCCATTTCCCCATTCCACCCCCTCATCCCATTCTCCTCCCCAGTGCTCCCCACATCCCTGCCATGCCCCCCACACTCTTCCTACGCCCCTCAACCCCATTAAAACCCCACACCACCCTTGACCTCATACCCTGACCTCCCCTGCCCATCAATACCCCCAACATCCATCCCCACACCCTTTAAACCCCCTCTCACCTCCATGACCCCAATGATCCCCCATTCCGAACCTCTCACCTCACCCCCAGCACCCCCATCCTCCCTCAGTGACCCCATTACCCTCATCCCCCTCCCCATTCCCCCTCAGTGACCCCTCACACCCACCCCCCCCATTCTCCCCTCAACTCCGCCCCCTCAGCCCTCCACTCCCCCCGGCCCCGAGAGGGCTCTCCCGCGGCCCGGCGGGTGACCGCAGCCCCTCACCATCGTAGTAGTAGCAGACTTTGCGCTTCGTGCCCTGCGTCAGCGCCATTTTCCTGCCTCCCCTCACAGCGCCCGACCCGCCGCCGTGCCGCGCAACCAACCCTGCCCGCCCCGGGCCCGCGGCCCCGCCTCCCGCCCCGTTCTGTCCAATCGTAGCTCTTCGTTCCGCCCCCTCCCGCCTGCTAACCAATCGCGAGCCGCAGCGGCACCTAGCAAGTTAGGCTGAGCGCCGGGGGAGCTTGGACTGTACCACTGCGGCGGGGGACGGGGGGGTAGGATGTACCATCGCTGAGGGGGGTCCAGGTGGGCGGGGAGGAACCATTCCCTGAGGGGGGGGGTAAGGGGGGCTGAACCATCCCAGGGGGAGGGGGGGACCCCAGGGCAGGGGGTGGGCGAGGGAGGGTCTGGGGGGTCTCCCAAGGCTGAGGTGGGGTCAATGGGGTCCCGGGGGTCCCAGGGGTTCCCCGGGCTGGGTTGGTGCGAGTGGGGTCCGTGTGCCCCCGGTAGGGTCCGTGCGCCGCAGGCATCACCCCACATACCCCACCCCATGGCAGCCCGGCCCTGCGAGGCCCCTGCCGCTGAAAATGCCTTTATTTCCCCAAAATTACTGTGGAAGAGGTCCTGCAAACGCCCTGGGGGGGAGAGGCAGCGTCCCACAGCCAAGGGGTGCAGTGGGCAGCGCTGCTGGGGGGGCTCCTGCCATCACTGAGGGGTGAAGGGGGCACATAGGGGCTGAGGGAAACCCTGAGGGGCTGGGGCCGGGATGTGCCCCAGGGAAGGGCAGGGACAGCAGGGTGGGCACCGGGCAACAGGGTGGGCACCCTCTGGCCATCCCCCAGTGCTTGGGGGTCTGCTCTGGCCATGCCTGGGGGGTGAAGGGGGCACAGAGCGGGCTGAGGGGAGCCCTGAGGGGCTGGGGCCGGGATGTGCCCCAGGGAATGGCAGGGACAGCAGGGTGGGCACCCTCTGGGCACCCTGTGCCATCCCTTAGCATTTGGGGGATCTGCTCTGCCCATGCCCAGGGGGTCAAGGGGGCACAGAGGGGGCTGAGGGGAGCCCTGAGGGGCTGAGGCCGTCAGATCGGGCTGAGGGGAGAGGGCCTGGATGTGCCCCAGGGAAGGGCAGGGACAGCAGGGTGGGCACCCTCTGCCATCCCCCAGCGCTTGGGGGTCTGCTCATCCCCTCCCGAAGGAGTCAAATCTGCTGCTCCCAAGCTCTGGAGCGCTGCAAATGTTCACAGAGTTCACCCCCAGGCCGGGGCGGTGTCCATGGGGTCTGTGGGGACCCCAGAGGCTCAGGGCTGCTGCTGGTACTGGCCCTCGGTGGCGGTGAAGAAGTCCTCGAGGACGCTCCTGAGGAAGTCGAAGGTGGGGCGCTCCTCGGGGCTCTCCTTCCAGCACTGCCTCATCAGCTCGTACAGCTCGGGCGGGCACTGCTCGGGCTGCGGCATGCGGTAACCCCGCTCCAGGTTCTGGATCACCTCGGGGTTCGTCATGCCTGCAGGGAGGGGAATGATGTGGGGATCAGGGTGGGTCACCCCCGTGGTGGGGGTGACACTCTGGGCTTGGTCATCCCTGCCAAGACAATGCCAGGACCCAGTTTGGGTCACAGGAACCACCCCAGGGTTGGGCACGCTTGCCAGGACAATGCCCAGGACTTGGTCTGGGTCACCTCAGTGCCACCCTGGGGTTGGTCACCCCTGCCAGGACAATGCCCAGGACCCACTTTGGGTTACCCCAATGACACAGAGACCACCCTGGGGTTGGTCACCCCTGCCAGGACAATGCCCAGGACTCAGTTTGGGTCACCTCAGTGTCACAGAGACCACCCTGGGGTTGGTCACCCCTGCCAGGACCCAATTTGGGTCACCCTCATGTCACTGGAACCACCCCAGGATTGCTCTCACCCCTGCCAGAACAATGCCCAGGACTCATTTTGGGTCACCTCCATGGTGTGGGTGCCACCCTGGGGTTGGTCACCCCTGCCAGGACCCAATTTGGGTCACAGGAACCACCCCAGGGTTGGTCACCACTTCCAGGACAATGCCCAGGACTCGGTTTGGGTCACCTCAGTGCCACCCTGGGGTTGGTCACCCCTGCCAGGACTCAATTTGGGTCACCCCCATGGTGTGGGCACCACTCCAGGCTTGGTCATTTCCTGCCAGGACAATGCCCAGGACCCAATTTGGGTGGCAGGGACCCCCCTAAGACTGGTCACCTTTGCCAGGACAATGCCCAGAACCCAATTTGGGTCACAGGGACCACCCCTAAGCTTGGTCATCTCTGCCAGGACAACGCCCAGAACCCACTTAGGGTCACAGGGACCACCCCACCCTCCCAAACCCCGCATGGGGGGCACCTCCCACCCTCCTAACCCCTCCCCAAGTGGCTCCGGTGCCCGGTGCAGCCCCGCTGGGCAGCGAGCCAGGCTGGCAGCGGCGTGCGTGCAGCGCTGCATGCACACACACCCAGACACACACACCCACAGACAGACACACAGACACACACGGCGAGGGCGTGCCAGCCCCGCAGCTGCCCCGGAATCCCGACCTGGATACGGGATCCGGCCGTAGGTGACGAGCTCGGTGAGCAGGATGCCGAAGGACCACACGTCCGACTTGATGGTGAACGTGCCGTAGTTGATGGCCTCGGGCGCCGTCCACTTAATGGGGAATTTGGCTCCTGGAAAGCGGAGAGAAGGGGAGGGAGGGGATGAAGCGCCCTGGCCGAGCTGGAATCGCGGCGTTAATCCCGGGGACAGTCCCCAGCCCCCGGCCGGGCTCTGTCGCTGCGCTTTGGTGGCAGCCGCGCAAAGCCGGAGCCCCGCTCCAGCTGAGATGGAAAAGGGAAAATCATCCTTGCACCCCTCTCCTGCAGCTCCCCGGAGATCCAGGGTCCCTGCCCCGATGTCCCCAAGCCCTGTGACCCCCGAGCCGGGCGGCGCTCACCCTCCCGAGCCGTGTACTCGTTGTCCTCGATGAGCCGGGCCAGCCCAAAATCGGCGATTTTGCAGCACAGAGTGTCCGACACCAGGATGTTGGCGGCCCTCAGGTCCCTGTGGATGTAATTCTTGGCCTCGATGAAAGCCATGCCTTCAGCAATCTGGGGTTTGTGATTATTAATGAATTGCAGTCGTTAATTAACGGCTCCAGCCCCGCAGAGCTCTCCCAGCTCCATCCCCATCTCTCTGCTCCCCCCTCACCTGAGCTGCCATGTCCAGGAGTTTGTTGATGCTGAGTTTGACTCCTTCCGAGGTCTTGAGGAAATCCACGAGGCTGCCTGAGATGAAAGCAGCAGTTCTCAGCTCCTGGGGGCTCTGGGGTGGTCACAAGGACACTGTTCCCCCCAAAAAAAAGCTCTGGGGATGTGGCCAGGAGAACACAGAAAGGGATTTTTGCCCAAGCTGGAGGTGGGAGAGAACAAAGGCAAAGCTTCCCCAGGGCTGGAGGCAAAACAATCTCTAAAATGAACAAATTTCCACATTGCCAGACTTTCATTTTCACTGGTTTTGGAGCCTGCACTGGGAGATGCTGCAGTCACATCCCTGGAGGGGTTTAAGGAATGATCAGCACAGCGCTGTGTCCCTGCCAGGACAGTGCCCAGGACCCACTTTGGGTGGCAGGGACCACCCCAGGCTTGGTCATTCCTTCCAGGACAATGCCCAGGACACAGTCTGAGCCACAGGGACCACCCTGGGGTTGGTCATCCCAGCCAGGACAGTGCCCAGAACCCATTTTGGGTGGCAGGGACCACCCCAGTCTTGGTCATTCCTTCCTAGACAATGCCCAGGACTCATTTTGGGTCACCCCAGGTTTTGGGGACCACCCCAGGTTTGGCCACCCCAGCCAGGACAATGCCCAGGACCCATTTTGGATCACTCACATGTTGCAGGGACCACCCTGGGGTTGGTCACTCCTGCCAGGACAATGCCCAGGACCCATTTTGGGTAGCAGGGACCCCCCTAAGATTTGTCATCCTTGCCAGGACAATGCCCATGACATATTTCATGCCACAGGGACCACCCCAGGCCTCTGTCACCTTTACCAGGACAATGCCCAGGACATATTTTGTGCCACAGGGACCACCCCAGGCTCTGTCACCTTTACCATGACAATGCCCATGACCCATTTCATGCCACAGGGACCACCCCAGCCTCCGCCACCCTTCCCAGGACACCACCCAGCACTCATCACTCCACCAATTTAAACGGGAATTTTTCCCAACTTGAACTTTATCCCAAAGACCTCTTCCAACCTTACAACCCCAGACCTCCATGGCCACATCCTGGAGGATGGGGCAACACCTGGAGCACCCCGGGGTGGCCTCACCCTTCTCCATGAACTCGGTGATGATGTAGATGGGCTCCTTGGTGACCACGGCGTAGAGCCGCACCAGCCGCGGGTGCTGCAGCTTCTTCATCAGGTTGGCCTCGGCCAGGAAGGCGCTGGGGGACATGCTGCCAGCCTTGAGGCTCTTCACTGCCACCTTCGTGTGCCCGTTGTAGAAACCTTGGGGCGGGAGGAGAAATTTTCCAGAGCAGAAAATCCGTTTTGATTTAAGTGAAATGCGCATCTTTGAGTGAAGGCTGTAGTTGGAAAACTATAAATGGATTTCTACTCTAGAAAATTTCATTTCGATGTAGGTGAAATGTGTATCTTGGAGTGAAGACTGTAACTTGAAAACTACAAAATAGAAATTTTCTAGAGTAGAAATCTGTTTTGATTTAGGTGACATGTACGTCTTTGAATTGTCTGTAGTTTGAAAACTACAGTGCAGAAATTTTCTGGAGTAGAAATCCGTTTTGATTTAAGTGAAATGTGCATCTTTGAGTGAAGTCTGTAGCTTGAAAACTATGAATGGGTTTCTACTCTAGAAATTTTCTAGAGTAGAAATCCATTTCAATTTAGGTGAAATGTGGATCTTTGAGTGAAGACTGTAGCTTGAAAACTACAAAATAGAAATTTTCTAGAGTAGAAATCCATTTGGATTTAGGTGAAATGTGCATCTTTGAGTGAAGTCTGTAGCTTGAAAGCTACGAAATAGAAATCTTCTAGAGTAGAAATCCATTTTGGTTTAGGTGAAATGTACATCTTTGAGTGAAGTCTGTAGTTTGAAAACTATAAATGAAAATCTACTCTAGAAATTTTCTAGAGTAGAAATCCATTTGGATTTAAGTGAAATGTACATCTTTGAATTGTCTGTATTTGAAATCTACGGAGTAGAAATTTTCTAGAGTGGAATTTCATTTGGATTTAGGTGAAATGTGCATCTTTGAGTGAAGTCTGTAGTTTGAAAACTATAAATGGATTTCTACTCTAGAAAGTTTCTAGAGTAGAAATCCATTTGGATTTAAGTGAAATGTGCATCTTTGAGGGAAGTCTGTAGCTTGAAAGCTACGAAATAGACATTTTCTAGAGTAGAAATCCCTTTTGATTTAGGTGAAATGTACATCTTTAAGTCTGTAGTTTGAAAACTACAGAGTAGAAATTTTCTGGAGTAGGAATCCATTTTGATTTAGGTGAAATTTACATCTTTAGGTCTGTAGTTTTAAAACTACAGAGTAGACATTTTCTAGAGTAGAAATCCATTTAAAGTGAAATGCACATCATTGAATTATCTGGAGTGGGAGATCCCGGCTGGAGGATCCCGCTGCTCGCCCTGGTGCCCCAGCTCCACCCTGACTCACCCATCCAGACCTCCCCGAACTGCCCCGCTCCCAGCTTCTCCACCAGCTTCAGCGACTCCCGCGGCACCTCCCACTCGTCCTGCCACCACGGCTTCTGCGGCTTCTGCGTCCGGCAGGGCTTGCCCAGGCGGCAGCACAGCCCGTCCGAGCTGCCTGGGCCACGGGGAGGCAGAGCTGGGCCAGCGCCGGCGCCCGGCACGAGCCAGGGCTGGGCTGGGGAACTGGGAGCAGTGGGTACTGTTCATCGCATCCCATCCCGTCCCCATCCCATCCCGTCCCATCCCATCCTGTCCCCATCCCATCCCATCCCGTCCCCATCCCATCCCATCCTGTCCCCATCCCATCCTGTCCCATCCCATCCCCATCCCATCCCATCCCATCCCATCCCATCCCATCCCATCCCATCGTGTTCCACCCCATCCAGTCCCATCCTATCGTGTTCCACCCCATCCAATTCTCCTCCATTCCCATTTCATCTTGTCCCATATTGTCCTGTCCATCCCCATCCCATCCCATCCCATCCCATCCCATCCCATCCCATCCCATCCCATCCCGTCCCCATCCCATCCTGTCCCATCCCAT